>OY284471.1:32242702-32842702 GCA_958336335.1 Dilophus febrilis
AAATAATATGTGTGAATGTTACTATCAGAACGTGAGGGGACTGAATGGGAAGCTGGGCTCACTTTTAATGGAGTCGGCTGACTGTGATGCTGATATTATCGCCTTATCGGAGACGTGGTTAAAACCCACTGTCTTTGATGGGGAGATAATGTGTGACAGGTTCCAGATATACAGATGTGACCGATCTGTGGCTAATAGTGACAAAACGACTGGTGGGGGTGTGCTAGTGGGTGTTAGTAGCCGGATGCCTAGCGAGAAGTTGGTGGTTGAGGGCGCTGACATTGGTTGAGGGCGCTGACTTTGGAAATGGTATTAGTCAAGGTTATGATGAAACAGGGTTGCATGTATATCGTAAATGTATATTTGCCCCCTGGCTCATCGTACGAAAGGTATATGGCTTTCGCTGATGTCATTTCCAAATTGTCAAACAGGATCAGGCTTATTGATAAGTTGTTGATCTTGGGCGACTTCAACTTGCCGAAGATTCGCTGGGTAGGCGATGCTGATGATATTGGCACATTTCTACCATTGGGTTTGCATGGTGACATTGCTCGCGATGTAATCTCTTCGTTGTTGGCGTCGGGAATGTCGCAGATCAGTGGCATTTGTAATGCTGGGGGAAATATGTTAGACCTGGTATTTTATAGTGATGGGAGTGGTGCATGCGTATCCGAGGCAGCTGAACCGCTGTGTCGGGTTGATGCACCTTATCATCCGCCGTTGCGTATTCGAGTCGAGGGGATTGTTGGATGTTCTAAAAATAATGCGCGTCCAAAGGCCTTTAATTTTCGTAAGGGAGATTATGGGTCATTGGGGGAACATCTCAATTCCATTGATTGGGATTCAATTTTAGATAGCCGTGGTCGCGTGGACGTTATGGTTTCGCGGTTCTACGACATATTGCGGGATGGTTTTCGTCAGTTTGTTCCAATGAGGGTCCTCCGCATTGGTCATCCGCCATGGTACAATCGTACCTTGTTCTCATTGAAGAATGCCAAGTGTAGGGCGCATTGTCGGTACAGGCGGACGGGACTTCGATCCGATTATGTGATCTTCTGTTCCGCGCGCACAAGATTCGCGCAATACCGGCGTCACCGCTATGGTACGTATATGGGGGGGATACAATCGTCTCTGTGTCGTGATCCCAAAAGGTTCTGGAACTATGTTAATGTTAAGCGGAAGTCAGGGGGCATGCCATCTATAATGAATTTTAATGGTGCCAAGTTGGCATCTGCTGGGGAGATATGTGGGGCATTCTCGAAGTATTTCGGGGATGCCTACATTTCAACCCGGAACTCATTGGATGGTGTTCGTCCTGAATTCTGCATTGAACAAATGGTTAATATTGGATCATTGTGTATATCACGTGATCAAATACTGACTAAATTAAACAAAATTAGTATTAACAAGGGTTCTGGACCTGATGGGGTGCATCCATTGTTCCTAAGGAAATGTGCGGAATCTTTGGTGGATCCATTATACCACATTTTCAATACATCTTTGCAAAGTGGCAAATTTCCGGAACAGTGGAAGACATCGTATATAACACCGATACATAAGTCTGGTTCACGTGGGGACATCTCCAACTACAGGGGGGTGGCAATTCTTCCAACAATTGGTAAATTGTTCGAATCAATCGTTTGTGATATGCTCGTGATCGATTGCAAGAACGTTATATCAATTTCCCAACACGGTTTCATGAAGGGGCGCTCGACGGTGACTAATTTGCTAGACTTTGTTAACTATTCGATCAGTGGAATTGAATCCGGAAGGCAAATCGATGTGGTGTATATGGATTTTCAAAAGGCTTTTGATAGGGTTTGTCATGACATCCTTATTAATAAGCTTGAGAAAGTTGGTATTCATTCATCGATGCTTGGTTGGTTAACTTCCTATCTGGTGGGTAGAAAGCAATTTGTACGCACTCTTGGTTGCGATTCGAACGTCTTCGGAGTGGGATCGGGTGTTCCTCAGGGAAGCCACCTGGGCCCTCTTCTATTTAATTTATTCATTAATGATATAGCATTGGAAATAATGTCGTCACGGTGCCTTATGTATGCGGACGACTTAAAAATCTTCCGAACCATCTCATGCATTGATGATGCTGCGATGTTGCAGGATGACCTAATCCGCGTTTCGTCCTGGTGTGAAAGAAATTGTATGATGCTCAATGTGAAGAAATGTTTTGTTATGTCATATCACAGGAAGAGTAATCCAATTGCTTTTGACTATGTCATATCCGGCAATTCTCTTGCAATTGTCGATGAAATCATTGATTTGGGTGTTAGATTTGATAGACGTATGACATTTAGTTCACACATTGATTATATTACATGCAAGGCCTATTCGCTGCTGGGATTTATTAAACGGTGTTGTGTGGATTTTTCGGACCCATATGTATTGAAGGGTTTATATTGTGCATTGGTAAGATCGGGATTAGAGTATGCATCTGTGGTATGGAATCCATACTACGGTGTTCATTCGGATGCTATCGAATCGGTGCAAAAAAATTTTATTAGATATGCTCTTCGCAAGTTGGGGTGGTCCGATGATTCCACACTTCCCCCGTATTTGCATAGGTGTCAACTTATCGATCTGCCGACGTTGGGGCATAGGCGGGAAACTGCGTGTGTCATGTTTGTATTCGATATGTTGACAAATGTGATTGATGCGCCGAATTTGTTGTCTAAAATTGATTTCAATGTTCCAATTCGGTGCTCACGTGGTCACAACTTCTTGCACCTGAACTTTCATAGGACAAACTACGGGAAATATGAGCCGTTGTGCAATATGTCTAGATTATTTAATAAGTACAACGATCAATTTGATTTCGGTATTTCGCGGGGTATGTTTTTGGGTAAATTAAGGTCGGGATATTTCGGGTTGGCGGATTGAGATTGAGTCCAGTTTTTCTGATCGTCTTGTGGTGTGATGATAATGATATTATTGTTTGGATGCGTTTGTCGATATGACAATGGTGTGAGTGAGCATATTATTATATACATTGCCATTGCCATTGCCGTTGGTGTGTTACTGCTATTATTGGTCATGATTAGATTTTTGGATTTTTTATTTTTGTTTTTTTTGTATTTTATTCTATTATTCGTTATTTGTTTTTTATCATTGTTATGTATTTAATTTTGGAGTTTGTAATTTCTATTTTATGTATTTGGTATATTGTATTAAATGTTTTGTAAAACGGCAGTAGGGCTTGTACCCGTTGCTGATGAATAAATAAATAAATAAATAAATAAATAAATAAATAAATATATGTTTGAATAAAAAATGTACTTTCATTTTTCTATATTTATTAGTATTTCAATGAAATTTTTCATATATATAAATATTAATATTCGTTTAATTCGTTTATTATATGATTCTAAAGTTTGTAATTATTTTATATGTAAAAATGATATCCGCTATATATACAGATTTGAAGTGAACGTCAAGCTACAAATGTATCGATATGGAACATGTGTTGTGCATGGCATGAGCCTTAATCGCCGCAAAAATGCCACAGAGTCGCATGTCGAGGCATATGGTAATCATGAACTTTCAGAAACAACATGCAAAATATGGTTTCACCGGTGTAGAGATAGTGATTTTGATGTGAGTAATATATAGAACGTGGAAGTCCACCAAAAAGTTTGAATACGCCGATTGAATTTGAATTACAAGCAAAATTGGATGAATATGACACTTTGAATCAAAAACAAATGGAAGAGATGTAAATGTTTTACAACAAACAATTTCCCACCGTCTATACACAAAACGTATTAATGATTTTTCTTATTTTAAAATAAATATTATATACAAAACAAACAAAAAAATGTTAATCATTAAACTAAAATTTCGATTTGATAATTAAGAAAAGGTTATCATCATTGTTGAAACTCGTAATTGTATTTTATTATCACGAATATAAATGATTCAATTAATAACGCTTACAAGGCATTATAATCTAATATAATTTACATTATTATAATTCTGTGTGTGTGTGATTTCTTTATTATACACGGCTATCAGATTTTAGGCCAGTTCAACTAAATATATAATGTAAATTGTAACGAATAATTTCATTTAATCAAATTGTAAAAATTAAATATGATGATTCTTTTATGTGTTATAATTTACTTAACCCATTTTTCATTTTTATTAATTGCAATGCGAACATTTTTATTAATCGTTTTGTAAAAAGATTTATCTATACAATTTGTCCTCATGGTCATTATTATTAATAATAAATTGTTATATTTCAATTTATTGATTGTGTAGACGAAATCAAATTATAATTTATTATTGTATGTATGTAAATGAATACGAATAATTTTGCTTATCATTCAATGACCCAATTAATACTAAATATACTAAAAACAAATTTTTTTAAAATGCCTATAAATTCAAGTAGTAATTAATTTAAATTGTGATTTAGACTTATACTTTGTAAATGTACAACTAAATTATCATTTGAATCAACGATTTTGTATATATACAGGGTGTCCCAGTACAGGGTGCCAACCCGAAACAGGCAGATTCTACACCTCATTTCCAATCAAAAAATGTTTTGAATTACCGCGTGTTATATTGCTATATTATGCTTTTTTGTTTAATATTAAAATATGCATTATATTGATAGCATTGAATTTCACCCCGTTTAAATGAGATTGTCTTACATTAAATTTGAAAATTCACAATTAAATCTTTCAAATATAAATCTAATTTGTATTGATAACAAGTGTGATAGCATTTAACTTTATCGAAGGTGTTATTATTAATAGTTTTTATTAATGCAAATTAAAGCAATAATCTCTTACATAAATACGAATATATTCAAATAATATAATTTATTTTAATCGAACATATATTCAGAAAATATAAATAATACATATAGTTATAATCAATATGTCAACCGAAAGGTTAGTTAAATAAAACAATTTAAATTCAACCAAAAAATCGCAGTTGATTAAATAATTTCATAGATTCAAGTTATAAGGTCAAAAAATAATATTCATTTAAAATGCTTTACACATCGTTTTTGTGGAATTGATATTAAAAATTTCTATAAATTATATATTTAAAAAAATCATGAATTATTACAAAAATACTTTAAAAAATATTGCTATAACCTTATAATTAAAGATTGTTGTGACTTATAATTATTAAGATTTAAATTATAAATATATATGGTACCAGTAAGTATTAATATCATAATTTGTAATCGAAAGTTAAACATTAAAAAAAATTGTGAAAATTTTAAATAATCGTTAACAAATTGAACAAATAATAAAACTAAGGTAAAAGGTGATTTTTGTAATTTTAAAAGATAAAAAGTTTTAATTAATTTTATTAAAAATTATTATATTTGTAATTTGAAATAAGCATAACAATTCATATATGTCTTAAAAGTGTTTCAAATTCATTTCAAATTGATTTAATAATGATCTATTTCTATTATTTTAGGTTCCTTTTCATTATTTGGAAATAATTATTAAATTTCCTATTTTTTTGTAATTTAGGTGATAATAAAATACGATGTCGAACTATTTTATATGGATATTGTTTTGTGTTGTCATCACTTGTACATTCTCAAAACAAGATAAAAATGATATTATCAAGTTAAATGTTAATAAAGAATTAAATATAATAGAAGATACAATGAGATTGTTGGAAGAAGGCAGAAGTCAGTTGAATTTCAGTGAAAATCTTGCAAATTCATTTATAGTTGGTACAACTGGTACGGGCAAAACGACAGTGGCATTAATATTAACTGGAGATAATAGTAAATTAATTTCTGTAGATATTGGTGGTGAAAGACCAATAGGAATGTACTTGATAGAGGATGAAACTGGTTTAATCGGTGATGAAGCGGTAGTATCTAAAACTATTATACCATATTTATTCGTCGATTATGATCATGATGAGGCCGTATTTTATGATTGTCCTGGTTTTGATGATACAAGAAACACCAGTGTAGATATGACTTCATCATTTTTTATCAAAGATGTTATAGATCATGCAAATTATACGAAATTCATATTTGTTATCAACCATGATACGGTTACGTCTTCTGGAGATCGTAACGCGTTTTTAAAATTGACAGAACATATTGATCGCTTTATGAAAGAAATAAAGAAATATGCGCCGGGTATTGGTGCAATCATTAGTAAAGTAGAAAAACCAACAACACCGGATCAGAATATCATTTATGGAATAGTTTATTTTTTGGAGCAGACACTTGGTGTTTTAGAAAGAGACCCAAATCCAAAACCACATTATCCAACCGCAATTGAATTTTTAAAAATTTTGCTACAATCAGAAGATGGTGAAATATATCCAAGATTATCACTGTCCAGAGGTCCGGATCGTGCAGGACCTTTGAGTGAGATTGAAATAATACAAAAGGGGAAAATAAAGATGTATGATATGATTTATAAAGAATTAAAATTTGTCGAAAAGATCGATGAAGATTTTGGATACACAATTTCGGATCAATCACAAAACGATGTTTATATTCTTGCGGAAGGTTTAAATAAAGAAATAGCATCAATTATGTTACAAATAAATAAAGAAATAGAACAGTATTTTAATGTTGAAGAAAATGATTTATCACAAGATATGTATGTATTAGAAAATAAATTTGATAGTTCTGCGAATATATTGAATGAATTTGGTAAGAATCCTGAAAAACTTGATACAACTACGAAATTTATAATTCATTTAAATGAAACTTTAGCAAAATTACAAGTATCAATTTCCGAAAATGTGACAATCGATTTGTTGAACAAATTAGATTTTTTTGATTTTTTGCAAAATGTTAGTCATTCAGAATTGAATATTGATGCAATCGCTTGGATACATAGTTTAGCAGAATGTAAATTATTAGTTAACGATATGAATCAATTTTACAAATTCTTACCAAAATTGAATTCCGAATTTTCGATGTATAAGTATCAATCTGATACGAGTAAATATAATGTAGCGGATTTAAATCATTGGGGCCAAATTGGTAAACCACAAGGCATTCAAATAACCACTGACAATTGGGAATTATTTTTAGAAAAAACCGAATTCATATATATGAAGAATGTTGAATTAAATGATGTTAAATTAAATCGTTTGAATACGATACTCGAATGGACATTAAAATATAAAATAATCACAAAATGTGAAGGTGAAAAATTGTCATTGAGTGGAGAATATATTAAAACATCTGATGCGGTTGATGCCGAATGTTTCAAGTCTGTTAAGGTTATTTCTATAATGGCTGTCAATAGTGTATTTTTTAATGCCGATTTGAATAAAACAAGTTCGAGAGCAGAGGTATCCATAATGGGACAAAAATGGCAAGTGGAATCGTCTAGAAAAATTCTGTTAAGTGGTACAGATGGAATCAGTAACACACAACCAGGCAAAAATGGAATGAATTATAATGAAAATGGGGAACCCGGGAAACCAGGAGGGAATGGTGGTGTCGGGGGACAATTTTTTGGACTATCAAATGTATTTGAAAATGAACAATTTCTATCAATCAATGCTGACGGTGGACGTGGTGGTAACGGTCAAACTGGTGGAAATGGTTTTTCAGTTGTAAATCAAATGGTTATGCCATCAGATGAAATAGGTAATTTAGATTGTGAAAGTAGAATACCAGTAAGAGCGAGTGATAGCAGAAAGTGAGTATTTGCCTATATAATTTTTCTTTAAAACCGAAAATGCGTTTGATTTCATTTGTTGTGTTTTACAATTTAAGTATATTAATTTTAAGAATCTGTCAAATAATTGTGTGTATGATAAATGTAAATGTTTTTGAAGACACTAAAAAGCATGCAATATTTTGAACATAAAGTATTCTTAAAGATCTAAGGCTAAAAAAAATGCAAACATTTTTCATAAAACCATAATACCTCTCAGAACACCATTACATTGCAATTGAAAGATAATTAATTACTCATTGAACACATAATCGAATAAAGGAAATGTTAAATATTTTTATTCCAATCATAAAATTTATGTTTTATTATGTTTACTGCAAAACAATATCATACTCTAACGTTTTTGCAGACTATACAAACAAACAGCTACCGATTATAAATGGAGTGGAACACATCCGCACTACACTGACTATTATTATTATTGGTATGATGTATATGGGGATTGTGGAGGAAGCGGGGCAAATGGCGGAGCAGCTGGAAATGGTGGTGATAATGGTGAAATAGAATTAATTCCATTAAATAGAAAACCGAATATTCAAATTTCAAGTAAAAAAGGTGATAACGGTATTTGTGGTGAAGGAGGCAAAGAAGGAAAAAATGCTAAGGTGTTGAACACTAAGTGTACAGCAAAGATTGTTAAAACCTGTACTCTTTGGTGTGCGGTACATAGCAGAACTCACAAATTTACAGAAAATAAGTATGAAGATAAATATTTTGAATATTGTAGAACATTATCAAATGGTCAAAGATGTGGTAATAAAATGGATGATGTGCAATCAATTCAAAATCGAAATAACCAAAAAATAAATTCGAAAACTGAAATAAGTGCATATAAAGCATTTATTCGATCGAATGTTAATGTTGGATTACGTAAAGCAACTTTAGAAAGTTTCATAGCACTTCTTGATAGTAAAACCAAAAGTTATTTCAAATAATTTAAATATTTAAAATGTTTTTTAAAATATATGTTATTTAGAAATTATATTTTAATAAATTGATAATCGAATATGCAAATAAAAGAAATGTATTTTATTCATTGATTATCAGCTAATATTTTTGTAAATGAAGAGAATACATATTTATTTTCCACTTATCCGCGATCGATTCCGTTAAAACGTAAAATTTACCATAACTTCCACAACATAGCGTCCACACACCCTTAAACCAATTCAATGGACAATTGGAGATAGTTCCTTGTTATATCGAATTTACTTGTAGTTTTCGTACCTGAAATAATGTTCATGTACTAATTATGTTGTATCTGAATTTAATTATGAATTTAACATTGAATATCATAAGATTTTTGAGCGTTATAAAGATAGCGCAATAGAATTATACCAGTCAGCCCAAGAGATTATACCAGTTT
Source organism: Dilophus febrilis (assembly GCA_958336335.1). Taxonomy (NCBI): domain Eukaryota; kingdom Metazoa; phylum Arthropoda; class Insecta; order Diptera; family Bibionidae; genus Dilophus; species Dilophus febrilis. The sequence goes on from OY284471.1 coordinate 32,251,781, forward strand.
TAAAATTCTCTCATTTAAAGTTGATTATGCTCACTAACACAGTGAAATGATGAAAATATATTCTCAATTAATGAAATTTGATATATTATGTGCTGGAGATTTCTCATCGCTTAAATATTTGCTGCTAAAAAAATCAAATGTGATTTTGGGCTGGAAATTTCTCTTGGCTATACCTTGGGAACGTGGGCCTGTAACCATTAGCCAATTGGTATGGGAAGGTATTTTAACTTTAGAAATAAGATGACCATAGTGGGAAATGGTTACGGGGTGGCATGGGGGTTGCTGCCATACAAATGAGTTTTTGGGCTGGAAATTTCTCTTGGCTATATCTTGGGAACGCCGGTCTGTAACCATTAGCCACTTGGTATGGGAAGGTATTTTAACTTTAGAAATAAGATGACCGTAGTGGGAAATGGTTACAGGGTGGCAAGGGGGTTGCTGCCATACAAATGAGTTTTTGGGCTGGAAATTTCTCTTGGCTATATTTTGGGAACGCCGGACTGTAACCATTAGCCACTTAGTTTGGGAAGGTGTTTTAACATTAGGAATAAGATGACCGTAGTGGGAAATGGTTACGGGGTGGCAAGGGGGGTACTGACACAAATATGTGATTTTACCGTGAGTCTGAATTCTCTTTTTATTTGGCGCCAAAACGTGAGAGAATTCCTCGAATAACATATGATGATATCATTTGGCGTCATAAATACCAAAAAAATGTACGTATACACCAAAAGAATCTTAATATTATATAAATACGTAAATATATAAATTACTCGTATATATAAAGCGTGATAATTAATGATAGGCATTAAATTTTGTCAACGTTTGTCCCTTTTAGACTAACTACGTGAAATGAATATATTTGGCAACATAATTACGGGTTTTGCTGGGTACGAGGATTTGGGTGATAAATTTCTCTTGACTATATCTTTGGAACGCCGACCATCAGCCGCTTGGAATGGGTAAATGTTTTAACATAAAGAATTAGATGACCATAGTAGGAAATGGTTATGGGGTGGCAATGGATTTGCTGGCGTACAAATGAGTGTTTGTCGTGGCATGGCAGTGGGGTGCTTGTTGATCATCGTCATCCTAACCCTAGTCGACGAGGAGGGCATCCACGTATGTCGCAATCGAATTCGTTTTAGTGCGAGCGCCTACCTCACTTCTAGCTATCTCTAAAGTTAAAATACCTTCCCATACCAAGTGCCTAATGGTTATAGGCCGGCGTTCCCAAGATATAGCCAAGAGAAATTTCCAGCCCAAAAACTCATTTGTATGGCAGCAACCCCCATGCCACCCCGTAACCATTTCCCACTACGGTCATCTTATTCCTAATGTGGAAGCACCTTCTCGTACCAAGTGGCTAATGGTTACAGGCCGACGTTCCCAAGATATAGCCAAGAGTAATTTCCAGCCCAAAAACTCATTTGTATGGCAGCAACCCCCTTGCCACCCGGTAACCATTTCCCACTATGGTCATCTTATTTCTAAAGTTAAAACACCTTCCCATACCAATTGGTTAATGGTTACAGGCCCGCGTTCCCAAGATATAGCCAAGAGAAATTTCCAGCCCAAAACTCATTTGTATGGCAGCAACCCCCTTACCACCCAGTAACCATTTCCCACTACGGTCATCTTATTCCTAATGTGGAAGCACCTTCTCATACCAAGTGGCTAATGGTTACACGCTGGCGTTCCCAAGATATAGCCAAGAGGATTTTCCAGCCCAAAAACTCATTTGTATGGCAGCAACCCCCTTGCCACCCGGTAACCATTTCCCACTACGGCCATCTTATTCCTAATGTCAAAGCATCTTCTCATACCAAGTGGCTAATACCTGTGACCACAGGCCGGTGTTCCCAAGATATAGCCAAGAGAATTTTCCAGCCCAAAAACTCATTTGTATCCTCTTAAATATTAATGTGTTTGTATTTGTGAGAGTGAAACTCGTATAAACTCATATGAGATATCAAAGAGTGGCATTCAAATTGGTATAAATCTCTTGGGCCGCGACTCTCTTAGGCTAGCTTCACACCGCCCATTTTTGGGTATTATTTACAAATATTTTTTATATTGATAACAAGTTTGATAGCATTTAACTTTGTCAAATCTGTAGAATGTATTATTCTAAATATTTTTTTATTACATTAATACTTGTACATAAATAAGTATATTCAAATAATATAATTTATTATAATCTAACATATATTAAGAAATTATTAATATATATAATTGTTATCATATAATGTGATCCAAATGGTTAGTATGTAAAACATTTTGAATTCAACCAAAAAATCGCAGTTGATTAAATAAGTTCATAGATTAAAGTTATAAGCTCACAAAATAATATTTATTTAAAATGCTTTAAACAACTGTTGTTATTATTAAATTAGATTAAAAATTAAATATTATTGTGACATATAATTATTAACATTTAAAACATATATATATATATAATTACGTCTTAAATTATAATCGAAATTAACATTAAAAAAAATTGTGATAATTTTAAATAATCGGTAACAAATTGAACAAATAATAAAACTAAGGTAAAAGGTTACTTGTGATTTTAAACGATATAAGGTTTTAATTAATTTTATTATAAATTATTATATATGTAATTTAAAATAAGCAATTCATATATGACTTAAAAGTGTTTCAAATTCATTTCAAATTGATTCCGTGAATCAATAATGAGCTTGGAAAATTTTTTTGGAAAAAATTATTAAATTTCGTATTTCGTATTTTCTTTGTAATTTAGGTGATAATAGAATACGATGTCGAATTATTTTATATGGATATTGTTTTGTGTCGTAATCACTTGCAAATTCTCAAAACAAGGTAAAAATGATATTATCAAATTAAATAATGATAAAGAATTAAATATACTAGAAGATACAATGAGATTGTTGGAAGAAGGCAGAAATCACTTGAATTTAAGCGAAAATCTTTCAAATACAATTTTACTGGGTACAACCGGTACTGGGAAAACAACAGTGGCATTAATATTAACGGGTGATAATAGTAAATTAATTTCTGTTGATATTGGTGGAAATAGGCCAATAGGAATATACTTGATACAGGATGAAACTGGTTTGATCGGTGATGCTACAGTTGTATCTAAAACTATTTTACCATATTTATTCGTCGATTATGCCCATGATGAGGCTGTATTTTATGATTGTCCTGGTTATGATGATACAAGAAACACCAGTATAGATATGACTTCATCATTTTTTATCAAAGATGTTGTAGATCATGCAAAACATACGAAATTCATATTTGTTATTAATTACGACACGGTTGGCGTTCATGGTAGTCGAACCGCGTTTTTAGACTTGACAGAACATATTGATCGTTTTATGAAAGAAATAAAGAAATATGCGCCGGGTATTGGTGCAATCATTAGTAAAGTAGATAAATCCACAACTCCGGATGAATCAATTATTTATGGAATAGTTTATTTTTTAGAGCAGACCCTTGATGTTTTACTGAAAGAAACTGAGTCAAAACCACATTATCCAACCGCGATCGAATTTATAAAAATTTTGCTACAATCAGAAGATGGTGAAAGATACCCAAGATTATCGCTATCAAGGACTCCTGACCGTGCAGGAAATTTGAGTGGAATCGAAATTATTCAAAAGGGGAAAATGAAGATGTATGATATGATTTATAAAGAATTAAAGTTTGTTGAAAAGATCAATGAAGATTTTGGATATACGATTTCGGATCGATCACAAAACGACGTTTATATTCTTGCGGAAGGTTTAAATAAAGAAATAGCATCCATTATGTTACAAATAAATAAAGAAATAGCAGAGTATTTTAATATTGAAGAAAATGATTTATCACAAGATATGTATTTATTAGAAAATAAATTTGATAGTTCTGCGAATGTATTGAATGAGTTTGGTAAGAATCCTGAAAAACTTAATACAACTAAGGAATTCATAATTCATTTAAATGAAACTTTAAAAAAATTACAAGTATCAGTTTCCGACAATGTGACCATGGATTTGTTGAACAAAATAGAGTTTTTTGAGTTTTTGCAAAATGTTAGTCATTCAGAATTAAAAATTGATCCATTCGCTTGGATACATAGTTTAACAGAATGTAAATTATTAGTTAACGATTTAAATCAATTTTACAAATTTTTACCAACATTGAATTCCGAATTTTCAATGTATAAGTATCAATCTGATACGAGTAAATATAATGTAGCGGATTTAAATCATTGGGGTCAAATTGGGAAACCACAAGGCATTCAAATAACCACTAACAACTTTGAATTATTTTTAGAAAAAGCAGGATTCACATTTATTAACAATGCTCCATTAAATAATGTTAAATTAAATCGTTTGAATACGATACTCGAATGGACATTAAAATATAAAATAATCATAAAATGTGAAGGTGATAAATTATCATTGAGTGGAGAATATGTTAAAATGTCTGATGTGGTAAATGCTAAATGTTTCAACTCAGTGCATGTTATTTCTGTAATGGCTGTTAATAGTGTACTTTTTAATGTCGATTTGGATAAAACAAATTGGAAAGCACAAGTGTCCATAATGGGACAAAAGTGGGAAGTGGTATCACCTAGAAAAATTCTGTTAAGTGGTACAGATGGAATTAATTACACACAACCAGCCAAAAATGGAATGAATTATAATGAAAATGGGGAACCCGGGAAACCAGGAGGGGAGGGTTTTCCCGGTGGACAATTTTTGGGACTGGCAAATGTATTTGAAAATGAAGAAATTCTATCAATCAATGCTGATGGTGGACGTGGTGGTAACGGCCAAAATGGTGGAAATGGTTTTACAGTTACAAATCAAATGGTTATGCCAGGAAGTGAAGTAAAAAATATGGATTGTGAAAGTAGAATACCAGTAAGAGCGAGTGATAGAAAAAGGTGAGTATTTGTTTATGTTATTTTTTATTTAAAACACAAAATGCGACTGTATTTATTCGCAGTGTTTTACAATTTAACTATATTAATTTTAAAAATATATTAAATAATTATGAGTTATATGGCGGGGCGGGGAATGTTCGAACGAGTATTTTTCAAAGGCTCTGGAAGACATATTTTTTTATATTGTTTTAGGAAACTTTTGGTTTGCTTTTATAAGTTCGTATCATTTCAAATAGATATTGGAAGATAAGAAGCATTATTCTTACTTGATAACTAAATTAGAATACTTTCTCCCATGGCCGAACCTGCCCACTCTACCCTAAATATATGAACGTTTATGAAGATAAATAAAAAACCGTGCAATATTCTAACAATCAAATATTTTTAAACAACTATACAAAACACTTGGAAAAAAATTTTTTTTTCATAAAACCTTTCAGAACATCATTATACTGCAATTCAAATACCATTACAAATTGACCACATACTCGTAAAAAAAAGAGAATTAATATTGTTCTTCCAAACGATATGTTTCATATAATGTTTTCTATAGTACAATATCATACTCTAACGTTTTTGCAGGCTATACATACAAACAGATAGTGGGCGTGCTTCTGGTGGCTCGCACCCGCACTACACTGACTATTATTATTATTGGTACGATGTATATGGTGATTGTGGAGGAAGTGGTGCAAATGGTGGAGTAGCTGGAATTGGTGGTGATAATGGTCAAATAGAATTAATTCCATTAAATAGACAACCGGATATTAAAATTTCAAGTCAAAAAGGTGACAACGGTATTTGTGGAGAAGGAGGAAAAGTCGGAAAAAATGCTAAGGTGTTGAACACTAAGTGTGAAGCAAGCAAGGAGACAACCTGCCATCTTTGGTGTTCTACGATCGCCGAATATCATAAGTTCACAGACAACAACTACGAGGATAAGGATTTTAAATATTGTAATACATTAACAAATGGTCAAAGATGTGGTAATAAAATGGATGATTTACAATCAATTCAAAATCGAAATAACCAAAAAATAAATTCGAAAACTGAAATAAGTGCATATAAAGCATTTATTCGATCGAATGTTAATGTTGGATTACGTAAAGCAACTTTAGAAAGTTTCATAGCACTTCTGGATAGTAAAACCAAAAGTTATTTTAAATAATTTAAATATTTAAAATGTTCTATATATTTTATTTAGAAATTAAATTTCAATAAATTGACATATATACAAATAACAAATATATATTTTATTCATTGATTAATATCTGTAATTCACTGTATTTTTTCTTTTATATTTTTTTTAAGAATTACGGTATTTTGTTTTAAAGTATTATATTATAATAATATTTGTTACATCGTTTAAATAACTATAATTAAATCGTTAAATTTCTCTAAATACCGATGGTTTGCATAGCAATTGCTATAGTGTTACCCAAATTACCAGAAGTTTTTTCTCACCCCCAGTACAAATAAATTCAGGGATATTTTTCTGGTAGTATTGTGAACAGTTCTTTATATTAACATTTTGTGATGAAATGATTAGAGATTCATTTTTAGTACCCCAGCAACAAGTACATGCGCTCAAAACATTTTTTAGGCGACAGCTATTTTCATAATTTTATATACTGTATACTCTACATTTAACGGGCTCTGTATTCTAAGAGGTTTTTTTATTTGTGGGCTGCTTCGTTTTATGAATAAGAAATAATCTATGAAAATGAAATATAAAAAACTTCGATTCAACGATTTTCTGAATCAATCCAGTTTTTTTCATTCCATTGAAACATCGTTGAATAAAGAGTTGACTGTATATTGTTGCTGTCCGAAATAACGTTGATGTTATAATTATCTGAATTGAAATTATGAATAGCATTGAATTTCATAACATTTTTGTGTATTATTTTACAAATATTTTTTATATTGATAACAAGTTTGATATCATTTAAGTTTGTAGAATGTGGTATTCTTAATATTTTTATTACAACAATTTCAAGCAATAGACTCTTACATATACGAATATATTCAAATAATTTAATTGATTTTAATATAACAGATTTTAATATATAAAGGGTGATTTTTTAAAAGCTATAGGAAAGTTTTGCAAAAAAAAACACATAAAATTCAGAAAAATGCATGAAATCTTTATTTGAATCGATATTACGGTCCATATAATTTAATGTTTGAAGATTATTTCATGCAAATGTTGGCCTTGACTGCGTTTCAAATGGTCCATCCGCTTAGTCCAATTTTGGCATACTCTTTCCAACATTTCGGCCGGTATCTCATGAATAAATGCTTCAATGTTGTCTTCCAATGCGTCAATTGAAGCGGTCTTGTCTGTATAGACATGAGCATTAACATAGCCCCACAAAAAATAGTCTAAAGGCGTTAAATCGCACGATCTAGGTGGCCAATTGACCGGTCCCGAACGTGAAATAAAATGTTCACCGAACTCGCCTCTCAATAAGTCCATTGTTGCGCGTGCTGTGTGGCATGTGGTACCGTCTTGTTGAAACCACATGTCATGCAAGTCAAGCACTTGCATTTTGGCCAAAAAAAGGTGGAATCAAAAATGAGCCAAAAATGAGCTTCGTCGCTGAACACAATTTCGTCGTGATGAACTTTCTTAACAGAGCACGCATTTTGATAATAAAATTCGAAAATTTGCAAGCGTTGTTCGTTTGTAAGACGATTCATGGTTAAATTATAGACCAAACTAAAGATGTTTGACAGTGAAACAAAACACGAAACGTGCGTCAGCTGTTTAAACCAGTGTTGCCAAAAAGATAATAGCTAAAAAATCAACCTTTAATTGTAATCATACATTCACAATGCGATCTATATATGGTTAGTCTAAAAATAAAATTTATTTAAAATGCTTTAAACAACTATTATTAATATTGAATTAGATTAAACATTAAATATTGTTGTGACTTATAATTATTAAGACTTAAATTATAAATACAATATGTTATATAGTAAAATACATCATAAATTATAATCGAAAGTTTATCATTAAAAGAATTATGAAAATTTTAAACAATTGATAAAAAAATGGAATGAATTATAATGAAAATGGGGAATGTTGGTGATGTATGCAATTAAAATGGTATTATAATAGAATATAAAATAATACATTTATAAAAATTTTTAATGACATACAAAAGATCTCAAAAATAAGGACCTTAAATGTTATATCCAAATGCATGCAATAAATTGCATATATTGTTAGTCGTGTTCATATTAAAACCGAATCACAAATTGTTTGCAAACGAGATACACTTACAAATATTTATGATGCCCATTCATATGACAATGAACCCCATCCATCATTTTATATATGAAATATAGGTATGTCTATAGGTATGTTGTTTATACATAAATGTATAATACTTTAGATTGACAATAATTAAAGTTTATATGTGGATGGAAAATTTATAATTGGAATTCATTTTTTTAATGTTTTGCCGTAAGTCCGTAACACACAATATAATGCATACGTATCGTACCTATGGTATTAAAAGTATATATATAGTGTATGTCTGTAGAAAATCATTTAACCGATAGATTTTTATATTTTCACATTACCCTTTATACCGCTAACACGATTATATATTAGGTTGTCGAAAAAGTATTGATAATTTTTATTAATAGATGTCATTATAATTGAATATTTCAAGTAGTACTAATCTGATCAGGTAACGCTAACATATGTTCGAAAGATGACATTTCGTAGAAAAAAAAAAAAATTAAATTTGTTTAGTCATTTAAAAGTTGTAGTGCATTAAAGATGAGCGAAATTAGTGAAAAAATTCGATACATTTTACAATTTTATTATGAAAAAAGTGAAAATGCAACGCAGGCACATGAACAAATTTGTGCAGTTTACGGTGAAGGAACTTTATCAAAATTAACAGCCTATAGATGGTTTACTCGATTTCATTCCGGTAATTTTGATGTCAAAGATGCACCTCGTCCTGGTCGACCAATCACTTAAAAAGTCGATGAAATCATATCAAAAATTGAAGAAAATCGACACGTAAGCAGTCATGATATCGCTAAAGAACTAAACATCCATCAGCAAACAGTTTTAAACCATTTGACAAAGGCTGGATACAAGAAAAAGCTCGATGTTTGGGTACCACATGAATTAACACAAAACAATTTAATGAACCGAATTTCCATTTGCGAAACGCTTTTTAAAAGGAACGAAATCGAGTCATTTTTAAAGCGAATGATTACAGGTGATGAAAAATGGATCACATACGATTATAATGTACGAAAAAGATCGTGGTCCAAGAAGGGTGAAGCTCCTAAAACAGTAGCAAAACCTGGATTAACACCAAGAAAGGTAATGCTGTCTGTTTGGTGGGATTGGAAAGGAATGGTTCATTATGAATTACTAGCACCCGGTCAAACCATTGATTCCGATCTCTATTGTCAACAATTAACAAGATTGAAGCACGAGATTAAAAAAAAACGTCCAGAATTAATCAATCGAAAGGGTGTTGTGTTCCATCATGACAACGCCAGACCACACACATCTTTGATGACTCGGCGGAAACTGAGAGAGTTTGGCTGGGAAGTTTTAATGCATCCACCATATAGCCCGGACCTTGCACCTTCAGATTATCATTTGTTCCTGCAGAACTCCCTTAATGGTTTAAAATTAAATTCCGCAGAGGACTGCAAAATGCACTTGGATCAGTTTTTTGCCCAGAAAACACAGAAGTTCTACAGTGATGGGATAATGTCTTTACCAGAAAAATGGCAAAGGGTCATCAATCAAAACGGCGCATATTTGGTTTAATAAAGTTCATTTGAAATATATAAAAAAATCGTTTGAATTTTGTAAAAAAAAATAACAATACTTTTTAGACAACCCAATATTATAGCTATAAATATATATCTATTTATTGTCTTTTAGATAATATTTAATATATTATATTATTATTTGATCATTTAATTTTTATGTATCCGCTGACCATGTCTATATAATATCATACATATAAAGATCATTAAATTTAAACATTAATATAATGCAATATAGGCCTCTATTGATTTGAAAGTGGTACATACGGAATTGTATATACAACCGAACAATGAATATAAGAGTGTAGTGATGTACGCGTTTGTAAATACGAGTAATTAAAATAATAGAATGCTAATAAGAGAAATAACGTACAATAATGGATTTCCTCTTCCAAGGAAAAAAAAAAAAAAAAAAAAAAAAAACGTACAATATTAGAAATAAATGTAATGAACTAATAATGAACCGATAATGAAATTAAATTAATAACGAAGATATAAATATTGTGGATGTCGAACGTATCACACCAAAGTTAATAGGTGCGATACGATATTAAAATCAAAATGTATTGTAAATGTATGTGTAGTTAAGAACAAAAATAAATTCAAATTATTGGAATTAAAATAAATTAGTGTATTAATTATTTAAATGAAGTGTTGTGTGAAATAAAATAAACAACCACACCAAAAATGAAAAAATCAATATTCGCGTGATTCGATCATTTTAAGAAACTGTTTCAGTACTACATTAAACGGTAGTCGCTCGATCAAAAACTTTTAAAACAAATGAAAGAAACAATTCAAAAACATCAATTACACATTGATCACTATAAAATTATTATTATTTGAAACAGCAAGTTTATTACGTTTATTACGAATTATGGTAAATATAAAAATTCAATTGATTGTGAATCAAAAACTGCATCCCATTTTTTATGATTCCCATCGAACCTATTTGTTGATTGTATACCTTTGAAAATGGTAAATTTGATAATAATTTGTTATTATAAAACACATCATCGGAGTCGTGGTGAATATCTTGTCGTAATCCCTTATTTTAAACACAATTGAAATGGTTACATTTGATTGTACCATACATTTCTGCTGGAACGTCTAGGAAACTTCTGGGTAACATTTAATAGTTTAACTTCTTATAAGTGTTAATTTTGGGGTACGATATATATTTGAATAATTGTATATATATATATATATATATAGACCAAAAGTTCATATATATCGCCAAAGATTTTATATTGTGGATATTGTAAATCAAATTAAAACATAAAAATTTAGCATGATACTAAAAGATAGAAGCGAACGCATATAAACGAGGACACATTTATACAGAATTTATATATAATAATGCAATATTTACTTATATGGTGAGGGATGATTTATGAAATTATTTATTTTTTATGTTGTCAAATAACTATTATAGATGGGTAAATTCTTTAATGGGAAGATTCTGAATATCGGTATATATAATTTGTTTCGTCTACCATATATTCATTTGTACAACAAAAATAATTATTTAATCATAACAATCATAAATATTACATTTATAAAATTTATTTTTTACATACATAAAATGCTATATCATGTATATACATTCTGTCAAATAAGTACCCGGAAATTCTCATTTTAAATTTTACCACTGAGAAATTTCAAACATTTTTTTTCCCCAGGTTGGCACAACTGTCAGCAACTATTCTGTCAATTGTTATTGCTGTGTGTCATTTAGTTTGTTTACGGCGTCGTTAGGAACAAGTCAACCTTTTGTGTGTGTTGCGAATTAGTTTTGATGTCTTCAATGCTCTCAAAACGGGTTCCAGGAAGTGGTAATTTGAGTTTCGGAAACAGGAAAAAGTCTCGTCACCAGTTATGATGCGTTCGATGAACGTTGGATCGGAATTTACGCGTTCAAGCATGTCTTCAGCCACCTTACTGCGATTCACTTTTTGAAGAAAATTCAGATCTTTTGGCACCAATCGCGCTGCGACTTTCCGCATACCCAAAACATCAACCAAAATATGACGAGCGGTCTCATGAGACATGTTCATTTCTTTGGCTATCTCTCGCAAACTATAATGACGATTTTCGAGCACCATTTCCTTTATTTTGTCGACATTTTCTTCAGTTGAAGAGGTCGAAGGCCGTCCTGAACGTGGCAAATCGTTCACTTCTTCTCGCCTCTTTTTGAACGATTAATAACAATCGTAAACTTGAGTTTTCGACATGGTTGAATCACCAAATCAACATCATTTCAACATTTCCAACGTTTTGGCACAAGAAATTTCGTTTGAAACACAAAATTTCACACAAACTCTTTGTTCGATATTTTTATCCATAGTGAAAATCGCAACGCACACAAAAGGTTGACTTGTTCCTAACGACGCCGTAAACAAACTAAATGACACACGCAATAACAATTGACAGAATAGTTGCTGACAGTTGTGCCAACCTGGGGAAAAAAAAATGTTTGAAATATTCGCAGCGGGAAAATTTAAAATGAGAATTTCCGGGTACTTATTTGACCGAATGTACATTATACATACATATATGTATATATGTTAAATGTTTAAAAAAATGAACCGGGTGGAATAAACTACATATTTGGATATACATCTGCTAAAATTATATATTCGTATATAAATATATATACAATTACAAAACAGACGAATTGTTTATTTTTTCGTGGTGGTATATATATCTATAATATATGAATATCTCTTGTGAATTTTGGAAATTTAAACACGAGAATTTAATTTTTTTAATGAATTTGTAGTATTATTCATCCCACTTTTAATATTATTATTATTTAAAAAAAATGTGTTCCAGTACACCACAAAGAAATAAAGAATATTTATGCAGTCTATGGTATATATGGTAAATGAATATACAATGTATGTATATTTATAATATGTGTATGTAGCATATGGTAAGCTAAAATCCTAAATAGATACGAGAACATACGGTGTGTTTCGATATATGCATGCAGACATTTTATATAAATGCATATTATCATATTATATAATGCAATACGAAAATATTTTTGTAAATAAATACCTATAGATATGTACCTCGTGTTGTAGCAGTCGGTAATCTTGCTGTAAAATATAATACCAATTATTATAGTGTATATATTTTATTTATTAGTGCCTCTTACTATATAGTATATAGATACTATCAATTTTTATTAGTAATTTATTACGTTAATTTATTTGTAATTGCAATAATTCTTGTGTACAACATATTAAGATATATAATAAATGTATTGGATTTTTTATTATCTACATTATTATAAATATATTATTGCATTTCGACGATTCACTCAAATAATTAATACAATGAATAATATTCTTTAAAAATCAAACAATAGCCATATTTTTTATGATTATTTATTATGATGTCATATGATGACATTTAAATTACTTTTGTAACACTTATTATCCACCCATGAAGGGTACATTATGAATTTAAATAAATAAAAAAACAATTTCGATAGTGAAAGTGTTTTTACTATAACAAAAATACTCTTTATGATTATGACATTACATTCGATTTCATTATATCAATTTTAAAAAAATCATTACAAAGAAAATGTAATCGTATATGAGGACAGTTGCTTAATTAAATAAAACACATTTATATTGAATGATAAGCGTAATTGACAAAATATAATTAATGAAACAAAAATTGTACTTGCTCGTTTTAGTTTACGCTTATTAACAACACGGGACCAAAATGATTTAAAATATTTGTTTGACCTCCATATGTTGTAATTTAATTTGATAACATGAAAGTATTTGTGTGGGGCATTGAACGTGCGTAATATTTTTGTATATAATTTATGTATATTATTTTGGCTGGCTGAAAATTTGCATATACTTATAGATTAAGGGGAGCTGGATCAAGGGTTGAGAAGCATCAAGGGGCATTGTATGGGTCCTTTGGTATCATCTAAATCGTATCTCACTATCCTTGCTTACTGTTTAGGTTATGAAATATCATCGACTATTTCCTGTTTTGACCGATTAGAAAACAACGAATGTATCTAAGAATCAAAAGAGAAATATTTATTATGCATACAGCATAGCAGGCAAAATTATATTAATCCGCTCACAATGATAATTAACAAATTTTAAATTCTCTGTGCATTTAAGACATAATGCAGATTTTGTAATTTATTGTATATCTACGCAAACCAAATGAACATATTTAATATATAATTTGGAATATTTTTCAAATTGTGAGAATCTTATTGTTCATATATGCAGATGCGGCTTTTGATTTATATATATGGTATATGGTGTCATTAAATTTTCTTTTTCGAAAAATGAAACTACAACAAATCTTTAATATTAAAATACGAGCATTACTATAATATGACATTTCAAATAGTTTTCCACTATAATTTCCACTATATATATATATATGTTATATACTACGAAATGTCTTGATAAAATTACTATATTAAATATATAGAATATAAAAAAAAACTTTACACATAATAATAAAATAAAAGCAAAACAAAATCTATTACAAATTATTTTATCGTTATGACACCTTATATATATATCTTTAATATCTTTAATATAGCATTTCATTTGTATATACATAATCCATATTTAAATATATGTATATACTGTATATATTATAAATGTAGGAGAACCAAAAAAACAAAAAAAGCTTATTGCGTTTATATACAAAATTTGGACGTATTTGAATGCATATAGGTACATATACCAAGGACCTATGGATGCATATAAGTATATTCCTATAAGTTCCACAAAAAACCAAAAAAAAAACAATTTCATCTCTCAATTCATCTCAAGCAAATTGTAATATTTTATATAAAGCAAAAGTTTACCCAGATTTTTCCAAATTTGTTGTAAATATAAATAGGCTTTTTTGTTTATATACATATTTATATATATATATACTATAATAATTATTTATATTATCGGCAAACAAAAAAGCACCATTAGTATTATTTATAAATGTATATGTATTATTTATGTATATTGTATAAGATGATATAAAAGCATCTTATTTTGTTTATTTTACTCAATATATATTTTGAATGAATATATATATATATATATATATTTATGCGTTTATATACAAAAATGTATATATGTATATATATTTATATATAACCAAACAAACTGATCTTGAATTCTCATTCAATTTCAATATATTTAATGTACATATACTATATAAATTTAAGGCTTAAAAAAATACAATTACTTTGTAATAAATTTAAAAGCTTTTTTATCTATTAATTTTTTTTTTTTTGCTTGTTATATTGATAATGAAAATGCTTTTCAGCAAAAATTTTCGCATATATATATAAAAATGTATAATGTATAATTGTATATATATATAGAAAAAATAAATTTGGATACATGAAAAATATCGGATAATTATGATAATTCTATGTTGATATAACATTTTAATTTTTTAAATATATATTTGATAAAGTTATAAGCAATTTTCTTTTAAAAATTGAAAATATTTCCATATGCATAGAATTGATGAATATATGAAAGATCTTAAAAATCAAAAAATAATCTTAAACAATGAAACAATCTCCACATTCACTATAAAATCATTCTATATTGGCAAAAAATATTTGCCACACATATATAACATTTTGTTTACATATAAAATAACTTTAAAATCTATTTATTTATTTTTTTATTTAATTTTACAATGGATAAAGAGATATCGATTGTCGATTTTGCATAATATATGTATAAAGAATATTTTATGATAAAAAATTTATACGAATAATAATGTACATACACCTAGGAAAATACAATAGTAAAAATTATCAAAAAAAAACAACGTTTATAATTTAAACAAAGACTTAGTATTTAGTCGTGGCTAATTTTCGTGGCTAAAGTTCTTTGTCAAAATTACTTAACGCGATTGTATTTTTCGTGAATAACAATTGTATTTTTCGGTATAGATTTTAACACAATAAAACATTAAACGTGGTAATATTAGTCAACAATCAATATTATATAGTTTATAATTTCTGCATTAAAACTCTAACTAGTACCAAATTAAAAATGTATTATTTTCGAATACATTTAATTTAAATATTTGGTTATACTTATACCCTGTTATCCATTAAAATGCTATTTTGTTAAATCAATGAAATATTAAGTAAATCTTTGTAAATATTATTAGACATATAATTAGTTTTTTTAACAAAATGTTTGTTTAGTATAACCGCCATAATTTAATTAAGAATTATTACAGATACTATTAGTTAATTTTAAATGTAAACTACTTTAAATGGTTTGAAATGTGTTGCTGTTTGGTGATATTTAAAATAAAAACTTGGTACATTACGCTGTTTACTAATTAGTTTTACATTTTCATAAGGCATCAATTCCAATTTGTAATAATAACCAAAACAATAAATATAATTGTTTTGCGTGTTTAACATTAATACATGAAATCAAAAATTTGTAATTAAATATTATACTAAAATGAAATAACCTATCGGATTTGGTAAATTATACTTAATAATTTATCTGGGTGTTTATGTAACATATAAATATTTATACATAGTATTTGGATACGCATATGCGTATATTCATCATATGGAAAATGATAATAAATATTAAAAAAAAAAAAAATAAGGATGCTGTATAACGCAAGCGTATATCAAATAGAGCTTTTCACAGGGATCCTTTTTATTATTATACATATATAATATATATAAATAAATGAATATGAAAATACATATGAATTTTTTGAAAAGTTTTTCTTGTAAATTTCTCATTCGCATGCATTCTCTTATATATATGCATTTGTGTATAAACTTTAATCAAACTCTCGCCGTTTACGATTTTCATTCAGCTTTATTCAATATTTTGCGGGTGCTTTAATATAGTTTAACGTGAATTGTCGTAACGTGTGTTTCGAATATATATATATATATACATACGTATATGTATATATAGGTGTATATATAATTATACATATAGATATGTGCGGTATGCAAATATATGTACAAATGTACACACATAAATGTGCGTATTTTTCATATGTAAATATATAGATATATATCCGTCGAATACCAAATACATTTAATTATATATACATAATATAATAATTATACTTATAAGTATATACAAACCGCAAATAGTGTAAAATTTCTTCAAGTGATAAAAACAAAAATCAGTTTAAAAGAAAATATACGATATACATTTATTTGATTTTCTTCTTTTTTTTGCCTTTTTCTTTACCACAATATACATATTGTTATTATTATTTGTTGTTGTTGTTGTTCTTCAGTTGTTGTTTTGTGAGTTGTGAGGGTTATAATAAAATAATAAAACTTTTTCGGAATATTATTTGCATAATTTTTCAGTTTACAAATTCATTATAAACAGTGTGTGTATAATGTCATTTGATATAAAATTTTAAATAAAAATTAACAAATAATTATTAAAAAAAATAATTATTTAAAAGTTTTTAAGTTATATACAAGTGTGAATGCAAATTGCAATAAAAAAAGTTTCTATAATTAACAATTTTTATTCAGTGTATTTAATCTTTTAATTCGTGTTTATTTCGTGTATATTATATTAAACTAATATGAGGCTATTTGGAATTACAATATAAAACACATTGAATTGAGTTTTCTTTAAACCAAAAGAAAAAAAAAATAAAAAAAAGGCAACCATATAAAGGAAAAATAAATCTAATATATTTATATTTATTTAAGTTTCAGTTTCATATACATATGCACATAAAATTTTCCTTCAATCGTGCTTTTACATATTGTATTGTATATTGTATATTGTATATTGTATTTATTTTTTGTTTTTTGTATAAAAACAAATGTGTGGTGATTATAAATATTTTATCAAACATCTGGTGAATAATTTTCATTTTCATCAAAGAGAATAATTTAAATATTTAGTTTAAAATTTCTATATATTTTAATTTAAAGTGTTTGTTTAGTTGTTGTTGTTTATGTTTTGATTTATAGTTGTTGTGTTTTTTTTTTAGTTTTTATAGAACGAATTTAAATATATTTGTTAAAAGGTGAATTCGTTGTAGAAAAAATAACAACAACTATACCGTTTTTGTTATATGCAAATTTCTATAAATTAAAAAATAATAATAAATAATTATATATAGAGTTAAAAAATAATCAAAACAAAAATATTATTATAGTGCATTTATGTAAAAGTTCCTTTTAGAATTTAATTGGTTTTTAATTGTTTAAAAAGAAAAACACCAACAGCTGTTTACAAACAAATGTAAGTGTAATTTTTTTTTAAATAAATATTATGAAAAAATTATTTGAATCGATAATATTTAATTAATCTCTCGTACGTAATACAACTAATTAGAAAAGGTTCTATAAAGTATATATGTATTCAAAAACATTTCATTATATATAGACGCCGCATCACGTATTTCATAAAAATTTATTAAAAAAATGTGTACTATTTAATTACAATTTTCACAAAATAAATCCATATTTATTGCATAAAAATGCCCGATTTATATCAGATGTTTGTTCTGGAATAATTCCACAAAAAGTGTATGGTTTTGAAATTCATTGAATTGTTACAATAACTGTGGAATTTCAATGAAATGTATCCATACTTTTTTTAACGTATAGAATATGAACTTTTTTTTAGATGCATAATAATGCCAATAATTCAGACGGGCCGGAAGTCAATACATAATTTTGCATTTAATATATAAAAATTTAAATGTTCCTAAGATCACTTTAAAAATCATGTATGAGGTTTTATTTCGTAAAGCTAACCTTTTGTAAGTCAATTGAAAAATTCACCGGTTAACCTCTAATTAACATACGTTTTTATCTATATATAGTTATATATATACAGTTTTATTTTTTATATGCATTTTTGTTTATATATAATTTTCTTATTTAGTATTCTACTTATATACCATAATTTTACCCGATTTTCTTTATTTTATTCAACAAATACAAAATGTCATTGCATAGACACTGATGGAACTACATAATTATATTTTAAAAAATGGACAAACAAAACATCGATTTACAAATCTTAAAATATAAAAAATTTATTTTCTATATACGATGATAAAAAAAATTTATGAACAGTATTTTGTTAACAAATTTGTTTATATTTATTATAATCTCTGGTGGAGAAATTTAAGCATTTAGTTTTTTTAACATATTTGAGCCCGTACTAAAGCCGATATGTCTGAAAAATTGATTTTTTACCGCTTTCCAAGGTTAGCATAGATAACACAGTTGCGTATCAATAGGAGTTGGTAATCTTCATTCGTGTTATGGTGACAATTATAACTAGACACTATGTAATCGAAGAGATAACGCACACAAGAAAAAAGTTGTTAAAGAAGATAGGGTATGTCAAACAGAATAGAACATTGTAGACCACTTTCTTTGCCTATGCAAAGTAACAATATGAGAATGATACTGTTGACATTTACTATCGTTTAGCATATACTATCGTTTAGCCGAAGAAATTATCCCTTTGATATATATTGAAAAATTTGTCAAGTTTTTGAAAGGGTCAATCAATGCATGTTCAATCCGTCGATGTTATATGAGCGAGACTTTTGAAACAAGAACCCGTAAAAGGTAACGTTTCCTATAGAAGAATACCAACCATGAAAGATAATCTAATTCAATCTATATATAGTGAATGCAGAACAATATTGTATTTGATATGGTCGAATTGATGCTTTAACACAAGTTATTGCAAATCAAATGTTTCAATTACAAAATCGTGAAATTAATATGTCCGTAAATTTCTGCGGATACACCAGGGTGTATATATATAAATTAAATGTACAATAATAATATCGTTATTGATTATTTGTTTCAATAATATAAATCCAATATGGAATCAATTTATTTTTATTATAACGTAAAACCTATACGTATTTAATATATAGCTATATATATACTAAATGAAGAGTACATTAAAATGTATGTTATTTTGGCATTTTTCTTTCATTTTTATATCACATAAAAATTGCTTTCTTTCTATTCTATAAATTCCATTCAGTTGTTTTTTTATGTGCACATCTGCATCAAACAATATTTATAATACATTTTTCTGTTGTAAAAGGACATATATGTGTATTTGTTCACTTGTGTATCGATATACATATATATATATATTATTTTAGTTATCAATTTTCTGGGAATATATATATATTTATTTATATGTATATGTATGTCAAATCTACTGTGTGCTGACATTTATCCTGTCAATGAAATCTTTTATCTATTGTTATGAATTATATATAACTATAAAAGAATATATATATTTAGTATTAACGTACATAAGTAAATCAATAAGTTTATAAAGATATATATATATATATTTGTGACAAATCTTATGATATTCTCTTTATATACTACATACTGGCTGGTTCAGATTATTCTGTATATATATATGAATTTATCTATACACCATATAAACAACAATATATAAACATATCATAAATAATAAATATATACATTCAAGTTTTAATGTTCTGACAATAAAATTTAAGTACTTATATATTGTAGACTCTATATATTTATATATATGAATGCTTTTACTTAATTTACTGATTTTCTTTGTTGAAAAACTTTTACAATTTTCATATATTACCCCAACAAATATCACGACGATATTTTGTTAATATACTCTCGACAGATGAATTTTGTTCTATATATCTCATCATACAATATATGAAAACATTTAGTATATTCTAGGTCAAATGTTATATATATATATTTATATAAATTCATATATCACATATGCGTATTTTGTATTTATATACTTTATATTAACCATATAAAGATTATCAAAAAAAAAAAATTGTTTAACGCCTTTTTCATTTAAGATTTAAAAATGTTTTTTTACAATCATTATGTAGTCTGTTTATTTTTATCTTAAGCAATTTTATTATGTTTTTTATATTTGATATTGATTAAATGTTATTTAATTGGAAAAGTATATATCGCGTTATATATTATGAATTGATAATCGTGAAGGCGGCCATATTCCACAAATCCACACATATACATCATATTAAAATTAACCAATTCTTAAATTTTACGAGTATTTAATATTATTTTAAATTAACATTATCAATAGCATATCATTTTTTATTTTATAAAGTTTTTGAAGTTCTTAAACAAATTTTAATACATAAATGTTTCTTTACCGGTACACGGTACCAATTTCAATTAACTGCAAATGTATATATTCGGCCCGGTCAGTCTTCCAGATATCGGAATGTATAATTGCCCTGAAATGTTATGGTCATTGAACAATTCCGTTTTTGACGTGTTATTGTTATGTGGAACACATTTCCACTACACATATTTAATATTAATCAAGTATAAGTCGTTTTAGAATGTGACTGTGTAGAGTTTTTGGAACGATAAGTTCCGAACTAACATGTAATTAAGCTGAACATGTAATTTAACAAATGCATAATTATGTTAATAAAATTTTGAATTCTAAGAATTCTTTTTTTTTTTTCAACTATTGTATTTTTTCCTTTTTCTATGTGCAATTAAAAATTGTATAATATAATAGAGACTTTTACCGTCTCAATTACAATTTTATATATAAATAAAATTAATAAATATATGAATTCAAATGAATGCTTTTTACAATAAAATTTAACTTCATTCAACTCAAATGATTATGCAATAAATTCGTGTTATATATTAATCGGGAGTACCTATGAAATATATATACATATAGATAACTTATATAAAAGCATATCAAATTTATATATGAAATTAATTAAAACGTATATTACGAAAATTTATATAAACAAATTATTTTTTTTTATGCAAATATTCAAACAATTAAAAATTTTACGATCTAATGAATGTGCATTAATTTCGGGCTATGTATTATAGAATGAATAACAAAATCGATTTTATTGCGAATATTTGATCCGAAGTTTACGTATTTTTCAATAAATAAAAAAAAAATTTATTTATAGATAGACAATACGAAATATAATTGATCTTAAAATATAATTAATATAAATTGAAATATTTTATGGAAAATTTATGAATTTCTATTTAAAACACTTCTTTTTTATATATATACAAATATGTATACTTATACAGAGTATATCAATTATTATTAAATGCATATGAACAATTAAATTTTTATTTTTTTTTCTATACATCTTAAATAATGATGAGCTATTGTATAATAAATTACCCAGTCAGTGAAAATGGAAGTGCTAAAAAAAGAATACATGAAAAAATCAAAATCATTTCGTTTTACATATTTATATACTAGTTGTACATTCAGAAGGTATGAGGTTTTTGCGTCCATCAATAACCTAAACCATTCACCACCAACGTCCCCCGGACGGAAACTCTAAGAGCCCGAACTTCATCTTTCCACCTCCATTGTGGTCTTCCAACGCTCCTTGATCCACCTGGTTTGCCGTCCAGCATTTTTGACAATATACGATCATCATCCATACACACCACATCAAACAATGAATTTTGATAAACCGAACAATGTCGCGTTCGTCATACATTTTATGCACGAAGTCAATTGAAAATCTTTTGTTAATTTCATATGATTTACGAAAAGAACGTAAGTGTACAACGTAACTTTTGTACAATAGATTTTATTTATTACATACAATGAACAATGATAAAAAAACGACAAGTTGTCAGTTTTTATATTCCTCTGTTTTTGATTCTCTGATTTTTGTATGGCAGTTTTATTTTATCGGTTCAAATTATCGATTTTGAACGATTTATTTGTGAATAAAAATGTATAACAAAAAGGAAGACGTGCTTCTGAATAAATACTAAAGATGTTCTTCTGAATGTAATCTAAACAGAAGCATTTCAGAATGCATTCTTTAAAGAACCACTTAAGCAATTCTTAAGAAATACGCTAGAAGCCGACATGTCAATGCATGTGCACTATGATTATTCACTTATGAAGGCATTCTGAAACAGTTCTCAATCATGAATTTTTGCCGCCCCTTGAAAAGTGCTCCTGAATCCATTCTAAATGAATTCTTGGTTAGCTGAGTAATGAGTTATTATATAACATGAAAATTACTTTAAAAAAATACCCATCCCTTGTATATAACTTATATCAATATGAAATTAATTATATATATTTATATAGTATTGTATATATAAGTATATAGTCAAATAATTGCACAAATTGTGAATATATATTCATTAATGATATACGAACGATAAAATATCGGACAAAAAAAAATTGAAAAATTTATTACAAATAATGAAAGGCGTTTATTATTCGTAATGTATAAATGTAATGGAAAAACATTTTTTACAGATATTATATGTATATTAATTAAATGCATTTATATATTCTTCTTTCCTTCAATTTTATAATTATTATATAGACGAACAATAAGATATTTATTAAAATTTTCTATATACATAATATACATATATAGATAAAGACTATAAAGGAATGTACTATAAATATAAAAAAAACATCATCTATATAGTTTAAGTTGTTAATATTCTATTCGTCTTTCTCATATATCCATATATATAGGCATATATATATATATATGTATATATAACTATAAAATTGAATTCATTTGCTGAATTTAATTGCCGTAAATTATTATTTACTTCAATATTTTTAATTAATAATTCATGTTTTTTGACGCGTAATATATTCTTTTATTTATTTATAAAGAATTATTATTGTCTATTCAGAGTATAATGCGTGCATAAAACAAGTTACTGATTTAATTTCGAATTTGTAATCAATAAAAAATAATATGTGTTATGAATGGGATTTATGAAAAACCTAATCGATTTGATAATAACCATATACTATATAATTACCATTTAGTATATGCGGCTAAACAAAAGAGAAGCTCTTAACAGAATTCAGTTAAGTATAAGTATAATTATATTTTTCAGTATATAAATATAAGTACTTATTGTATTGGGAAAAAGAAAAATACATTTTCAAATCAAAGTAAAAATTTCTGCAAGTATAATAAATAAAAGGATATATAGTTATACTTGCTTATGTGAAACATATTCGTCGCGGATGAAAATTATAACGCGCGTAATATGTAAATGAGGAAGAATGGAATAATAGGGTTGTTTGTTCTTTTGTACTCTGCATTTTAAATCGTATATATATATATGATTGATGCTTTATATAAGTGTTCTTGTTAGTATACAATATCCGCGGTATATGAATTGCACGAATTGCATTGGATATTTTTACAAAGTATATAATTCCGTCTGGTACTATACATATGATATGATATAAAATGTAATTTATTAATTTTTGTGATATGTTCGTATATATAATATAAAGATTATAAAAATCCAAAATATTTTTCTATTTTATTTTGATTCATCTTTCAGAAAATAAAAACCGAAAACTTGCATCTACCATACATATGCTGATATAGCTCACCGAACAGCTTGAACGATTTTGCTCATGTTTCTTGAACTTGAACTCGTTTTACCAATTGTTTTTGATGATCAGTTAAGAATTACCTATAAGTTATCCGAAGGACCGACAGAATTTTTATTCTCCTAAACCATCGCCACCAACTCTGAGGTTCTAGATCCAACTTTTAGTACAAATGTTGTGCCCATATAATTATTGTGTAATTTATTGCCGATAAATACCATTGAATCATAAGCATAAGCTTCATACCATGGATTCATATATTATATATGTGTAATAAATGTAAATATGAATGAATAGAACACATATAATATATATATACGTACTATTATAGATAGATATAGATAGGATATATGATATATTATAAATATATTGTAATTTTGATTAATGAACGTGGAAATATACAATTTTAAATGTTTAATGGATAAGATAATAATACTTATATATATAAAAAATAATATGTAATGCGTATTTTATATAAAATATATTTGTATAATATATAAATCATTTACATATAATTCATTTGGGACACAATTCATCAAATTGTTAATGTTTTTTTTTTCCTCTTAATGTTAAATGTGGTATATTCTTTTTTTCTTCTATAATATTTAAAGGATGATAATTTATTTAATTTCATTGACAACATTTTCTGACGGTCGACTGTCGCTTTTTCAATAAACCTACAACAAAAAATACGTACAGATCTGGTAATTGAATATTGAAAAATAATTAAAATATGGAAAAGAAAATACCAAAACAATTTTCTCTATACATTATAACAAAGTGTATATAGCCGAAAATTTCGTAATTTTCAAGGTGTTTTAATTAATGTACATCGATATAGTAAGATATATTGGGAAAATAAAAAAATATATCATTAACATCATACATATAATTAAATTAAATCAGAATTTTGAGCTTATTATTTGGTAATAAATTTTTATTTTATTCGGTTTATCATAAATCTTATAAAGGTATATACAGTACTTTTTAGCTATGTGCATTTCAGTATATCTATATATATATATATATATATATATAAATAAAATTAAAACATATATTTCTTTAGAGCGTATATGCTCTTATTCTTATGTACGCATAAAAGTTTGAATTATATAATATAAAATTTCATTGAAAATTCAATTTATCATTTATAATCTATTTTATATGCTATATATGTATATATAGGGGTTATAAATGTCAGGGTGAATATATTCTTTAAATGTATTGTTTTAATTTACATTTGGATTTATCTATGATTATCAACTATACTTATTTTGTTATATATATGTATAATAAACATATTCATAAGTAGGTATATGTATATATGGTATTTATACACATATTTTGAAGACTATAATATATTTATGCATATATAAGAACAATAAATTATCCATAGAGAACTATCTGTTCAACGTACGTCTCTACATATATACAGTTTTCTTTAATCTTTTAAATATTTATCTTTTGTTTCTATTTGGATAATCTATATAGGATATATAACCGCATAGAAATAATTTTAGTTTATTTTTTATTTGGGGAAACGAATGTATATATAATTAATAAAAGTATTATTGCGTATATGATGTATACTCCATATAATTTTTATTGTTGATAATGATCTATATAAATAAAAATATAAATTCTATGTATAATTATAAAATGGTATTTTATATAATTCCATTTTATAAAAGGTGAAATACGATTATTTTGGGTTTTTAAGAAACAACAGGAAAGATTATATTATGTAGGATATAAATAAAAATATACATATCGCACTAAAATTCTTTTACAAATTAATAATTCTATTGCCTTCGAATTCTATTGCAGTGAGCCCCTACCGGAATCACTTAATCAGTTAAGGAAACTATATATATAATATATTGAATATACATTTATATGATTTTGGGTGGAAAAACTTTAATAACATGTTGATTAATTTATGAAATTTTGAAAATGAAAACAAACATATGAGAGAAAAAAAAAATATTAAATGAAAAATTGTAAAAATAACTCAAATGTTTTCAAACAATTGTCCACGCTACACTTTAGATGGATGGGTATTTAGAACCTGCGGTTAATAGGAAGAAATGCTTAATTTAAATGTTCATAAGAACGGCGAAATACTAGTTCTGGGAGACTGTTCCGCAATCTATGATTACAATTACATTCACTAAATAAAGTTTTCATAAGGATACATTTCTTAGATAAAGTGCAATTGTAATTTGTATCATGTAAATATATCTGAGGAAATGCTAACGGGAAAAACTGAATGGTAAGATCTCGTTTGGATAATATCAGAACGGGTACTTCTGAGATTTTTGCCTGGTGGAATTTTTTCTTTTACCATAATTTGGTTTTTTACAATTTTTGCATATATTAAATTCTTTTATATTTTTTATTAATATTTTCCATATTTTTTTGTGAGGTTATATTATATATATAATTATCGTGGCGATCACATGCATTTATATGACGTTTACAAAAACAGCACTAGAAGATTTTTTATTTTAATTTATGCTTTTATATTACAATATATATTTTACTACTTTTGTTTATAGTAATTTCTATATTATATATGTACAACATAAATAATGTAAATGTATTACTGTTCTATTTTTTCAATGCATTTCCTTTTCAAGTGCGTTTCATTCATTGTATTGAATTGTTTTTATTCAATCCTAAGTATACGTTTTATATACATACATTGTATACTACAGTGTATACTAATACAGTATTTTATACTGTGAATTATAATAATTATTCCCATATTTGGTTTGTAATTTAAGGTTGAAAAAGAATATTAATTAAGAAAAAATAATATTTTCTCTTTATAAAATAGGCATACATGAATATATATTTACTAATTATAAATAATTAGTTATTTACATATTTCTTTTACATTTATATCTAAATGCACATAACTCACAAAATGGGTTAATATATAATTCGAAATGCAAAATGTTTATTCATTATTATAAAAATGTATATATACCCACACGGTTGGTTCACGTAAATATACAATTATGCTCTGTCAATTCACGAAGCGAAAAAAAAATGTACAAATAAATAAATTTTCTATTTTTGTTGAGAATTTACGTTTCAATGTATTATATTGAAAAATTATTATATTCATTTTCAAATTGATATTTTAATTTAATAAATTGTTTCTTATATAATATTCTTACACGAAGCATGCAACAAACTAATTATGAATTATGAAAAGAATATAATTAAATATAGTTTTGGTTTTTGCATATAACATTGCAAAAGAAAAAAAAATGTATATTATTGATATAATATAAATAATTATCATTAATTATATTCATTTATCCAATTATCGTTTATGCCATTTTTGCCAGTATATACATCATATCATTTTTACACCCCGTTTTTTTATTCCATTAATATAATATTTAATATACATATACAATAATTTTATTTATGTAAAATTTAATATAACTTGAGGCAAAATATGATATATATAAACATTTTTTATAATAAATATGCACATCATATTAATGTGATGTTTTGTGATATATAAGTGGTGCATGCATACAACATAATACAACGTAAAAGGAAAATCTACAGTTAAAATAAAAATAAGTCTATTATATTAGTTAGACATTTGTGCTATTTGTTACGAATTAAATGTTACAATTATAAATAGAATATATAAAATCCACAAAAAGACTAATTCAAAAGACGATTAAATATGTATTGTTATTCGCAAATTAATAAATAATCACCTTTGTATTAATCTAACAGATAACATTTAAATAACAAGAATTCACTGTCAACTATAATTATTAAAAATTTAATATATTATTTCAATTGCAAATATAAAAATCTTATTGTCCTTAATGTCCTTATATATATAGTTATGCAATTTTAATAGAGCAAAGGATAAAATTATGCTTATTATACCTGATAAACTCAATCAATTTTTACGCGTTGTTATTATTATAAAGTCAAAAAGCAACATAAAGACAAATGAAATGATTTTTACTATATATATGTAAACAAAAAAAAAAGGAAATTGGCTTAATTATATTTTAATCAGAAAACGCCAACAATTTGAAATAATTAAAAAATTAACTTTCAAACAATTAACATTATAAATATGCATACGCATAAATATATCTATTGTATTATAGTATTATTATATATACACATAATGGTGCAATTTTTACACCCATAAATTTTTCCTTTATTCATTTCTTTATATCCATAAACAGTATCCGTGGTATCAATTGGGCCATATGGAGAACTTTTAACAGGATGCATATAATTTTGTCTAGTATCTTAAATTGATTTAAAATGTCATTTGTTAATTAATTGTGATGTGTCAAAAAGAATAAAACATCAAAAAAGTATCAATGCTTTAAATTGAATTAAATTTTCCGGCAAATTTTCGAATTTGAACTGATTTAAATATTAATAAAGTTTTTTTTTATTTTCGTCTTAAAATTGCTTATAAACCTATTCCAAAACACCTCTGATGAGGTCCTAAATCGAAATATAACAAACGCAAAGCCAAACCCCATTCTCCAATAATTAATTTGGCGATTAATTTCGTTAAAATCCCATTTTATCAGTGATAAGATATACAATAATGTGTTAAAGTGTCTCCCCCGTTCAATTCAAACAGTGGATACTGTATATATTTACGCAATCATCCGCGATGTTGTTCATATATTTATATATATAATAATATATACTTTGGCATCCTTTTTAACATAATTTATTATGTGTACGTATTTACATAATATATATATAGAAGGCACAATGAAAAAAAAATTGAAAAAACGTGAACCCATTTTCAATTCCATTCAATACTTTTCCTCTTCGCTCAATACATATATTTATATATATTTTTCATACTATATCCGCATGTAAACAAATATTTATTTTATTATATGTATAATTTATAAGCGTCTAAAAAAGTACCAAGGGAAATTATGACAGAATCGAAAATTAAAAATAAAAAAAAATGTAAATAAATAAATATATAAAGATCATAAAAAAAACCTTTTCTAAACTTTTAACTTGTTGATTTAATCCATCAAATAAATCATTCTTTTCTTTATATATGACGATATACCGCACAAACATTCACAACAAACATATAAAATGTTTTAACCTTAAACCCTATATTTTGCGGTGGGCGGTATATATAATAAATAAAAATATATGTATTTATTGGATTTTGTATATATAATTTACATTATTTCATAAATATATATGTATATAACTGGTTAACAACATAAGAGCATATATAAGTATATATATGTATATGATATGAATACTTTAAGTACTCGTATATGTATATTATATATATTTCTTTTTTTTATATTATTATCTTATTATTATTCATTTTATAAAGGTAAATAACGATATATAAATACGATATATATATGGTTACCTGAAAATGTATAATTTGTATAAAAGTTTTTCTTTGAACCGAAATTTATATACGCATCAATGTTATTAAGTACAATTTATATACCCATCATCATCATCATCATCGTCATTCTATACATGTATGACATTTTCATTTCATTTCATTAATTTTCTATAATATATATACCGATGTACATGCGATAAGATGTTATTATAGGCCCGTATAGATAAATATAAAATATTTCTTCTTGTTTAGTTGCCTCTATACATATATAAACATACATTATACATCTATAAATACCAATTTTATTCAGAATAAAGAATAATATATATTGTATAGATAAGTGTAATATACCTATACAATATACATAATATAATATATACAGAAATGTAGATATATAATAAATATATCCTAATAACAACCATTTGGAAACTGATACATTGTGTTTTTGTTTTGTTTTGATATAAATTTGTATAGAAAAAGGGTCCCTTCTTTGATTAACTTAACACATTGTTTTTAGTTTTATCTTGTAATGTGCGTGGAAAAATAGGAAAAACATTTTTTATCGATATTCTATTTATATTAGAATACATTATATATATATATATATATGTTGATATATATATATTGATATATAAATATTGATATATATATATTGATATATATATATTGATATATATATATTGATATATATATATTGATATATATATATTGATCATTATTTAGTTAAGAATAAATGTGATTCTTTTGTGATTCGATTTTAAAACATACAAAAAAAACAATAACATTTATGGCGCAATAATTGCTTATATAAATTTCGATTATCATTATGGATGAATAAGAATATACGTCCATATACATTTTAATATAATTTAAAAGGGGATCAAAAAAACAATTGAATGAATTTGTATGTGTATTTTGATAAAGGAATTGTCGAATAGCATCGATGTGTAAAAAAAATAACAATACTGCAATTTTTCGATATAAATGATAAATAAATATAAAAAATGGTATCATCAAAGGAATAGACGTATAACAAAAAACGTTGCCAGGCAAACCACCTGAAACAGTAAGAACGAGATTTTGTGGCCAGGTGAGCAGAAGGTTGGGTTAAAATTATCAACAATCAATTCCTCATTAATTGTTAAAATAATTGTCCCTCGATATCTATGAAAGGTGTTGGAACCAGTGGGATTGCAAAAATATGGACGACATCCCTATATAAGTTAATTTGGTTAAAAATAGAACGAGGTATCGGTATAATAATCTCTTCTAATAGGATTTTGATGTGAGTTCACAAAAATATTCTGTGAATATAATTATTTGCATTTGGCGCCAAAACTGTATATTTGGAAAATTTCTAGCGAATATCTTTAAAACTCATTGAGATATACAAGAAACAAAATTGTAGGAAAATTTAGAAAATTCGGTACATCAACGAGGAATCGTGTAGTAATGGTCTGGTCGTGTAACAATATGGTCTGGTAAACCCCTTATATTACTTGAACTTAACACGATATACATATAAAAAAAGCTGATGTAGATAATTTCAGCAAATCTCTTAAATAACTTCCGAGGAAAAGTGAAGACAAACTATATAGTGAGCGTATAAGAACACGGAAAATTTTATATTACAGCTTAATTTATTATCTAACAGAATGCATTTACACAAAATAAATATAAATTACTATGAACAAACGAAAATGTTCCTGATTTTGATATATATATATATATATTTAAATATAATAATATATACAGTGTCCGCCGTATGAATTGCACGATTGTGATTTTTTAAAAAAAGTGTATAATACCGTTTGGTATCTTATATGATTAAAAGTCATGTATTAATTTTTTTGATATGTAAATATTTTCCTTTTTATTTTCTTTATCCCTTAAATTGAAAATACTATTTTCATTATCTTTCAGAAAAGAAAAATATAGATACTGATATGCACCAAACCATTCCATCAACCATACGGCCATAATTCACCGAACCGATTTAGCCATTAAGCTCACACTGTATAAAACCATTCAAATAATGAAATAATCCAAATTTTACATTAAAAGGTTTTTAATATTTTTAATCTTTATATTTATTAAAATTGTATTATTACGTTTTAACTTTAAATATACATTTGGAATTCAAATAAATATAAAATGTTTATTCGCTTCACATCAAATTATATATACTCATATATAATAACCACAAAAATGAGCAAATATTCATATATTTTTGTGACATTATTTTACGGTTTAGTAAATAAAATTAAAAATAAATAAATACATATACATATACTAATCCAAATTTGTGTATATATTTAAAAAATTAAAATCATTTTTTTTAAATAATTTATATTATATTTAAAAGGAACAAATTAAAGGCCATTTTTTTATTACTATTTACTTAGGACATATTTATATATGTATATACTAAACCTTTTGCGGTGATTATACACCATTTTGATGTCATATATATGTATGTATATATATCCATAAAGAGTTATAATCTTTAAATGCGAAAAGTACAAAGTTTATATTTTACGATTGGCGTTTTCAAGTAGCATACCGCATACAATATTGTTAACAAATACAGAATCTATGCGGTTTAATTTTCTACTTCTTTGTTTAGTTTTTTCGGTAACTATCTCGTTTACCACCAATCGCATGCTAAAAAATGTTGAACTTGGCTTAAAATTTGAATGCGGAAAACCACGAAAAAGGGTATCATCTCTACCTGTAAGGATTTGCAATTCACGATCCATAAAATTCAAGCCAGATTTATACATAAAAGTATACTTTAATGGTTTGGCTGGACAGTCTAAAAGTTATTATTGATTAAAATTTGATTTTATTGGCAGATTTGGAAACCTTTATATTTATATTTACTATATTATATACTTATAAAACCTACACATAATTTTCGGAAAATTTGAATTAAAATTGATGAAATTTACTTTTATAAAATCGAATTATTGGGAACGCATTTTTAATAATATTTTATACAATGTGTCAACTACACACATTTTTGTATATATCATATACATATACATATAATTATACATATATGCGATATTTATCAAATTTAGTATATAGATTTTCTATATATAACATATATCTTTAATAATGTTTTTTTGAAATCCTATAAATTATTATTGTTCAAAATAAAATTATGTAACTTTATTATAATATACGACGTAAATGTTATGATGATGATAGTACTTAAGATTTTTTTCTTTCATTTTTTTATGACACAATCAATAACTTAATATATATTATTAAAATATATATATATGTTTGTGAATGACTTATATATAAATAATAATTTTTGTTTAGACCTATATCTATACCCGTATATGTATACATAACTAATCGATATATTTTTGTCTATATATATATATTCTCATTTGATAAATCATATGTATAATACCAATCTCATATGTTATTATTCTTTTCAATTTCTTTACAAACACATAAGCATGTATTAATAAAAAATAGTTCTATATAGCAGCGCACGCAGAGGCACATTTTACAATTTGCAAATATCGAAGAAGAGGAAGGATAAGTTAAGGATATTGTAATAAATAAAATTGTCATCTTATTGTTATAGGTTTTTGATGGATTGACCGCATCATTGCATTTCTCAAGTAATTAAAAAAAATGTTTAACTCAAAAATTAAACAAAAAAATTTTATGCGAAAATAATTTTTTAATTTTTTGATATATGACCATTTCTTCGATGAAGAAAGTAAAATTTCGTACATATTTCAAAGAGTTTGCATATACAATACTTCAGTGTAAAGTTCAAAAACGTTATTAAAAATATTTCGGTTTACAACCGACAATCGGTTTTAGCGTCCGACAACAGCCTTCTGCCGTTGGTTTCTTATATTGTTGCTTTTACGATGTACAGGTAATTATAGCCGTACGACAAACCGAAATTGAAAAATATGCAACTTTGTGTGAAAATTCAGATTTGAAAATAACCGAAAAGCTCAAAAATATTTTATGTCTTCAGTAGAAGTTGAATGCACGAAAATTGTTAGAATTTTATCAACTACACAGCACACAGTCACATTAAAAACGAAATACTTGATCAATTTTGTAATAAAAAATCTACAATACAACTCTGATAAATATATATACGTACATAATTCAATTATATACATAAAATATTATATCAATAAATCAAATATCAATGGCATTCAATATTATATATGATATATATTATTATAAATATAAATAATAACTTATTATATACGTCAATATTCATACATTACATATATATTTACTGACTGAATGAGAATTGTGTTATCAAATAAAACGACATATAGTATACATATACTGCATATGCATATATATTATATTTCAATATAAGAACAACTTTTCTTAACACAATATATGTAAAAGAAAATTGAATATATATATATATATATATATATGACAATAAGTTATATAAAACTGTGGTCAAAATACAATAAACAATATAATCCATATATATATAAATATTTATTGTTACTATACGCAATATATAAATTAAATTAATTATATTTATATAATAATATTTTTCTAAATGGATTTCCAAAATATATAAGGCTTATATACAAATATATATTTCGATTGTCGCACGTATTAAATTTGTATTATATTAATATATATAAGTTATATCAATTAAGTTAAAATAACTATTTTATTATATTCAATTGATTAAACATTACAATAAAACAAATGTCAAATGTTTTCACAACCATTCGAAAAAGATATCGAAATTTTTTTTCAATTGATCAATCATAAAAATGTTTGATAAACTCATTGAACAGAAGGGAAACAAAAAGTACTTGTTTAGATTAAATTTTGTTTTATTAAAATACTCTTGTATATTAAATTGTGAATTCTATCTATATATATGGTATATATTAATGGCTTGACGTGAAAAAGTTGTCCTCTTGTTTCAAACGATTATTCTAACGACCCATTTCAAACGATTTTTTTAAAATAAATGTATGTGCTTAAACACAAATTACTGATTCCAAAAAAAAAAAATACTTTTCGAACAAAATATCCTGGAAAAGTCAATTTTAAAAATTTAGATTTTGCGAATTAGTGCGAACAGTTTGACTTCAATTGTCATTTTCTTAGGATCATTTGAAAACTTAAATAGATTCTGATTTTTCGAATAATGCGAAATCGGTTCAAATTTTTCAAAAGATATATCTAAAAACGTGAAAAAATTATGTCCAAAAATGTACTTATTGTATAGGGTACTGTACTAAAAAATGTGACAAGTTTTCACAAACACTTTTTGGAAAATCGGCTATATCTTTTGAACCAATGATGCAATTTCGGATGCGAATCATGTACCTTTCAGAATACCGTATCGTTTGGGTCATCGGCACACATTTTCTGACCCTCGGATACTGATTTTTATATGCAATAGGCATATATTGATGTTGAATAAATTGTGCATAATACATTAAGGAAAACCTTTTTAATTTAGATGCTCATAACTATTTCTATATATTTCAATATTCATGTTTTACATTTCCCATAATATATAAATAAACATTCGTCTCCTATACTCTAAATTTCCCAAAAAATTATTTATGATGTTATATTTGTTCATTTATTTACTATCAAAAATCATAGATATAATATTTTGTATATCTACAGCTCTATATGCTATAAAGAATTCTATGTATATATCTGGATAGATATTATAATGATTTAACTCGCACGTCATATTCCATTTATGATATATAAATTGATTTATCGAAAAGTCTGTACATATATATAATATACATATATGAAATTATGATATAATACAAGTATAACAAAGGGTCATCGATTTTAGATTAAATAATTAACTTTAATTTTAAATATAGTTTTTTTTAATACTTTGAAAATTTATTTATAACCTTTTGTTGTAAAAAATAATTTCATGTAAATCAAAGCTTTTCATTCCTTTACTTAAAATTTCTATAAACAATGGACCACCACCAATTTTTGGTACCTTTCATACACAAATATACAGAACATATTAGACAGTTGAAAAACGTTTGTCTTTTTAACAATTTATATATGAGGGATTCAATAAAGTTTCCAAGAGGTTTTTATTTTTTATGACTAGAATCTTATCATCACAAACATTTGACTTGAATTTTAAAATAATTTACGAACATTGAGATATATACGAAAAATACAATGTAAAAATGGATGTATTAAAAAATTTACCAAAAAAAAAATTGGTTGAACAAATTTTGCAGAGAGATAGTAATTTATACATTATATGATTTTTAAATAAAAAAATGTATTAATCTACAAAAAACAAAAAAAAACACATTACAAATAGGAATTTATTTTAAATTAAAGATTATTTGATGACCCTTTGATATTGATTAGAAATAAATGTATATTATAAAATGAGAAATTCTATATTATATATATTAAAGAAATAATATGTAAAATTTTTGATATATTAATTTATATATTTTGTTTGACGCGTGGGTATTATCAAATTCATGGTTTTAATTCTTCGATGTAAATCTATATATAATATACTTACATATAGATAAAATCAATATACAAATTTGTTTATGTAAAGATAAATAAATATATCACATGCATAAAAGTGTATACATACTACAAAAAGAAATATTATATATGTATTGTATGGGGTGGGTGGTTTTTCCAGTATGTGTATATTAAATAGTATTTCAAAAAAGGATAGAAACACTAAAATGTTTATACTGTTTTGTTCCATAATCAATCTTTTTCAAACTGAAGAATTTTTTGAAAAATTGGGAAAAACAATAAACACATATTTAATATTATTTATTACTTATAATTTGCCAAAGTTCTATAATGGAATAAACATATATCTTCTTTTAATGACGCTTAATAATGTAAATAAATTAATAATTTCTTCAAATAAAAATTTTTTCCTTTTGAAATTTGACTGTATATTGTAAAATTCTCTATAAGTATATATACTTTTTTTCTATATGCACTGCATTAAATACATACATACATATGTATATGATATATTGGGGTTCTTGGTTTTTTGTTCAACATTTATAAAATTTACATTCTAACCACTTTAAAATTGAAGACAAATTTTATGTGGAAATATTTATATTCGTATCATACTTATTATCGAATTTATAAAAAAAATAAGCAATTGTTTAAACATTATTTTACTTATATTTACAGCGTATATTCGATTTTTATGGGAATAAAAATACTTTGCCTGGCGTTAATACTGAAATCAAACATTCAATCTGATCAAAATGTCCATATAAGATATATCCTTTCCATGTATGGTATACGAAAATAAATTTTTTTATAAACGAACTTTTTTAATATTTCAAATGTGAACTGTATATGTGTATACAAACTTTACATCAAATGCGGTCGTATATAAGCATATAATATGCAATATATAGTTTACGTAATTGTTTCGTAAATATAAATTCAATGTTAAAAATAATCAAAAACAAATAATAAAGTTCACCTTTTCCATATATACGACATGCAAATATTATTGTTATATCCATTTTAACACAATATTAAAAATAAATTTGAATTTTATATATGAATTTCGTTACAAAAGTTTGCAAAACAAAGTTTTTTTTTTGTTACCAACATACATTTACCACCATATATAATAAAAAATCGTTATCCATATACGATTTAAACAACACATTACCATACGACAATATTTGAAATGATTAGCATGAATATTATATAAATATAGCGCAAATTCGAATTTCTTGAATTTATCCGCATATTTTCGAAGATGGATTGATTGATAAAATTGCGTATATGTTTTTTTTAATATGAATGCTATACAAATTTAAATTCTATATATTTCAAAATCAATTTTTAATCAATTTACTCACACGTATATATGTATACGACGAATCGTAATTAATAAATCAAATTTATATGAATATATAACAAAAAAAACCAAAGTATAGAAAAACAAAAAGTGACATTTCCGCATTTATATATATAACAATACAAATATAATTTATACCTAATTTTATCACAACGTATAGCAAATATATAATTTTTTTTTGTAGAATAAATGTATAAGGTCTCTGAAAACAAATTAATAATATTATAACATATACGTAATTTTCCAAGCCTATATATAGAATAGATCCTTTTTACCTTAAATCAAATTTACCTTATCTATAATAATAAAAATAATCGTAAACAAAAATAAAAGTTTCGAAAAATGTATGTACATGTACATTGTACATCTATTTGGATCATATATAGGCGGCATTTATTTTCAACAAAAAGATGAAATTATACATTTTCATTCCTTTTGCTTTTATTTTTAATGTGTTCTTGATTAACTCGCGGAAAAGTTTTTCATATTGAATTTGCGTATTCTTATCTGTGTTTTTATGTAAATTTATACACACAAATATCATATCTATATATGTATTTATATATCGTTATATATTATAAGGCAAATCTACACTGAGATTCATGTGAATTTGAACGTATCCTATGATGATAATGGCATGTGTTTAACTATACAATAGATTTAAATGTTAGTATCATACAATCAAATTGGTTACAATCTATTTATTACTTGTATGTTATTCAAATTTTGATGAATTTTTTCATAGTCAAACTTATTCTCATAAAAAATAACCAATTGAAAATTATTCCTTTCGGCGAACGTTAGTGTATATAGCATCCATATATACCTATATACAATTTTCAATAAACTTATTTGTATGTATATGATATATACAAAACAACAAAACATATGGACATTTTACTGCTGGTATATGTAAAATTACACCATATAATAACTTATATATATTCTTATATATATATATTCTTATATATATATATTCTTATATATATATATATTCATGAAATGTTATATTTTCCTTATTATTACAGACAAAATTATATAACAACTGAACAAAACAGATAAAAATAATATACAAAACATACTATAGATATATAAGATATAAGTATATTATATTTCTTTATGAATTTTCATTTTTCATGTATAATTTTTTAGAATATTTTGAATTTCTTCGCATAAACAAAATTTACCATTTCATTATCATTATTATGATCACATCATCATCATCATTATCATCATAAACATTATTTATTTTCTTATTTGTTGTCATTATATAAAATATTTCTAAAGTTATTTAAACTTATTATTATATTTGTATACCGCAACCATATGTATGAAGTTGTTTTTCCTTATATACTGAATTTTTTAAGTTCACATATACTTATAATAGAAAAAATATATGTTAAAGAAATGTTCGCATCTTCGCATACTTTCTTCCACATTCATTTAACATTTTTCGACATATATCCATTGTTAATACGCTCATATACAGCAATTGTTTGAAGTAAATTTCTTTGTTAATATACATGGAAAATTTTTAATTATATATCTATATGTATAAATATAAATAAAATAAATTTTTATACGAATAATGTCTTGTAACTTTTATAGGCTTGCTGTAAAATAAAATTATCATATAGTGTTTTAAATTACACTGGATTTTGGAATTAGAATAATTTACCTATATATGCAAATAAATCTATCTATATAAGCACAGGCCAATTCCTGGCTATCTTTTCACCTTATACAGGTTATGAAAAGATCGCTCCTTTCTATAATAAAAAACATTTTACATTGTTAAAAATCAACCACAAACCAATTTTTAAGGGGGAAATTTCCATGGAATGATATTTAATTTCAAGTGTGACACATATCTAAAATATATTGAATTAATATTAATGTTTATACATAGGTTCGATCGGATTATCGGATTCGTACCCAATATTTTGTAACAATTTTAGATTGGCATTTTTATCAACAAAAGCACAGATAGTACATTACTTATTGGTTGTATATATCGGTTGTTTACATAATAAATAAAAACACAAAATTATATATAGTTTTGAATAATATGAAAAATATACAAAATCTATATATATATATTAAATTCTATTGTTCTAATCCGTTATCATTATACACACATACCAATTTTATCCAAAAACATATCCCTTTGATATATCCACACACATATATTTATGTATGCCATATGCATATTTATATACTTTATTTAGGCATTTAGGTTTGATAAGTTCTCATGGAAAATATATATATATATATATATATATTGCATATTATTTTGATAAATATCAGCATTCAAAAATTTACAAAATGATGTAGCACAGTAGCACCCGAAAGGGTCTTCTTTATTATTTATTTTTTTAATTTTTTTGGTAATAATAATCGTAATAATAAAAGTATAATAATAAGTAGGGCATTTTTTGTTTTATTATTATCATCATGTTGTTGTTTCGTTTTTTATAGTTGATCATATTATACAATAACAAAAAAAAAAAAAAAAAAACTGAAATAAAATTTTATCAAAAAAGCAGAAAAAAAATTATATAATGTATATATCAAAGCCACAGCAATATATACAAATATATGTATTTCGTATATAGTATATGTGAACTAAAAGAACATATCAAAATGGACAAATCCACATAAATAATAAAATATATATTTATACTACAGCAGCATATATAGAAGGAAAAAACTTCTGAATTTTAATCTCAAAATCTTCAAATGTAAAAGAAAGTGTATAAATATTTATTTATTTTTTTTTTTCCTTTCAACTTTGATATGAATATGTTGATACAAAATAAAGCAAATGGTCGTCGTCTCTCTATATATATACGAATATAAATAACCTCTATATATATATATATTGTTTATCACACTGATGAAATAGACTTTATTTTTTTGTATATCAGGCGGTATATCGTGTATAGTATATGTATATATCGTTTGGATTGGTATCTTAACCGTACTGTTCGTCGGTTAGTTATTTATAAATATCATCAAATGTATGTATATTTAAAATTGTGCACACGCATGTATAAATCCGATAATATAAACAGTTTACCATCATTCCATTAGTCACATAAATATATATAATTGAGTAAAATTCTAATATGAACCTTAATTTTCATATTTGATAAATAAAAATTTAGACCAACAAATTTTTGGATATCAAAAACTATTATTATGTAGATGGATAATAAAAAATGTTTATCACATCACAGACCATAAATATTTTCAAAACAATATGTAATAATAAAATAATTAATATAATTACTTATTGAAAACTTTGAATTTTATTTCTTATATATATAGCCTCCCATCCCATCTGATTTTAACATAAATGCTTAATGTGAAAAATGTTAATCATTAATTCAATCTCATGCTGTTCTTATTTTCTTCTTTTTTTTACTATATTCCCATTTGAATCGTATACATATACGGGGTAAATAATAATAATAATAATAATAATAATAATAATAATATATTGTAATGAATTCGACGACTTCATATATAGAGTATAACATTTATATTCATTTTATTTATAACATATACATATTTATATATGCTGTATATCTGAGAATATATTATATATAAATAAGAGCTGAATATGAAACTTTTTCTAGTAATCGCTTAATCAGCAGCTTCAAAATATAAGAAAAAGTTATTCCGGCTAAATAAATATATTACATATACAAAAAAAAAAATGTTGTATAAATAAAATATACATAAATATACATATTACAAATGTACAATATAGATATATATATATATAATATATAAGAACTCACCCACAGCTCTGACATATATATACAATTATAATATTATAACATATATATAACAAAAAAAAGTCGATGCGAAAAATATAATGAAACAGCATAATAATGAGAAAAACTGAAGAAAAATTTCTATTTTCAAAATATCTTAATATATTTTTCCTTAATGTAATTGTACAATGAAATGTAAAATAAAATAAATACACCTCAAATGGAAAATCTTTATGTATACGGTTTCAATTTTCAAAGATACTTGTAATGTCCTATATGTTATAATTTTTTAATTTGTTTTTGTTTGGTTTTGTTGAAGTGACATATTTTTTATTTATCCGATTTATAGAAAAATAAAATTAATCCTTCTTCTACGATCCCCAGCTTTTATTTTAGAATTAAAATTTTGTTATTATTAAATCATCCGATGAACTGTGTGCATATACAGACCCGACCTTTGGTGTTTCTTCAGGCGAAAAATCAATTTAACACCCTTATGTGACCCCACTGCTGATAAACATAAACAATTCTCCCTTTCTTCTGGTTCAGCTGGATCAT
This sequence comes from Dilophus febrilis, assembly GCA_958336335.1. Classification (NCBI taxonomy): domain Eukaryota; kingdom Metazoa; phylum Arthropoda; class Insecta; order Diptera; family Bibionidae; genus Dilophus; species Dilophus febrilis. Next base: position 32,293,617 of record OY284471.1, read on the forward strand.
GTAATTTATTTTGTAATTGTAAAATTTTTGTTGTAACATTATACAAAATAAAACGTAATTTATGTAATAAATTTGGTAATTGATTAATATTGTACGAAATTCTTTAAATATACTAATGATATGGTATAATTGTTGAAATCTAATAGTCTGAAATCTAATTGCACTTAAAGCATGATTTATGATGGTGTAAAATACATTCAATTACATCAACTTTTCTGGGTCCTATTCATAATGTACTCTAAAAATTGTTTAAAACATTTGGTAGTTCACTTGACAGTAGCACAAATTTCATTGAATTTTCATTAAAGTCGAATGGAAAATGGTCTTTATCTTTTGACCAATTCTGCGATTTCCAAATTTTCTTCAATAAAATGTTAAGAATTGATGGAGATTATAAATTATTCGAAGAAAAACAAAAATTAAATAAAAAAAACCTCGGGTTGTACATAAATAAAAAATATAACATTTTTAAAAGTCGATTTTCCGGCAAATGTATTAAGGTCCACCATCAAATTTTTAATAAATCATTTAATTCTATACATGTGCCGTTCAGAGTATCTTATCCACTTTGAAATTTGGCTAACATCTTCAACTACGCATTTTCCAAAGATAACATTTTGTATTAATTTATTAATTAAATTGATTTGAAAAAGAATGTCACAGATCATATCAAACAACTAATGAAATGATAAATTCTAGAACTAGTTTTCGGATTTTCAGATTATTCTACAAATATAATTTTAACATTATAGAACATAACATTCGTCGTCATACCCTAAATCCGTCGCTGACTATTTTATATTTTGATGATAATAACTTTAAAAATTATTTTCTGTTGAGTAAGTCAAATTTTTAGGTTTGTATTATTATTATTATTATTATATGTATGTATACATATTTCTATTCATTTTACTTATCTCAATAAATTTTTGAATGAATATTTTCTTCTTATACAATCTTTTGTATAGTGTAAGCTTTAAAATATTTACATAAATAATTTGTGATGATTAAATTGATTTTATAAAAAATTAGAATTGTATAAACTAAAACAATTTATGAATGGAAATTACATTTTATAGATCTTGTAAATTTACGAAATTTATCTGTAATGAATAAATAAACTTTCTTCAATTATTTATACATTTTATATCAAATATATTTTTGAAAAGGATTCTTCACTTCAAATACACGATAACGTGTTATTATTGTTAACATAAAGATTTACTTAACATATAAAGCGTTCAACATATACCAAAAAGTACATGTAATACGAAGATGAATAATAATAATAATAATAATACATATTCTAATATTATCTCTATATACGAATTATATACTATATGTTATGTGTATAGAGGTATATACGACGTTAATCGAATATGAATATAAATATACAAAATGCACCATATTTTTATTATATGATATTCACAATATTTTCGATTTCACACATGTGTTGATTGTATAAAATTCTCATTTCAATTTTACAGATTACATATACACATTATAATGGAAAAATATACAATTTTCTATGTTCGGTGATGATAAAAGAATATATACATATAGAATTGAATATCGATTATTAAAATTGTATTTTATTTTCATTTTTTTTTTTAATATATTAAACATAAGCAAATTTCGTTTAAATTTAATTTCAAAGTAAAATCGTTTCCAATTTATTTTTTTTTGTTTGTGCAACTTATTTAATAATTTTTAAAAACATTATATTTTTCGCAGGTGTATTTTTCAAATATAAAAATTACATGATATTTTTTTTGTATAAAAATAAGTCAAATATGAATCAACTGAATGATAAAAGTTCATAAAAATTACTTACGACTATATGTAGCTAAATAAATAAAGTGCAGTTATTGATCAAAATACTATATTAAACATGTGACTTTGGTGATCGGGAACTATATTTATGGCTTACTGATCAACCACATAGGACGCGTACGATGGACGACGGCTCTCTCTTTATTTTAGAAAATATTGAAATCAATATCCTCACCCATTTCAAACGCGGCTTGCCGCAGTATGATTTCTATTTGCTAAATTATACGCGGATCGGTGGGGACAAAAGGGAAAAATAGAATAAAAAAAGTTTCATCAACTTATGAATAAATAAATACGTCGCGGCTCATTGTGGTTTGTAATATTTGCGTCCACGGTTGAACGGCTGCCGTCGCCGTCCTACGCGTCCTATATGTGGTTGATCAGTTAGACATTCTCTGGTGGGAAATGTCTTTGTTAATTATTTATTTATTTAAATAATGATTATAAAATAAACGAAAGGTAAAATAAAATAAAATGTATATATTGATTATTTTTTCTTCAACAACAGATTTTTTTTTTGGTAAATCGGCGCCGAAGATAGAAATCACTTTGCGGTGATAAGAAATAAAGCCTTAAGATACCATATGTTCCGTGTTTTTCGGTTACTTTAAATGGATGGTTGTTAGTTGAGATAAGACTGTTGTCGGATTGTATAAAACGAATCGTCAGTTGTAAGCGAAAGTTATGAGATAAAAAATAATAATTTAAAACAATTATCGAATTTAGAAAAATCTATAACAGACTTACAATGAAATTACAATATATGATAATAAAAAAATTGTATATAATAAAACAATATGATTTAAATATCGGTTTATTGTACCCATATGGCAATAAACATATATGTAATTCTATTAAACCATGTCGATATTCCTAATATTTATATATACAAATATATATAAAATTATTTGCAATTAATTACAAACTGTTAATTAATTTATAAAGTGATAAAATTTAACCAATCTAGGCGATATATATATATATAAATATTATTATACAAATCTAAAAGTATACAACTGAATCTATTTGTAAAATGTTTTTGATAATTAAAACTATCTATATATTATAGATATATACATTATTCGTATTATGGTCGTATAGTAGGTATACCATATACAATTCATTCTGTAAATAAATATTTTCAAAGTATATGAATATATGTAAATTGAATATAAGCAGAATATCTCTATATATAAAATATTTTCTCTCCTCAAATACACATATGTATGTGGTTTAAATGATTTAAAAATTTGCAAGTACTGTATATGCATGTTTAAAATGTATATAAGCTAAATATATATTTACATATGAAAAAAAAATTATTATTGTTGCATAACACTTTAAGATTTTATATGTAAATATATATATTTATTAACCTTATGCAAACAAACAAAACTCATTGCAATTTTTCCATTTTCCATAATATACAGGTAAAAATAAAGATTTCGTTCAAAGTACGACCAATTACCGACGCCATCAAAAAAGAATAAATTATATGAAACCAACAACAAGCGCAATTTTTTTATATATAAATATTTTTTTTTGTTCGTTACTACGGCACAATGTTGGTAAATCGTACGGAAAATCTAGCGGAAAATTAAGCGACTGTTCCGTAGTATTGATGACCTTGCGAAAAAATTAAATTCCAAGTCTTTTGATTCGACAAAACATAATATAATATAATTATTTATACAGAGTATGAATGTGCTGTTTGAGAATTTCTTATTTATTCATTAGCTAAACAATCCGTAATATGCAGCCTGTATATTAATAATTTCACATTCTATTGAATCTTAGAATTTGCTTAAAGCAATTGCATGCACATATATGCATGTATGCACGCTATATATAATACATACTCTAAAAGTGCATATATCCTTTATCGTATTTTTGTAAATATACAGATATATACATTTTTTTAGATACATATGTGTATACAATATGAATATGTCATATATATACGCAAACACTCTAAATATCTATCCACTACGTGTTTATTTATAGTGTATATATATATATATATAATATAATAAAGTTTAAATAAAGAGATATTCAGTTTTTTTCTATATACAACATTTAAAATGGGTTATTTTATTCATTATTTTTTTTGCCATGGAAGTTTCATTTAAAATGCATTTACTTTTTATTATACAGATTTACACAAAATAGGATATAATTTTTTTATCTACATTTAAAATATATGTACCACATATTAAATATTTGTAGATTTAAACAGAAAAAAAAACTTTATATATAGTGAATTCTATTTATTTTCAATTTAAATATACATAGAGTAGATTTAGATTATATATATGTATATAAAAAAAAATTGATAAAAAAAACAACATATCTTTCTTTGTCGCATAACGAAATTTCATCAACTATATTAAAAAATGTTCTATTACCTTTTATGTGTATATAATATATAGAATACAAAAGGAAAATAGCAATATAAATTACTGTATATAATAGAATATATAATTTTAAAAACGTTAATATCATTGATATTTCAATATGCACCTGAATTTATTTACTCCTTATCGTTCTATATTCTTATATATTGTATATAGGTTTTACAGTCCAAATACAACCTTTTACAAATCAAATTCAACTTTTTACAATTCAAATTCAACTTTTTACAAATCAAATTCAACCTTTTACAAATCAAATTCAACTTTTTACATATCAAATTCAACTTTTTACAAATCAAATTAAACTTTTTAAAATTCAAATTCAACTTTTTACAATTCAAATTCAACCTTTTACAAATCAAATTCAACTTTTTACAAATCAAATTCAACCAATTTTATAATTAGTTTTGCAGTATTTTTTAATACATATTTTCATTCATTATCAATAATTTTGTATAAAAAAAAGGTTTTAAATTTTTACAATAAACAAAAAAGTATTTTAAACAGTATTTATTTTATTCAAAATTATATATATTCAATGATGGAGCATTCAATAATGTGTCCTGATGATCCCAATGATAGGATATTCTAATAGATATGATCGAAAATGAATTAATTATAGTACAAAAAATATTTTTTTTGAATAAAATTTTCCGGAAAATCTAATTAATCAAATTAATTTTTTTTCCTATCAGAATCTATCAGAATATCCTATCGTTGGGATCATCAGGACACATTATTTAATGATCCATCATTGAATATATATATTTTTGAATAATATATATATTGGTGAATTATATATATATAGTAAATCGTACAAATGGACCGTTGAATAACGTCTACCAAATTATTGTTTCCTGGTTCCGACATTAGATTATTTGAACAAATTTTCGTTTCAGAAAAAAATTTTCCTATCGGATTCACCATTGGAGAATATGGTGGTAAAAATTTGGTTACGAATATTTGTCGCAAACTGCGGCATTAAATCCTTTTCACTAGCTATTTGGTGGTTTTCATTTTAATTGAGAGGTTTTATTTTAATCCGTTGTTAATGCATTGGCTTAAAACTAGCCTTTCAGTTTAAGATACTCTTTTGTTTGTTGTAAAAATTTTGTTTGTGTAAAACATTTTTTGTATTTCGTAGTATTGATTAAAATTAAGTAAAACCTTTTTTTTTATGCAAAATTAATGATAATAAATGAAAATATGTGTTAAAAAATACTGCAAAACTAATTATAAAATTGGTTGAATTTGATTTGGAAAAAGTTGAATTTGATTTGTAAAAGGTTGAATTTGATATGGAAAAAGTTGAATTTGAATTGTAAAAAGTTTAATTTGATTTGTAAAAAGTTGAATTTGATTTGTAAAAGGTTGAATTTGATTTGTAAAAAGTTGAATTTGATTTGGAAAAAGTTGAATTTGATTTGTAAAAAGTTGAATTTGATTTGTAAAAGGTTGTATTTGGACTGTAAAACCTATATATTTAAGTGTATATTGACTAATTCAACATTGCATTATATCATTATATATAGATAAGTCATAAGTAATTTTATATTGCAAATTACGACAATTATATTCCAAATTATTAAGTTAAAAACAATTGTAAAAGTTTATTGTTATGAATATAATACTTGAAAAAAAATTCATTTTTACTTGAATTACATTCACAAAAGGTTTAATTAATAACCAAAATGTATATAGCTTTTTCCGATCAAGTTAGGATATTTTTACTTCAAGTGCGGACTTTTTAATTTCAAGTGCGGACTTATTCATTTCAAGTGCGGACTTTTTCATTTCATGTGCAGACTTTTTCATTTCTATTTAAGATTTTTTTTTTTCAAATTAAGACTTTTTTTTTTCAAATTAAGATTTTTTTTTTTCAAGTTAGGATACATTTTTATTTCAAGTTAAGGGTTTTTCAAACCAATTTGATAATTTTTTTGAAGTTCATACATGTTTTTTTACTATATTCTCTACTTATAATAACAATCTTATATATAAATTAATTTTGTAAATTTGCCTTTTTTGCATTATTAAATAATAATATTATTATTAAATTAATATTATTTCTGTATATAATATTATCATTAAAAGACACGTATATTATATATTATTTAGAATTTACTTTCTATATTTAAATAAGTACAATTAATGTCAATAACATAGAAATTTAAACTAATTAATATTAAATAATAATATGATGATTATTATTATTTACATTATTACTTTCGTATGTTATTTGAAGTTTCAGCTTTCAGGTGACACTGTCAGCAGTTTCGTCTGTTGTGGAATATAATCCTGCCATCATACTAAAAACATTAAAGATAATTTACGACAAAACAATTATAATCTGAGTGTAACGACAATTTTTAATATTCTTCAACAATTAAAAATAACTTTAAAGATCGCAAAGGAGGCGATTGAAAACATAAATTTAGTAAGTGCAAGTGAATTAAGGAACAGTATGCGGACGTGCTCTTGTATGCCGTGGTCGCTTTGATATAATTACATGTTTCTTTAAAATGATTTCAATCGCATTTCAAAAACCTAACGAAATCAATCATTTTTATTGTTAAAAACGATTCATTGCTATAGCTAATTAGACGTTCTAGAAATGAATACTAACTCATTTCATCTAGCGCATTTCATCAAGTTCGTATTGTTTATCGAAATAATGCATTCTAAAAATTACTATTCAATTCTCCAGCAATAAATGGTTATAAAACCAAAGCATATGTGGATCGGGGTTTCAGTGCCCTTATTGCATAAAAATTAAGATTTTTTTTCTTTGAATTTACAACTTAGAAGGACACAAGAACTTAAATTGTGTTTCATGAAATTTTCCGGAATCATTAATGTTAAAATATATACTTTAGTACAACACAAATACTTTGTACAATATAGTATACTAGTTTATATAAATATGATATATTGTTTTAAATCAATATATCATATAAAGTTATTATAAATAATGAATTTGAATTATGAATTTAGTATTGCTTTAATATTCAGATAAATATGTTTAGTAATTGTAATCTTAAATAGTCTTTTATATTATCAAGTATAATTTATATTTAATGCAAAAAAGGCAAATTTATAAAGTTAATTTATATATAAGATTGTTATTATAAGTAGAGAATATAGTAAAAAAACATGTATGAACTTCAAAAAAATTATCAAATTGGTTTGAAAAACCCTTAACTTGAAATAAAAATGTATCCTAACTTGAAAAAAAAAAATCTTAATTTGAAATAAAAAAATCTTAATTTGAAAAAAAAAAATCTTAAATAGAAATGAAAAAGTCTGCACATGAAATGAAAAAGTCTGCACTTGAAATGAAAAAGTCCGCACATGAAATGAAAAAGTCCGCACTTGAAGTAAAAATGTCCTAACTTGATCGGAAAAAGCTATATATATATTATAAAATAACATAATACATTTTTTAATTTTATTAATAATAATAAGAATACTACATTTTCGCATTACACCAGACAATCGGTTTTAGGTTTCTTTTGTAGGTTTCATAATTTGTTGGTTTTATGGTGTCGGTAATTAGACGTAAAACGTTCAATTGCATGAGAAAATATGACACTCTATCTGCAAATTCAGAATCGAAAATCACAGAAAAACATAAAACTTCTTTTTTATGTCTTCAGTAGGATTCATGACCCACGACCTAAAATTTTGTGAGAATTTTAAGTTTTGCGGTTTTATCAACTACACAGATTATACAGATTATAGTTATACAGATTATAACATATACAATAAAATTTTAATATAATCCTGAAATGGGTATATTATAAAATAAAAATTAAATTCAATTATTCCCGTATTTCTGTGATATAATTCATTTTCGTATTTAAAATATTATTTATAGATAATTTACATTAATCGAAACAAACGTTTTTATTTATATATTATTTATTTGCATCTAAAAATAAATATATAACATAAAATATGTACTTAAATTTAACTATGATACGTTATATCGTTATACAAAAACACAATATAACGATAATATTTTTAATAACCCACCTGTTGTTTATTCATTTTACATCCATACACAATGTCATTGTTATATTTATAGTTAGAATTATTTATATTTATAAATGTTTGTTTATACACAGTCATATATATATGATATGGATTATGCAATATATAATCGTATATATATTCGAAATCATGTTAAACGACAGAGTATTTTTAGCTTTGTATTTATACGACAACTTTGTGTAATATTTATATAAAAAACCATACAATTTATAAAACGCATATACATGTGGTAGAAATAAATATAAGAATATAAAGGATATATATATATATATATATTTAAGGATATTAATCGTTACATATTATATAAATGTATATGGTGTGTGACAAATAATAAAATGAAAAAAAAGAATTAAATGAAAAAAAAGGAGTATTCTTAAATGTCATCGTATAATTCATATATTTTATTTCTTTATTTATTATATATTATATAGGATTTAAGCTACGAATATTCTGACTTCATACATACATCGAGGTAGCTCAGAAATACAGCTTAAATTAAGTTTTTAACTAATATCACATGTAATTTTGTATTTGAAATGTCATCTGTATTTTTCCCATTGTCTCATTCATTAATATTCATAATTCTGATTCATTTTATAGTCAAATTTGATTATACCTTTTTATAATATTTTGATTACTGAAAATCAAGAAAGTGTATAGATTATTATTAAAATAAAACAGAAATCGATTTTATATGTATGAAGAAAAAAAATTTTGAAAAAAGAAAAATTTTGCCAGATATAAAGGTGGGAAATTTGAATAATTTTTTGATTAAGTTATAATATTATATGACCAAGTTTAAAATCTGTAATAATATACTAAATGAAATTGTTTTTGGAGGAAATATTAATATGCTGGACAAACTTAATGTATTTGACCCTCAGTGGGATTTAAAATTTCATTTTCCACAGTTTGGAATATCGGATTACTATATGAAGTGGCTATAACTTTTGTATGTGCCTCTGTTGTGTAATTGATATAAATGTCTACCTCGAAATTCTTCCAAAATTGTGGGGTCGTGGGGTCGTGGGTTCGAAGCCTACTTAAGACATAAAATACGTTTTGTGATTTCCATTTTCCCATGCGGCTCGTCGTACGGCTAATTACAGACACCGTAAAAGCCACCTTAAAAATTAATCATTTTTTCATAATCATACAGAGTTTTTTGCCTACACACTTACACAGGACAAATTTTAAAAACTCTGTGTATTGCAAATTTGGTCTGTGTATAAACCCATTGAAAGTTTTCACAATAATTTTGTTTTTTTTTAAATACACAAATTTCAATATTCAATTAAGAAATTTTCTAAATTTTTTTGAATTATTAAAACAATTAATTTAAATAAAAAACCGCAGACCGCAGTTAAATAAAAAATATCTTCAGAAGGATACGAACCTATACGACCTTAAACTTTTGTCAGAATTTCAAGTTGGGTTTTTTATTAACACCACACACAGAGTCATATTATTATTGAGATATATATGAAGTACATATATAACTACCAAGTAATTTTCTTAGAAAAAAAAATTAATTGTTTACATGTACATGTAATACATTCTTAAAAACTTCACACAAAAAAAACATTAAATTATAAACAAACATGTAACATATTAAATATTTGTGTATAATAACATATTTTCGTATGTATGTATATACAGGGGGATGTGTGTTTGTGTTTATATATGGACAAAAAAGGATACAAAAACACACCAACGCACATTGTACTATATATATATATATATATATATGTATAAATAATAAGTATATAGAATGACATAACATAAATGCAATTTCTTTTGACAATGACAATGCTAAAGTTAAACAATGTTATGTATATTTAAACATGTTTTTTATTTTCATGTACATATTTTCTTACATGTAAAAATTCAAAATATATTGTATATATACCATATATATAGGATGTATTTTTAAATACCATATAAAGAATGAAGAAAATAAATAAATTCACCATAAAAAAAAATGCAAAAATGTATATGGAAAATGAAATTAACTATATCTATAAGAAATGTACGAAAAAAAATGAATGTTTTTCGATTGTAAAATTAAAAAATGTTATGCATTTCATTTATGTATATAGTATATATATATATAATAAACATCCCAAAAGTATATGGGGTGGTATTTTACAAATATACGACGATATACAAATTTATATTATAATAAAAATTCCTAAATTACTTGTGAAAAGTCTTAAAATATAATTTTCTTTTTATTTCATTATTTTTCATTTTTTTTTTACGTGTTATTTGTATTATATTTGTAAGAATTTTATTATTTTGGCGAACATTTTTAGATAGCCCAAATGAATAAAAAAAAAATAGACATATTTTAACTGATAAAAAATTATGTTCTCTATATATACATATAAAAACAAATAATAAATAACATTACACCAATGGGAAAACAACAATCCGATTCTATTTCATTAATTTAACTATATATATAAAAATATTATTTCATTTTCTATATTTTCGGTATATTATCAAAATCGTATATACGGACAATATTTGTATTTATATTTCCTATATAGAATATATAAATATATTAATATATAGGTTTTATTGTTAAAACTTTGTTCATCATCATCGTCTAAACACACAGGTGTTACGAAAATTTTTCAATTATAATTATACAAATACCTACTGTGGTGCTGTGGTTAAATAAAATTATTTAAATATATAATACAATTCAACAAAATATACATTTTTTGTTATTAAATTGTTCAAGTGATATATATTTAAATGATATATTGTATCTGCGGAATCATCATATAAAAGTGTTCTATAATTTTCTAAAATTATGTTTCATGTAGATTAAAAAATATATCTAACCATTCATGTATAATATCAGATATGTATATATAAAGAATATAAGTTCACAAATATAAAAAAACTTCTATATAACATATATATATAAATATAGAAGAAATGTTAATATATTTCATTCAATTTTTATTTTTTGTTTTTCCATTCTGTTTTTCCTTTTTTTCTTTTTAATATATACCATACCATATTTATTTATTTATTTTTTATCTTCTGGATAATTTATGGCATCGCAATTTACATTTAAAATATGTTATTTTTCTCACTAAATTTTGATGGGTATCTTCGGCGGCTTTACGCTGGTATATATACATATATATAATACTTATTTAAACATTTATATTGTATATCAATGTAGCAGAAAATATATACGATGGCATGCGAAAGAAACAACAAAAAATAATTTTTTTTTCTTAAACAAAACAGAAAGAAAATAATTCAAATATATTCGTTTGTGATAATCCTACATTCGGTTGGAAGCTTAAAGCCAATTAAAAAGTTTTTTTTTTTACTTGTAAGTATTTTTCAAGCATTAATATAGATAGATATTCATATATATATGTTGATGTTCAAACATTACAAAAATCTACGTGTGGCATGAAGTAAAATGCTCTATGATGATGAAGATGATTGAAATGGAAAAGAATTGTATGTGGTGCGGTGGTATACAAAAGAATTTCACCAAAAAAAAAGCAAACTTCTTTATAAACAATTTTTTTTTGCTCCTTATATTTAGATATCATGATTTTGAATATTATTATTAAATATTTAAAATACACATTTTATATATTTCATATATATATTTATAATATTATGATGCAGAGAATATTTTGTTTTGAATTTTTAAAACAATTTAAAAAATTTTGTTTAAAAATACATACCAAATTAGAGTTTGAAAAAGTATTAAGTTTCTTTTATTTTGTGTTTAAATACGAATGATTTTTTTTTATATTTTTGGTTTTTATTACATTTATATTTTCGTAAAACATGTATATTTTACAATTTTGTATATATAAAAATAACAATTATAATTGAAATATTTAAAAATTTGATGATTGTGACATCATGATTGTGATAGATAGGGAATAAAATTTGATATATTATCATACCAATCGGTTTGGAATTATAATGCGGGATTTAGTGTATAGATAAACTAAAAAAAATCCTGAACTTCGATCAGGACAGTGAAATACAATAATTCATCTCATCAAATTCAGTCACATAATAACAAATACAAAAACGTAAGGAAATGTTATGCCAGACCTGTGGTAATTTTATTAATTAATTAAATGGTTGTACCAATATTACTAGAGGTATTTTCATCAACATTTTCATGTAATAATCCGAACAATCGGTTGATGTTATGAATTCACTGTTCGATTTCGCGTCAATGACCTAGTCACTAGTCACTTCGCTTAATAAGCCATTAGTTTCACTTATGAAAACAAGACTCGTATCATGCAGGAAAGTTCGTTCTGTATAACTGTTATCCTTTAAGTAGAACCGCTTCCGAAATTTACATTGCTTCCAGTTTTAACAGAAATATAAGACCAAAAATTTACCAAATCGATTTGAAAAAGAAATTAACATAAAATAAAAATATATTTCACCTTGAAAAAACAACACTTGTATAATTAAAAAGTATGCAATTGAAATGAAAAAATCTGAACTAGAAGTGAAAATGCCTTAATTTGATCGGAAACAAACACTCCATAAATAACAATTTCAAGATTCACAGCGAAATTATTTATGTCGCTAAAATTATGTAAAATATACATGTAATTGCTAATTTGTTTTTAATCAATATTTATTGATTTTCCCTGACTTTATAAATTCAAATTAGAAATGTATATAATATGTATATGTATATATGATTGTGAAAAGACGTATTATAGGATGTATAATCCACATCCATCTATTTTATATCAATATATATATTAAGTATATATATATTTACATATATGGATTATGCACGCTATACAATAAAATATCCGCAACGTTCATGTAATGTTTTGTTTCTATGTTTCTATATATAACACCATATACCTTCTTTGACACTGACATTGATTTTGTCGTCTGTATATAACATATGTACGTTTTTAAGTATAAACATATATGAAAATATATGAAAAATTATCCATTGTTGCAGAAAAACAATTTCCGATCACATATATTATATACATATATACACACACATATCAAACAGAAACATATATATAAATTACACAAGCATTTATATATATGCATCTGCATACTACACTATACTATATATATGTACATAATTTACGGGGAGTTAATTATGTGGTGTTTTACATGGTATTTCAACAGTAAAATCTGTTTTAAACGTATGGTATATTTTATATTTATTTATAACTAAATTGTATTCGTTTATCTTCACATATATGGTTTTGTGTTAAGCAGAAAATTTTGTTGTTATATATATTAAAAAATAACGATGCAAAGTGGTATGATTTTGGAAATGTTTTATTTATATGATTTCGAGGTTTAATTTTTGGTTAATTTATTACATCGCGATAACACGTACAATATTTGTACAGTATTTAAAAATCACAAATTGATCGTGTATATGTATATTTCCGTTTATAAAATGTTTGGATATCTTTAAAAAATAAATGATAAGATATGATATCAACGGTAACCGAATGTTCAATATATTTCATAGCGTATTTTTCCTATACATATAATAACTATATAATGTTGAAGCAGAGGGATGAACAAAATCAAAGGGATTCAATCTACCTAATTTTCCGGAAAATCGAATTTGAAAATTTTGTATTACCGCCTTAATTTCTCTTTAATTTTGATTTTATTCAAATTACTTGAAAAGTCAATCAATTTTTGATATTTCAAAAAAAAGAATATTTTGAAATCGATACATATTTTTTCGAAAGATATAGCCGATTTGCCAAAAAAGATAGCTAAAATGTTTGTCCATTTTTGACGTTGTATAAAAATAAAAAGAAAAATGGTACAGGTTGACAATATCGTGAAATGTTTTCAGTTGCCGTTCCTGCGTTCAATGGTGACCTTTTTCTTATATATACGAAAAATAAAAAAAAATAATAATAATTTATTTTTAACATTAATCATATATATATACATTAATCATACATTTTGTTGTATTTGGGTTTTTTTTTGGTTATTTATGTGGTGATATGTGTATATTGAATCATCTCAAAAGCATTTTTGTTCACTTAACAATTTATTTATGTATATATGTATATCTAATACGCATACATTAAATATTTCTTTCGTTTTTACATACAGATAAACAGATTATATTTATTTCATCATCGATATGCATATAATCTTTTTGTTAAATAAAATAAAATAGATAACACATTCGCAGATATAAAAATATATTTAATACTTTACATTTTATCATGCAATGGTGAACAAATAACACATGTACTACTTATATAATTTCACGCACAACTACAGCATCCATGTACAATTGTACACATTCAACTGTAAATATAGGAATAAATAAATAATTTCGTAATATAAATTCATATATGATTTAAGAAAAGAACCTCTTGCTTTGATAAGACTAATACTCCCAAAGGACGCTCGGTGTCTGGGAATCGGGAAGTTCGTAGTACATTGCTCCCCGGAGGCCTTTCTGACATGGATGTCCCTATCAGTATAACCCTGCGGTCAGTTGCAACTTAAGCTCTCTATTAACCATGTTAAGGTGACATCCGAGCGAAAGTACGTAAATTAACTCAAATAAAATGTATATTTATATCCTATTATTTGTTAATAGAAAGACGCTGACACCAGAGAATTTAAATTCGTCGCTAATAAATTACTAAATTAATTGAATAACAAATTTGACGCAAAATAGAGGATGAGGGTTAAAAATACAATCAACCAAATATATAACCACTATATATGATTGTTTTGTATAAATATATAGTGGTTATATTTCAGTTCTCACCCTGTTTTATGATATAAGCGGTGGCGACTGCTCCATCTGTTCTTAGTGTTCGCCGAACGACTTCAAATTAAGCACTTATATTTTGTATTTTATTTGAAATTTATTTCTAAATTAACTATAAATAAAATTCTTTTCGGTGCAAATAAAATGCGAAATTGTTACATATCTAAAAAACTATAGTCAAACATTCTGATTTTTGGATGAACTCACCCATTCACTGTGTTCTGTATGTTAAACGAACATAGGAACAAAATATATACGATCCATGTATACTTAAAAATAAATCATATATGTGTATATTCATGTATTCATATATTCATATAAAAAAACAGCAGCAAACTTAACTCATGCCGTCATTGTTTGAGACCTGAACAAAAGAACAGAACTTTAAAAAAAAAGTCGGTTCCTTCATTTTTTTTTGTTTTTTTTTTTGGTGTTGAAAAATGTTCGGTGAAAAATTGAAGTGAAACAATTGTATATTTTTTTGTTCGGTTTTTATTTTATATCATGAAATTCAAAATAACACATACACGTATAAAATATATGAACGATGAAAAAATTATTCTAAAAATATATACATAAAAAGGAAAAAAAAGAATAACAAACAAAACAAAAATTGGGTTCTTTGATTCGCACCGTCGATTTTAACGGAGTAGAAAAATGAGTCTGAACTGAAATAACCGAACACACATTTTATCAAACAATCATCTACTCTCTTTTGGTTCTGTTTTTTATAAAGTTCTGAACAGCCAAACAAGTGATTTTTTTAAAGTTCTGATTTTTTTTCTGTTCGGTTGTTACTCGGTTTTAGTCAAACAATGATGGCATCACACTGTTCGCTTTGGGTTCGGTAAATAAATTATTTATGTATACGGCAAGCGTATAAAGTATTACAACAATAAACTATTATATACCACCATAAAATTTAAAGGGAAATTTTGTTTCCATATACGAAATTTTAACTCAACTAGGTTCTGTTTTATCACAGAACACAGTTGAGTCAAATTTCATACCTACTCATCAAATCAAGTATGAATGCTTGTGTATATATGAGATGATTTTGTTTTAATTTAAATGATCATATTGTTCATTTGATTGAAATTCGTCTCAAATATTCATTTATCTTTTTCTTTGCATTCATTATTTTCTTATAAATTGATTTAATTTCGCTTTTATATTAACAATTTTATTATTAATAATTGTTGTACTGATTTTCAAATATTCCAAGTGTTTTTTTCAAAACAATTTGATTTTCAATTTTATTTTCATTTGTTTATTAGTATTATTATTCCACCATACAATCCACTGATTTTCAAATATTCCAAGTGTTTTTTTCAAAACAATTTGATTTTCAATTTTATTTTCATTTGTTTATTATTATTATTATTCCACCATACAATCTACTGATTTTCAAATATTCCAAGTGTTTTTTCAAAACAATTTGATTTTCAATTTTATTTTCATTTGTTTATTATTATTATTATTCCACCATACAATCTACTGATTTTCAAATATTCCAAGTGTTTTTTTCAAAACAATTTGATTTTCAATTTTATTTTCATTTGTTTATTATTATTATTATTCCATTATTTTCAATTCTGCCCTAAAATCAAAGGCATTATTTATAAATAAAAGAATATCATAAATATGGAGGAAACACTTCTAGACAATTGCGTGATAAGTAGCTTGAAGAAGCAATATTTTTGTTCACGCAGCATTGAGGACAAGAATGCAATTTTACGTGAAGGAAGGCCAATGCCAGAACTTCCTGATATATGGTATCATAAATCATTCTAAACCCCAGTAGCCGTATTTTCTAAAACAATATTGTATTTTTACGATATTGTATTTGACTAAATTGAATTTACAATATTGTTAAAATTTCATATTTTTAAACACAATATTGGTTGGCCATTGCGAATCGGTTGTTGTATTTTTTTTTTTTACATAATTGTAACTATTTCAGTCAACATTTTCGTTAAATTCATGTAAAAGAAAATACCAAAATTCGTTTTTTACCGAAAATATTACAATATTGTTTTAGAAAATATGGCTTCATATAAAATATGAAAATATGGATATGGATACATTTGATGTGTTATATAAAACTGATAAAACCGAACGACTTAATCTAAGGATAAGGAATCGCCACTGGATATAAGGTTATATATGACTATATATGTATAAGAAATGTAATTATAAGTTGTTTCTTTGTATATATAAAAAATTATTATTACACTTCTTATAATAGAAAGATTTTTAACATATTAAATTTCAACAGCAAAGTTTGAAACTATATATCACGTGTATATATATATATATATATATATATGTTATCATGTTATGTACGTACAATTGAGGAGGTCATCTCTTGAACCCGTGAACTCACTATGTGTATACATTAACCATATATATACATATCACACTTATATTATATTCATAAATGTTAATAAACATGTTCAACATAATCTGTATAAAGCTTTATGTTTTCCCATTATAATATATATATTCTGCATATTGTATATAGAAATATAATTATTATTATATATATATAAAATAATCATTCATTACAAATATGTACACAAAATAGATGTAAGAAGAAAATTATATATATATACCATATAAAATATATGCAAACATGCAATATTATCCATATAGATTATAGATACGTATATATAATATTTTGTATACATATAGAATTTAGATATATTCATTATATTTTTAGTACATATACATATCAGATATAATATATATGATGGTATAAAATGAATTGCTTTATTTCGCAATTCATTCACTGCTGTATTCTATATAACATATATTTAAACATTATGTGTACTTTACCTACATATCCCAATACAATTATTATATGCAAAAGAGAAATTGAAGATATTATATATATTCATTTTTGTTTTATATTCAGGATAAAGTTTCATAGATAATGGACAATTTAAATGGTATTTAGATTGATATATATATATGTATAATAAATGGAGTATAGCATGTTATATGTACGTAAATATAATACACATTTACGATATATACATTTCATAAAAGAATCTATTTGCAATAGATTAAAAAAATAAAATAATACTCTATCTACATATATGTATACATAGATAATGGAAAAAAATGTATTTTCCTTTTAACATCACAGGCAAGCGTTAGGATATGCAAAAAAAATAAAAATAAAAATATGTATATACGATGAAAAACTAATCGTTTTGCATTAATGACAAAATAAAAAATTTATTATATGTTAGTATATTTTGTATATGTTCATCTTTATTACAATATACATATGTACATTGAATGATATCAAAGCCTTGACGAATGTACAGAAGCATGGTGGTTGTTTTGTTATTTTTTTTTAATCCATCTATATATCTCTATATCACATAAGTATAGAAAACTATTTGTATATATAGATATATTTTAAGAAATAGACAAAAAAATCATTTTAAAATATATGTGTGTAAATATCTATTTAAAAAAAAAACTATATATATATTAATACATATATGTTACATCTGGGATAGAATTTAGAGTGGAAAATATTATGTATATATCTGGATTTAAACACATTTTAACAATATATTCTTTACAATTTCAAAAAAAAAAAAGAATGTATATTTACTTAGGATCTTTCTATTATATATTAATTGTATATTATAGAAAATCGTTTATACATATACATATAAAATGTATACAAAATATACGATTCCAATTTAAAAATAACAAAAAAAAATCATATTCTGTATATCAAACACCACAAGTTTTTTTTAATACATCTTCATTATTTGTATAAAAATGCAAATTTTTAATTGGAAATTTTTTTTTTACATTTATTTTTAGTAATTTACTTTTCTTTTTGTTTTTTTTTTATTTACACATCTGTAAATCTGACATGAAAAAAAAATAATAAAATATCTTACAAAATAATATTGATATATATCTGTTTTCATAAAATTTATCAGCTCTAATAATTTTAACATTTCAAATCATTTAAATCGCGATATTATATATCATTAAATTTGATACACTTTGCATATAATATTTAATTGTATTCATTATAGCATGGTTGTGTGGAGTCGATTCCAACTCCAAAGGCATCGATAAATATATACAGATTGATTTTTTTTTTTTTTTCTCTTTTTTTTTTTTTTAACACATTACCTTATTCTATTACATTTACCTTATCCTACATACAAAAATAATAACCTAACCAAACAATAATCAAAAAAAAAAATAAAAAGAAAAAAGAAAATAAACGACCTCAACCTAGCGGCCTGGTCAATCGACCGTAGCCCCGAGTCTCGTTTATATGTATTATATCCCTCAGCTATCCATTATACTCCTTAACCATACCTTCCCTATATCTCTCCATCTCCAATAAAACGCCCGCAACACCCTTCCATCCCAACACCTCACCATTTTCTTTCCTCCACTCTCCCTCCAACAACTTCTTCACCTCATCCCTTAACAAACTTCTTACCCCGATCCATTTCATCCTCACTCCTCCCAACACCGGACACTCCCCTACAAAATGCCAACCCGTCTCATTAACCCCCATGTTGCACATTGAGCACACCCATCCTTGTTCTCTCCCCCATCCTCTGGCATTCAATCCCATCGCATCTCCCCTCACTCTCATTATCACTCTGATCTCTTCAAACCTTAAATGTCCCTTAAAATACCCCTGCACACCTGCTCCCCATTTTAGCCCCGGATATACCCAATCTTCCTTCTGTCTCCTTCCCTCCATTGTCAACTCCTTTATACACCTATCCTCTACCTTCCTCACCAACACCTCTGCTCTTAATCTCCAATACTCCCCATCCCTTGACTCCCAATTCCATTGCATTTCCACTACCTCCGCCCACTTCTTCCACTCCGTTATCCAACCCACATTCTTTTCCACCATTTCCCATAAAACATTTCTCACCAACCTCGTGTCTCCCTTATCCAACATCCGAACAACAAATCTCACGTGCATTCTAAAACAATGCACCCACATTGGCACCCTCCCCAACTCCATATAAATGACACATTCCCTAACCGACCTATTCAACCACAGCATTCTTTTTACCACATACCTCTCGAACCTATCCACCTCCTCATATCTCTTCACTCCCCATACCTGGCACCCATATCCTAAAACACTCCGTACAACCCCATCCAACACTCTTAACTTCGCTTCTATTCCCACATCCGTCCTTGTCATCACTCCACCCCACACCTGCATCACGCCCGCTTTTGCCTCCAACACCTTATTTTTTAAATGCATCCTCCATGACCCTCCATCCGTCATTTCCACCCCTAAGTATTTAAATCTCCGGACCACCTCAACTATCTTTCCATCCATTTTCCACACCTCATCCTTCCTTAATCTACCTCCATTCCTAAACACCATCATTTTGGATTTGCTTAAATTTACTTCCAATTTCCATCTCTTACAATATCTATTCACTCTCTCCATCATTCCCTGCATTGTCCTCACATTTTCCGCCAAGCACACAACATCGTCAGCATACGCCAAAATCCTTATGTTCTCTCCCGCAATCCTTAATCCACCTCCAATTTCCTCATACAAATCATTCAAAAATATATTAAATAATGTGGGGCTCAATGCACACCCCTGCCTCACACCTCCTTCACACCTAAAATATCCCGAATTTCCCCCAATTCCCCATACACACGCCTCCACACCCTCATACATTTTCCTTATCATCCTCACCATTTTACTCGACACCCCACTTCCATACAACTTACACCACCATAACCATCTATCAACACTATCAAACGCCGCTTTCAAATCAATAAAAAATCCATATACCCTCGCCCCCTTTGCCTTCATCTTCAATTCTACAATCCCCTTTAAACTACTTATATGTTCCATCGCCGAATACCCCCTTCTAAAACCCACCTGACTTTCGCTTAATATGTTTTCTTCCTCCAACCATTCCACCATTCTCCCATTCAATACACCTGCCAGAACCTTCTCCATCGCGTCCAGAAATACTATACCTCTATAGTTTTCAACATTCTTCCTATCCCCCCTTTTAAATAACGGGTACACGACCGCCCTCTTAAACCCCTCCGGCAAATCCTCTTTTTCATTCCACAATTCATTTATCCCTCTCACCATACACCTCATTGCTGCCTCCCCCAATGTCCTCAAATACTCGCCCGGCATCCCATCCTGCCCCGGTGCCCTATTTTTACCCAATTTTCCAACCACCCAAGCTACCTCCTCCAATCCAAAATCTCTATCCATCCATTCATTTACCACATTCGGCTCCACAAACACCAACCTCCCACTCGTATCCACCCTATTATATTGTCCCCTGAAATGTTCAACCCACACCCTCTCCTCAATCCCACACACCTCTCCTCCTCTTCTCTTTTTCTTAAATGCCCCAACCAACTTCCAAAATTCACTGCCATTTCTGCATTCATTTATCTTCCTTATCATATCCTTCTCATATTCTATTTTCTTTCTTCCACACCAGCACTTATATTCATTTCTCGCCCTGACATATGCCACCCTCTCCTCTTTACCCCTCACTTTTTTCCACTTTCTTAAACTTTTTATTACTTCCTTCTTCTTTTTTTCACACGTCCAATCATACCAATCCCGTTTCCAATTCCCTTTCTTCGACCCCAAATTCCATCCTAGCCCCTCTGCTACCTCCATACATATTTTACCCATCTTCTCCAGACTGCTTTCCTCCCTATCATATTCTTTTATCCTATCCTCTACTCTAGCAATATACAGTTCCTTTTCACACTCCCGCCATCTCCATACCACTTTGTTTCCTACTGCACTAACAACCTCATCCACCGGCCTCTCCACTACTACCTCCACAGGCATGTGATCCGACCCAACACACTCCAAAACCCTCAAACCTCTTAACCACTCCACAATGTCCCTACTTATCAAAACCAGATCAATCACGGAACAACCCCTTTCACTTATATATGTATATTCCCCCCTCTCATCCCCCCTTACACACCCATTCGCCACCACTACATCCCATTCCACACACAATTCCAATATCCTTCTCCCCCTCCCATTTACTACCACATCCCTTGAGCACCGTTCCAGTCCCTCGATCCTCCCCATATACCCCTCCTCACCATATAACATCCTTTGCTCACCTCCTATCCTACAATTAAAATCACCCATCAACAACCATTTTACACTTCTCATTGAATGCACCACTTCCTCTATTATTTCCACATCCCTCTCCCATTCCTCCTGCCTCAAATATACCGGTATCATAACCACCTCCCCCTGTCCCGTTAGCATTTTAACCACAAACAACCCTTCTACCTTCATCATATTCATCCACGTCCTCTCCGCCTTTCTTATTCCTATTACCATTCCACCACTAGCTCTTCCTCTGTTACTTCTTCTTTTCGCCCATACCCAACCTAATTCGAATTCTTTTACTCTTGCTTCAAACCAATCAATTATCGACTCTTCCACAAACGTTTCCACGAAAACAAAAGCGTCCACTCCCACTAACATCTCCAAATTATTCCCCTTATTTACAAATCCTTTCAATCCCCTCACATTCAACGTCAACCATACAATTCTATTACCTCCCATCTCCATCTCCCTTTTCCCATACCTATCCTTACCGTTAACCACATTATTATTATTATTATCATTATCATTATCATTATCATTATCATTATCATTATCATTATCATTATCATTATCATTATCATTATCATTATCATTATCATTATCATTATCATTATCATTATCATTATCATTATCATTATCATTATCATTATCATTATCATTATCATTATCATTATCATTATCATTATCATTATCATTATCATTATCATTCTCATTATCATTATCATTATCATTATCATTATCATTATCATTATCATTATCATTATCATTATCATTATGATTATTATTCTTATTATTATTATTATTATTATTATTATTATTATTATTATTATTATTATTATTATTATTATTATTATTATTATTCTTACTACTATTATTATTATTATTATTATTATTATTATTATTATTATTATTATTATTATTATTGTTATTATTATTATTATTATTATTATTATTATTATTATTATTATTATTATTATTATTATTATTATTATTATTATTATTATTATTATTATTATTATTATTATTATTATTATTATTATTATTATTATTATTATTATTATTATTATTATTATTATTATTATTATTATTATTATTATTATTATTATTATTATTATTATTATTATTATTATTATTATTATTATTATTATTATTATTATTATTATTATTATTATTATTATTATTATTATTATTATTATTATTATTATTATTATTATTATTATTATTATTATTATTATTATTATTATTATTATTATTATTATTATTTTTATTATTATTAAGATTATTATTATTATTATCATTTTTATTCTTTCCCTTTACTTTCCGTTTTTTGGCAGCCCTTGGCCCCCTTCCTCTTTTAACCCATTTATCTCCTTATCCCAGTTCCAAATTTTTCCGTCCAATATAATCTTCCTATACCCCATTCTTACCTCCCGTCCTTTCTGCCGTTCTGCCATATAAATCCCTCTTATCCTAGAATTAACATCCCGTTCCTCCCTTGTGTAGTCATTTTCAATATAGATCTCCGTCCCCTTCAACACATTTTTTCCCTTAATAATTTTCATCTTGTCCTCAAATGTCTCCATTTCCATCAAACTAATCTTCTTACGCGTTTTCCCGCCTATATCCACCTCCTTAGCCACCTTCACTCTAACCCCCATACGATCCATTACCATTTTCTCGAATTGCTCTGCCCTACCTTTCCCATTCTCACCTTGATCCATACCTCTCACTATTAAATTGTTTTTCCTTTTCAGCTTTTCCTCCCTTTCTGCTCTCTCTTCCAATTTTACCATCCTTCCACATAACTCTTTCTTTTCTTCTTCCCACACTTCCGTTCTCCTCTTTAATTCCATTCCTAGCCCCATCACCATCTCCCTCAGCTCCCTATTCTCACTATCCGCTCTTTCTCTCTGCACCCTACTCTCCTTCACATTCTCCTTCATTTCCCTCATCATTTCAATAAATAACCTCCTTAATTCCTTAACCTGTTCGTTTATATCCTCATCTCCTCTTTGCTCCCTATCCGAATCCGTTCCACTTTCTAACACCAATTTCGGTGACCTTACCACCCTCTTACTCCTTCCAAATACCTGCTCTATCTTTTCCATCTCCATCGACCTATCTCTTTTATTGTTCATTCTTACCCACCTCTGATTCAATCTTTTTTTTTTTTTTTTTCCACTATATACTATAACCACTATTTTTTTTTCACTACTGTATAATTCTAGAATACTTACGGTCCACAAATAATAATAATATTTTTAATTATTTATTTTTATTCTTATGTACTTTGTTTTTTTTTTTTTTAATATGATAATTTTTTATTTTTTATTGTTTTTTTCTTATAATTTGTTAATAATAAAATGTTTTTTGAATGCACTATTATATATATTATTTATTTATCTTCAATTTAATACCATTTAATTTCATTTATATATTATTTATTATTATTATTATTTTTTATTATATATTCACACAACTTATATTCACACAATTTATATATTTACACAACTACACTCTTTCACTAATTAAACGCAACTCCAACTCCAATCAATCAACTCCTCAACAAAATTTTAACATAAAATTATGTGCCCCACACTCATATATTCAACATCGTTCCCACGAACACATTTGTACGGGTGTTCCATATTCGAACTTAACCGCAACTCTACATAAAAATGCTGATGTTGAAAATTTCAACAAAATCGATCGAGTATAGTTTCCTAGATAAATTAAGACCACCAACCGAGCAGTAGAAAATGGCAACTTTTTTTTTGTTTTTACGCGATAAAAAAAAGGAACCTTAGATTTCTTTTTTAGAAAACGAATTCAATATTGCAGCACTTATAAAGTACGTGCATAATTTATCAATATATACAATAACTACAATGCGTGTAGTTAAACTTAAAACATTGAAAACATAAAGAAATGACAAGACCGTTTATTAAACTGACAACCGAAACCACTTTCAGAATTTCTAAAACCAATATGTATCATCGATTGCATAACGCCTACATACTTTAATTGGCTTTTAATTTTATTCGTTTTTCAATTTGATTTCAAACTATTGCTAATAAATATATTATATTTACACGGCAGTAAAACATTTACGAAATTATTATGAATAAAAAGTAATAATTCACATCAGGTACTTACATACTTGGTATTCCCTTATATACATATATATAATAATAAGGTCATAAATTTACAGAAAAAGGACATTGCTTTTTAAATAAAATCAATGGGAAAAACAGGAAAATTAAAGTATAGATATATGTATTTGTATATTCCTAATGTATGTCAAGAGAATTTATTTGTTGGAAAAATTCCAAATTAAAAAAAAAATTATTATATACATATATATACATATGTGTATATATATAATATAAAATTTTTATAAATGTATATTATATTGTATATATTATATACTTGATGAAAATTGTATGATGTCAATTTTATAGTACTTCTGTTTTGATAAACATATATAAAATCAAAATGCATATAAATCGATTTATATATACTATATATTTATGAAATTATTATGAAATTTCATAAAGTGTCCCCGCATAAAATGTTTAAAATTTTTATTTTATTGATTTTGAAACTACTATTCAATTGAAATGAAATTGTGATCTGAATAAAAAGAAATAATTTTAATCAATTTAATATGATCATTTATATATACCTGCGATAATAATTATGATGAATAATACATTTAGGATATGTACTTAATTAACGAAAACGATTTGGAGTGCATTTAGGATAACAGAATTGTTACAAAACTTTCCGATAAAAATCATAAACATTTTAAAAGAAGATTCAAATAATTGTTTTACAAATCATTAGTTGCATATTTTTAGTTAGAAAAAAGTGTTCATAAATGAAAAATTAATCCATAAGACCTTACCTCAATTCAATATACCCATAAGAGTAAGTGCTTCAATTTGGTATATGTATATATGTTATATGATAAATAAATAAACGAAAAAGATCAACAATCACATTTATACATTTATAAGAAAAAATAAATCAAGATACATTCACAATCATATTAAATTCAAAACAATTATTTATTGATAAATCAAATTAGTTGGTTTTTCTTGTGCAAACATTTTATCAAAAGTTCGGATTACAAGAATTTAAAAATGATATACATTCTGTATTTATATATTTTTAGTACCATCACATATCTTTATTTACATATATATAGATGTTATTCCATAGAGATTATTTTGATTGTTTGCCAAATATATATGCTATTATATATTATAACAATTTTTAACTCAATCCCACATCTTTATCTACATATATTATATACATATTATATTCAAAAAAATACAAGAATACAAATCGAAAATCCAAAACACTCTATATCACAGAATATAATGTACATATGTAAGTCAAAACAAAAATCAGTATATCTATATTTATATTCCAATTCAACTTTTACTAATATACAGAAATTGTTGAGAAAATTGAAATTTATATATATTAACACTTCGATGTTTTTTATTGTTATATATATATATATATATATATATAATATTTATCCAGACATTTGAGTTTATATACAGTTTATATATGTATTCTAAATAGAGTGCATAATTTTTTTTTTTTCAATTTAAAAGAATGTATTTAAGTATAAACGGAAATACTGCAATATTTACAAAAGTTTTGTTTTCAATATAAATATAGTACATACACTATTTATGTTGTATATATATAAAATACATCCATCCCGCGTTGCATAAAGGAAAAGAAATATAGTTTATCGTAAACAAAAAATATATACTAAAACGATTTTGTTAAATAATTCGATATATTTGTATGTATATATATTGTTTATAAACATTATACGTTTATATATAAATAAATTGTATAATCAAACTTTCGATTTTTGTGAAAAAGTAAAATAAAGGAAATACAGGAAATTAAACAACTTAATTTTCAAACAAAAATATATATGCAATTCTTTCTTGCATAAGTTTTATTATAAATATGATTATAATTTTTACATTCACTTTAAAATATATATAGGATGGAAAAATTATAATATAATGATATTTTTGTTTTTCTATATATATAATAGCCAATTCGTAAACTTTTGCTTATATCTATATTACATATATATAAAATATAAATTAATCAATTTAAAAGTTTTAAGAAAAAAAGTTTTCTTTTGTAAAGAAAAGGAATTGTGGACCCTTTTTGATATAACTATAAAAATATATCTCTATACTAGATGTAAAATATTTTTGAGCTATATTCAATATAAATGTAATATCACTCTTTTGGTTATGTTTCGTATCACTCTTTTGGCTACGTTTCGTTCTGATGTTAAAAATGTTTTGTCAACTCATCAGGCTTATAGCGACAACACCGAGTGCGATAATTCACTCCATTAAAAATTGTGTTTATTTTATTGTCAGTATATTGGGTTGAAGAAACTGTTGTATTGTATTTAAATTCAAACATGCTATATTTATTACTCCACAAATGGATATAGATAGCTTTTTGCGATATGATTATAAACTTGGAGGATAGACACTATATTTTTTACTTTATACATACTATTTTCGATACAAAATATTGTAATAATTATTGAAATTAACAATTATATTATGGCCTAAATTCAAAGATCATATATATAGATTGGAGGATGAAATAAAAGCACGGGTGCGGTTTCCGGTGCGCTTAGAAATAATTTTAAATAAAATTAAGTTATATTATTAAAGTTTGGCCACCTAAAATCACTTAAATGTATTCAATACATTTCATAGGTTCATCGTCTGATTAAGTGATTTCGTTATCGGCTCATGGCAATGGAGTTCCAAGATTTTACGGGCGCTAACGGATTCTGCCAAAGTAATGAACAAGAAAAAAATTATTGTTATTTAACCTGTCCAACGAAATCTAATAAGTTTTCAAATAATGCCTTAAATTTATCACCAATCAACTTCTAATAAAATTTTAGAAATTAGAATTTCGGCGAATGTAATATTTTGAATTTGTTACCAAACCCTTATCAAATCAAAAACTTCTAGCAATTATCTTCAAAACTCCTGGAGCTATACGAGAAACAAATGCGGGAAAATTCGTGACTTTTTCAAGGTATATGGGGTAGCAGAGATGGGGTGACATACTCCATATTCGAATTTAACAAAGCTCTACATATAAAAACGCTTATGTTGACAATTACAACCGAATCGGCTGTTCGTGAAAACTGGAGACAACCGAGCGATAGAAATCAGAAAAAAAATTTAATTCGATTTATTACAATAAAAAGTTCCAATTCGTGTCAAAACGTACGTGCTGATATGATGTATATATACTATATTTAAGCTCGGGATGTCATTTACCCCATACACATATTACAATATATATTAACCTGTTGAATTAAAAATATGTCTGTATATAGATGATACTTATTTTATATATATGTATATATATCTTTGCTTTTGGTTATATGGTTTTATATATATATTGTATATGTATAACAATACCACCTTTGCCATCAAATGTCTTTATTATATATATGATATTTCTTTTTCACAATTCTAATCTGCGCTTGCATTATCATTATTTTGTATATAGAAAATTATTGTTTGTATATGGTGTTGAAATGCATGCTAAAAATTTTCAAATATATATAAGTTTTTTATTTTATGCTTTATTTATTTAGTTTAGTTTTGTTTGTTTTTGTGAATAAAACTCGCATGTATATATATATATATATACACATTGTTATCTATTATAGGTTTTATAAATTGACATAAAATGAATAGATATTTTATACTATATATAAAATACACAATATACAAATAAAGTATATGTGATAAATGATCATATATATATTATATACTTATATATAAAATTTATAAATTTTTTTATATGCATGCATATCTGTACCTATTAATGTTATACCGTGTTTATATCATTTATTCAACGTTTTGTCTTTGTTTTTATTTATATACAGAATTGAATACACCTACAGCTATCGTGTATAAATAAAAAATGATATGGCAAATTCCAGGGTAAATATCTTATATATATATTATATATGCGTATGTATTTACAGTACACAGTACGTACGCAAGGAATAATATTATTATTTGAAGTAACCGTTTAAAAAATGTATTCCTTAATGGGTTTTTTCGGCATATATAACAAATGCTGCGCGCGTGAATTCTAAAATAAACTTTCAAATATTTTTCCTTGTAATAATTTATATATATGCGAACATATTATAAATGTTCAGCGTATAGAATATTTTTGAATTATAGCATATATATTGAGATATTATTGTAATGGAAATTTATATGGTTGAAACTTCAAAGAATTCTTAAAAATTTATAAAAGTTCTTTAGATTTAGTATAAACAAAACGTTATTATGAGGTAAAATAACAAAGTTTCTATATATAGTATTAGTAATGCCTATAAATCATTTAAGTTAAATTCCATATTCGAAATTAATGGAATTTGATGCGAGAATATAAAAAAAAAATATAGAATTTTAACTGCGTTGACAATTTGCATTTTATTTTAACTGTACCGGCTGTACAATATCGCTGTGAAAAATAAAAATAATATATGCATGGCAGATGCATGGCATTACACATATACAATATAATATATAGAAAACACACCGCAACATACACATAAATATGCTATGCACAGCACATATACATATAAAAATATGAATATAATGTATATTTTCATATACCATATATTTTTATATGAATCATAAATGGAATGCAATGAAAGGCATTGCAATTTGAATGCAACCACAATTAAAATTTTCTTTGTACATGTATCATAAATATAAACAACTATAGAAATATACAATATAATGTGCTCACACCATACGTTTCAATATACGTTTTGTATATATATATTTATTCGTTCTCTTTTTAAAATGTATAAATACATATATATATGTACGTATATTTGAAATATGAATAGACTTTATGTGATGCCCTGAATAACGATGATATACACTATGTATACACTATTTATAGTGATACAGAGATCATAAATACAACGTGTTATCATATATATATATATACATTTGTATATAATAAAGATAAAGGCGATGTATATATATATATAAATATATATAATGCACATTATTGACATATAAATATATATTAAACATGTATATTCGTATATGTACATAATATATATTGAAAAGTCATTCGAGAAAATAACGCGCATTAATCAACATGTACATATATTTCATCAGTTGCACATATTAAAACCCCATTTACAGTTTTTAATAATGATAAACAAAATAAATAAAAAAACAAAAAACCGAAGCATAATAGGGAATGTGTTGAGTAACATACTCGTTCATGGCTGAATGGATATAAATATTCCTATAAATCTATCTATTCATATATAAATATAAATACGCTCATAGATATACATATATGTAAACTAAACAGATATAAATTGAAGTGTATGTATATGCATAAATGATGAATTAAAATTTTGTTCTTATCCAAATATAAGTATACGAGTATATATAATACATTCTCGTATAAATACTTATCTATATATACATCAATTCTATATGTTATCTATTCAATCCTTCATTGATGTGTATGTCCTTGTTAAAGGACTCATTACATGTTGTGATGTACATTTATATATGTATATATATATATATATAAGCGAATGTACTATATATGGACTAAAAAAAATAAAATTGTACACATTTTATATGTATACCGCATATACAATTTATACGTGTACATAAGACATGCTATATATTTAACTGGATGTACAACTACAAAAACTGATGTGAGTGAATTATTGAATGTTTGTTTTTTTTTTCACAAAGAAGAAGATTGATGGAATGTCTATATTTACATCATCACAAAAGATACATACATAGAAGTACATATAAAAGAGGAAATATATGTATATATATTTAAATAAAAAATGAACTCTTTTTAAGTATAAACATTTGTATATATACATATATAATAGTTCTTTTCTGATATAGGTTTTGTTTTTAATGAATATCCTCTATCTTCTTTATATATACTATTATAATAATAATTATTTTTTTTTATAATATATTATTATTATTATTATTATTATTATGTTTACCTTTGAATAATATGGGGAAAAAAGGAAGAAAAAACAATAAATATAAACAATAAAAACAATTAAAAAATGGATATTTTATATTTTAGATGAAACACAATAATACATAATTATTATAAGTATATAAAATAATGTAACACAAAAAAAAATTGAAAGAAGGGATATATATGCAAATGCATAGTATATTTATCGTTAAGGATATGATGAGAAATCGGCACCTACATAAAGCCATGTCAGTTAAACTTCCGATTTAGTCGGTAACAACATTTTGTTCTGTATTGTATATACACTAATATAAGTATTTATTTCAGTTTTTTCTTAAAGTTTCATATAATTTTGATAGGATAATAAAAAAAATTTAGTAAAAAAAAATAATCGTTTCGCTATCTTAAGAAACTAAAGTGTTTTGGTTAAATTTAACAGTTTTGACAATATTCGATTAAAATTTGACTTTTTTTTATTTGGTTTAAATGTTAAATATACTATCAAAATAATAAAAAAATTATAAAACAGATTAAAGTTTATATATTTATATAGTATTTAAAAAGAAAGAATATTTTTACTACAACACAAAATTTTTATTCTAAATGTAAATTTACATTATGCATTTTCATTCAGAACATACACATATATAAAATTTAAATATAAATATATATAGTATTAAATTCTAAATAATGGGTTTCAATTTAAAATTTAAAAATATTATCATGTATTTTTATATGAAATGCATATATCGTTTTTATTTTACAAAGTTTTGCGACAAAAGAAATACCATAGTTTATGTGAAAAGTGTGAATAATTTATTGTTATATTTAGATTATCTTTTCTCGCTTTTTTTTATATAAAAATTTATATATGCCAACATATAGAAAACGGCTACAAATTACGCGTGAATATAAATTTGCGGATAAAACAATTTACGCGTACGTATATAATATACATTATTGGGTGTGTATTTATTTATTTATTCATTTTTTACATACATAAATTACTTCTATACGGAATATATGTTAAAAAATAATATATTTATATTAAAAAAAGCTTTGTGTTGAAATGGAAGTGTTTTTTTTTTGTGGGTTCATGATCACAAATTATTAGTTTTCAAATTTTATATATATTAATATATATTTTATATATATTATATAAAGTGTAAATACACTTTATATTATATACATATCTCATGCATAAGCCCTTATTTTTATATAAATTTTTTTTTTTAGATTGAATATATACGATAGATGTACATTTTTAAAATGGCTATGACCAAAACCATAGAAAAGTCTGAAACGTGCATATGCTAAAGACCCAAATTAGCACATTGAATTTTCCGGAAAATTTGCTTCGAATAAAAATTTTTTTTGTAGTACAATTAATTTATTGGAAACTATATGCGCATATTTTAGAATCTCATATCGTTTCGTGGATTTTTTCATATTTTCACACATTTTCTTACATTCCTCCCATTTTCTCACATTTTATTTATTATTTTTTAATATAATTTGGTGAAAATTTTTGATATGATACCCAAATAATATATTTAAAAAAGTAATTATTCCATAATAATTACAGATTCAATATAAAAAAAATGGTTTTAAAATGCTCACCTATATATTTTTATGATTAAAAGAACGTAAAACGTATAATTAGATAAAGTTCATAATTAAATATCAGTATACATATTTAAATAAATCATATAGGTGTAAATTAAATAACAATTTTTCAACAACAGAAAAAAATCCAACACATTTCATTTATGGTTCTTTTCACACCTGCACCTTAGGGGAATATTATTTATTTTATAAATTCATAAATTTTATATAATAATATACGTAATATTTATAAACGAATATATAATAAAATTATTATCATATATATTATATATACTAACGATAAATGGATAAATATATCGCGTTGTGTTTTACCTTTACACACATATATATCAAATACAATACAAAATTATAAGTTATATTGCTTAGTAAATTGTTTATGATGGAAATCTCTTGTGTATAACTATATAATCGCATTTTAAAATTAAGATATTTAATATGACACTGCGGATAAAAATTATTATTTATTATCTATTGTATTGTGAATGAAATTACTATATATATTTTATCTATAAATATACTTTTAACCAATCGCATTCTATAATATTTCATTTAGGTGATGTGATAGTATTACATATAATAATATAATTATACATACATAATTAACAAGAAAATGTGCATGGAAAAAAATTTTAGTTGGTTATAAGAAGATAAATATTATCTGCGTCTTTCATAATTTATTTGTTAAATATGATGAAAATATCATGGAAATTATGTTATTTTTATAAGCAAGAATTGGCAAATAATTCATTGCATTTTTTTTTGTCTTATGAAAACCAAAGAATGAACTTTCAGACATTATCATAAATGGTGCTACACATCTTTTCGAATTTCGTCATTGGTTTTAACACGATTCTGATTTTCTGAATATAAGATGAAAATGTAATCAATTTATGTTATTTCCTAGATTAAAAATTTTAAAATCGCACCATTGGTTCAAAATATATAGCCGATTTTCCAAAACTGTTCGTAAAATTTTGTCCCATTTTTGACAGACACAAGAAAAATTATACAGTTAGCAAAACAGTTGGAAAATCGGCTATATCTTTCGAATCAAACGAGCGATTTCATTATCTTCTTTTATGAAATATCAGAATTTGATTGAATTTTCATATGTCATTGCGAAAATCAAACTTTGTATTTGAAAATCAAATTATTAAGAAATTGAATTTTCCGGATAATTTTGTTCGAAATAATTTTTTTTTGTATAGAATAATTAATTTTTTTTTAAGCAATTATTTTTCATAATATTCTATCGTTTGGGCTCATAATATACTATCATAGGGACAAAATTTCTAACTGCCAGGCACGCTCTATATATTGTTGTTCAATATATATAATATTGTCGTTCAATATATATAAAGCGAAAATCAGTGCATGAATTGATAAAAAATCCAATTTACACAATTAGTACCATATTAAATTCATATTTTGTAAAATTCCTATATATATATTGTATATAATTTATTATGTGTTATACTTTAAGAAATAATTTCGTAATTATACTATAAGTATTGATTTTATGTTATACTTATATAAAATACATATAAACACTTATAAAACAAATAACATTTTTCATTTATTATAATAACTAAATTTCAATATATATGTATATAAATCAATTTTGAAAATCTAAAGCTCAATACATTTATCATTTATACAAAATAATCTGAATAAACGCATTTATCTTTATATATATATGTATATATTTTATTATCTTCTTTTTGTATATACACAATATAAAATGATTTTCTCTATATAAATCTATCTACAAAATAGAATTTATTCACTTTATTATTGAATATATTTATTATTATAATTGTTTTCAAAGAGATATCCTTTAATCATACAATTGAAACCTAATTATCGGATTTCAATATAGAATAATTTTTTTTATTTTTATATATGAGATTTCACAAACTGAATGGATGAAGAATATGTATTTAGAAGATTTGTATGAAATTGTATATAGCAAATAGGATTTTCTAAAAAAATATATTCTATATATATATATATATATGTTATGTAATAAGATGTAATTTAGTGACAATATTTTATTACGTTCTTATTGTATATATAAATATAAATGTATATAGAAAATCCTTATATATATACTCATGTACTTTTAATATACAATGTACAAATATAAAAGATAAAATGTCGCATATACAAATGTGAACAAGTAAATATAACGAATAAAGAATAATATATATAAATATATGTCATTATATGTAGATATAAAAGACAACGAAATTACGATACAACAACATTTAGTCCAGATGGATGTATATGATCATAATTTTTATAAATGTATATATTCCATTTTACACATAAATGCAATGATAAAGGATAGTCGATGGATACGAGACAATATAATTATATATTTCTATATATATATTGCGCAAGCAGACATCTAGATCACGTAACAAACATCTACCAGATATATATACAAAATATATATATAGTACAAAATAAAACTATTTTTCTTTTTATTTTAGGATTATTATTTTACTTATATGTATATAGAATATGTAAAGAATGAATGAAAATGATATGAGCCATATAAATTGGTATGTTATATGCGTTATAATATCATTATATCACTTTTATTTTATACAACACAACTAAAGTAAAGTGGGTTTAAATGACTGTATATAAATATATATTTCTATATATACAAAATCCTTATTTATGTGCTTTTTTACTGAACAACACACACAATGATGTGTGTGGTTATGTACTTGTTATTATATTATTTTTCTTATTATTATTATTATTATCATTATACGTATATATGCATTTATTAATCTTTAAAACATACACACACAGTAATGGGCTGATGAGATTTACATCATCGCATCTTGTTTTGAAATACATATTACATACATATATAGATAAATATTGGAATAGAAATTAGTTATAAGGGATAAAAAAAACCCCATACACGAAAGATATAAATTTAGATTTTTGCAATGAAAATAAAATTTAATATATAAATGTTGAAAATCGCCCACACACATGATTTCTTTATTTTATAAAAATCTTTATATATACAGCAACATATATATCATCATTGCGTTCGCATCGACAAATGGTTTAGAAGTAATCCTTATGTATAGTAATAGGATGGTGTCGTTCTGTATGTTTATCAACACATTTTGAATTAGATCT
The DNA here is from genome assembly GCA_958336335.1 of Dilophus febrilis. Lineage (NCBI taxonomy): Eukaryota > Metazoa > Arthropoda > Insecta > Diptera > Bibionidae > Dilophus > Dilophus febrilis. Next base: position 32,329,762 of record OY284471.1, read on the forward strand.
CTTTTTGATGAATTTCCATTATTTTTTGTATGTTTTTGCGGTTATAGTAGATTTATATTTCATGTTATTATTTATTATGCGACAAATGTCTGTATTCAAAGACAAAAAAAAATACAAGTTATAATTTATAAAGATTATATATGATATATTCTGTTTTTAACAAGTTAATTATTTGTCTTATTTGCCAAAAATGTATAATATTTCTATATATATACATACAAATGCTCATCTAACAAATATACATCATCATATAATAATATTCATTTTTCATCTTTTTATTTTCAGATTTTCTTATAAATATATACATATATTATAATACACCGCACCGCACAGAAATATGACTATCGCACAACAAACAATGAATGATGTAATTTGTTCAAGAATTTACAATAAAATTATATTATAAAAAAAAATACGCTGAGCACTGTGTGAGAGCAACCGAAACGAAAGAAGAAAATAATAAATCAATATAATATATGCCTGGGATAATATAATGAGTTGACAATATTTTTTAATATAGTTTTACAAACATATAATAGATTACACTTAAGGACATGAGTCCCTTATATGAACACTTAAGAAGTCATGCGTGTATTCGACAAATGTGGATTAAACATAAGAGTAAGTATATATATCTATATTATTTTAATACAAATTAATTTTATACCTTTATTATATACATATATATTAAATAATTGATGAACCAAAACTCTTTCATTCAATTATTTTAATATGTATGGCATCAAAGGTTGGTTTTATTGTGATTATATGGTCAAAAATGATATGGATAAAATCCTTCTTAAAAGTAGTTTTTCAATTTTATTTGTTTTCAAAAGCAACGCAATATCCTTGAAGGAAAATTTCCTTAAAGAAAGCATCTAGATATATATATATACATTTATAATATTCTGAACGACCATAATATAATTGTATAACAAGAAAAATCTTTTAAAAAAAAATAATACAAAAACATATATATATAATAAAGAGAGAATCACATTTGAAAATTGAATTTACCCACACTTGTTTTACATTTTTTTCGGGTTTCTTTTATCGTAACTCCTTCGTCAGTTGTTCCATTGACCCAATGATAATAATTTCATCGCCAAATTCACTTCACAAAAAACTATACTATATACAAATAAATACATAAAAAATATTGTATATAATATACTTGTAGTACTATATATATATTTATACATACAATACGGTCACGAATTTTATGGAGTTAAAATACATATATCCTAACAATTCTTCGATTTTATTAAGAATGAAATAAAAAATAATAATATATATATATCTAGTTATATATACTAATAAAAGGATATGTATTTCCAGCACAATTTTCTTGAAACGTGATATGAATCCTTTGATTGCTCTTTAGATTTTTTTTTTCAATTATAATGGTCAAAAAATAAAAATGACTAATAATATAATAGAATAATAATAATAATAATAAATAAACGAAGAAATGATTTTTTAAATCATAAATGCGAATATATGGTCGGTCACATATGGATAAAAAAAAATGTTCCATTTACATTTTGATAAAGTAAAATCTTATTATGCGTATGCGGTATATTGAAATGAGTTGTTAAGTGTTTTTACTCATAATAAATTATGTTAATTATCGGTTTTAATGGCTTCAATGTTTTTGATGATCTTAACTATAATCCACACTATTTCCATCACGATTTCAATGAATTTTATATCAATATAACTTCATTTAGAGATTTTATTATTAAAATGTAGATACTATTTTTACAGTTTAAAATATGTTATAATAGAAGGTAATTTAAAATATGATATTGTTTGAAATATATCAGAAAAGAAACTGGACATTTTGGTATGCATAGCATAGCATAGTACAAAATAAGTTTATAGAGCATGTTTTCAAAATTAATCAAATTCTAAACAGCATTTTTTAATAAGTCGATTTATCATAGATTGGAATTTATTATAACTCATGTTTTAAGGTGAGTGTCTAAGAACAGTAACCTCTGAAGCGACTAGTTCGGTTAAATTATCTTAGGAATAAGAAAGCTTTAAAACTGCTAAAGGAAAATGCGATTTTTAAGGTTTTACCAAATTGCTACTGGACCAGATAATAATCTGTAACTTACCAAAACATTGAACATATCCTTCAGATGAAACATACTAATTGGGCAATAGAAATCCCAATTCAAAAACTTGATTTTTATTGAGGCTCAAAACAGTTTTTAAATACTTAAATCAGTGTAAAATTTTATTTTTTAAATTTTTATCAAATAGTTTGAAAGTTATAAACTTATGCCCTTATGCTTTAAGGTGATTTTCTATGAAAACTTAAATCACCATTGAAACTTTTGATATTAAATTTTAAAGCAGTCTATAGTCATCTATAGTCATATGCTAACTTTATGTTCAGAAATGTGATTCAATTGTTAATATCGTCCATATCTAAAAAAAAACCAAAATGAACCACGAAAATATATAACTGAATAAATTTATTTTTCATTTGTTACGCATCGATTATTAAAGTTATTATAAAAATTCATTTCAAAATATTTTTAGGATAAAACAAAATCAATTCAACAACATAACCAAACCAAACAAAACATCATAAATTTTCATCAAAATTCAAAAGATTACAATCACCAACATCAACAACAACAACAACAACTAGAACAACAAAAAGTATTGTTGTACCAACAAAATCATTTTTTACAGGATCAACCTGGCAAATCATCATTTTTAATCAAAAGTGTTAATACAATAGAAAAATATGATTTACATAAAACAACCATTTATTCAGCTTTGTGTTGTATTTGTGAGATTAAAAATAAAAATAATAAAAATATTAATATTACGATAGTGAATATTTTCGGTGAAACAAAACATTTAAATGAAAATATAAATCACAATGTGTCGGATAAGGTGGTGGTTAAAAAAAATCATTTCAATAAATCTATTATTTATTTTACGAATATAATTTTATATTATTGTATTGTTTTGCCGTGTCATTTAATGTCAATAAATGACAATAATTCCAATTCAAAGTTACATACATTTATTTTTATAAATAATCATTTATTTATATTTTTTAGATATATTTATATAATAAATGTACATAAAAATATATCCCAAAATAATAATAATAGTAAAAAATTTAAATTGAATAATACAGTGATAATAGTAAAAGTGATTTATTTAAAATTTATTCTGTTAATATTAATTTTTTTAATAATTTTAATAAAAGTTATATTATTAAATTGTTATAATTTTTGTAAAGTGGCATTAATAAATCTGATAATATTTATAAAATACATATTAATTATTAATAATAACAAAATTATTAATACTATAAATAATGAGATATCAATCAAAATTAATCATCATATTGACAATAATTGGTTAAATAAATTTTTATTTATTATTAATATACATCAAGAAGGAATTGTGTATTGGACTCAATACAATAGAAAAATAACACAGAATAAAATTTCAACAAAATATTTTTATACGGTTTTTATTATTCAATTTATCAAATTACTTTTAAAACAAAATCCTATTACAAAAAATTACGAAATATTAAAATATATTTATATAACAAAATTCAATAATTATAAAGTATTAAAATGCATTGAACATCAAAATTATCATCATCATCACCAATATCTATATAATTATCATAATCATCATCATCATCATCATCATAATCAGTGTCGACATAGTGTTGATCAAAATAAACGATCAGCAATAAATAAGGAAAATCAACCTCATCAACGGTTACAGCAACAGGAACAACATAATTGTTATCGACGAAAACGTAGAAAATTTTGCATTATATCACATGAATTTCATCGTACAACAACAACATCAAATAATAACTACTTCAATTTAAATCAACAAATTTATTTAATATGTCTATTTTTGGCAATAGTTGTTATTCCATTTGTTTCCGGATCCGTTCATAACATTAAATATAGTACGAATACGGTAAAAACGAAATATGGATTATTACGTGGCATAATGGTACGAACAAATCCATATGTTGAAGCATTCTTAGGGGTGCCATATGCAACACCACCGGTAGGAAGTTTAAGGTATAAAAAATTTAATTTCAAATTAATTTTTTTATTAATTACATAAACATTAAAATATCCTTTATTAATTAAATATTTTTGTTTAAAAACTATTGACATTAAAATTATATAGGTATAGGTATCTTGAGAAAGCTCAATCGGCGATTTCGAATAAACGATCCTTAATCCTTTATAATTCATTGATATTCTTTAATTTATTGTTATTTTTTTATGTAGAAAAAAGAATTTAAAATCATTTTTCCAGGAGAGATATTCAAATCAATGAGAAGAAATAATCATTATTTAAGAATTTAAGTGTGTTAATAATGGATCGGCAAATATGACATTGTTATTTATGCTTTAGCATGCACCGTTTTTTTTAATATAAATGAAAAGTAATTCATTTATATTAATAACGAAATGCTGTCAGGCAAACACCTGTAATAGAAAGTACATACTGTTTTCCGGGGGGTTAGTGTGGACCTAAATTTATCACAAATCAACTCCTCATAAAATTGTAACATAAAATGATGACCAACACAAAAAAATATATTCAAATTAATTCCCAATGTAGGCAACTCTGAATGACATAATAATATATTTAAATAGTATATATATATATATATATATATATACGTAATTCCTATATACATATATGAACAGATGATATGTTAAATCATTATATTATATATTCAAAACAATTGGATTCTATAATCATTGGCAAAACAACACCAACATTTTGATATATAACATATATAGTTCTTTTTTTTTATTTAAGTTTTCAGTTTACATATACATAGATGTTTAGTAATATTTCTAGTCAATAGGTTAGAAACACAACGACATATCCCTTATTATCTCTTGGATTTTTACGGGAGCTCCATAGTATATTTAATTAAATATCTTAACGAATCCGTACATATTTCAATTTACATAAAAAAAGCTTGAGTTGGATTTTTTTATATTATACAACTAAAAACGTTTAGATATTAAAATTAATCGCAGTTTATCCTTTACGCGCGGCGTAATACAAAAAAACAAAAAGTTTAACCAAAACATATATTTAGTTAAGTTATTGAAATCATTTTATACGAAAGAGTTTATCTATATGCATGGTATATATACCACAAATATAACAACAACTGTAAGAATGTTATTAACAAATAAAAAAAATTTAAAATACAATAAGAAAATGTATAAAACATGTTTAAATAAATTACGTTACATTTTTAATTAAAAATGATAAATAATTCTTTAATATAGAGATGTAAATTATATATATATAGTACATATAGAGGTGTATATATATAGAAACCATATATAATATAAATATATATTTAGTGAGAAAGATATATCAGTACGATAATAATGCTTTTCCTTGTATTATATCATAAATATATTTTTACGAATATTAATTTACACAAAGCTTTTATACTACTTATATATGCGTTTGTGTAAATTCATCTATATATATTGTATATATTTATATAAGGAAAATAAATATGTATATTATAGATACTAGATACACTATACGCTATATTTGAATTAATTATACAATTTTACCACCAGTTTTTACTATATACATATATATAAGTTTATATCTGTTTAATATGTGCATATATGTATGTATATATATAAAAAATGTATAACTATATACATAGTATATATATTTACAATTTTATTTTTGCTTTCTTATTTGAAAATTTATATCCATAATTATTTTCACTTCTATATATATTTCTATATATAAGTTGTTGTTATGTGCACAAACATTTATATTTTATACACTCAGCACAACATAAATCCACGCAGAAAAACAATTAAATTCGTATATGGAATTTGTCAAGCCTGACTTCAGTTATTTTTGATATGGAAGAATGTATTTTCTGTCTTCAATACGTTGATAATAACCAAAATTAAGATACCTCTGATCGAAATAAGAAGGGGGTTTGTAGTTAATGCAAAGTAAAAATAGGAGGTTATGTTTATTCATTTTAGAAATCAAAACTTTAGTATATAAATTCAAAATATTTTTATTTGTATAATATAATTCTACACAAAAAATTACTTATATAAGAATAAAGCAATGGAAAAATTATTGTGCGAGGTTTTGTGTCGTATACACTATACGATAGTGAGTGTATTGCCATAAATATTTATGTCTGAAATGTATATATATTTTCTATTTATTTTTATTAATATATTTATATAATGTTGAATATTTCTATATACAATATTACTATACATACACAATGTTTCAATTATACATATAGGTTTATGCCACCAGTTACACCATCAACATGGCGTAATATACGTTTAGCAGATCGTTTTTCACCAGTATGCCCACAAGCACCACCGGCACCTCCCGCTGGCCCAGAAGCTCTATTAGAATTACCCAGAGGACGTTTAGCACAATTACGACGTCTTTTACCATTGCTTGCAAATCAGTCTGAAGATTGCCTCTATTTAAATTTATACGTACCAAGAACTAGTAAGTTTTTGAACATTTTCATAGATATATATATATAGGATTTAATGAAAATTTTATATTTATATGTAAATAAATGAATAATTTAAGCAACTTTACATATATTTAAAGTTATATATATATATGTATATACTCGAGTATATGCAATTATTTTACTTTTGTTTATATGTATATACTATAAATGGTAAATTGAATTTTTAATGAAAATTAAACACATCTAAAAGATAATAATATATATATACTTTATTTTGAATATGTGTATGGTTTCATCAACGCGTTTTATAAAACGAAATGAGATTAGAGCTTATAATTAATATTAATTATAAAATCTTATGAAGTATTTAGACTTTTTTTTTAAATATTATTTTCCTATATTTAGGTATTGTGGATTGTTTATATTTTATTATATTAATTGTATTTAAATATTCTTATACACAAAAAAACCTATCTTTTATCTATAAAATATTTATTTTAATTTATCATATAAATCATTTCAATTTTAAATACTATGATGATTAATTTTAATATGGTAAACTATTTTTAATATACTGATAAAAATGTACGCTATATTTTAGAAATAATAAAAAAAAATTTACCCACTTTACAATCATCATCGATTGGTGTCAGCGTCTGAACAATAAACAGCCGTCTGCCTGCTGTTCGGTTGTTAGTTTTATAATTTATTATGTTTACGGTCTCGGTAATAATTAGTCGTATATCCTATACTAACCGCGAATGAAAACTGTTTTTGTAACCTTGCGTGAAATTCTGATTCAAAATTAACAGAAAAATTGTTTCATGTCTATCGTATATGATATATATAGGAATCGAGGTCACGGTCTCAAAAAAGTGTGTTCGAATTTAAGTGTGTGTAATCAAATACACCATATAAACCCACAACTAACTAGATCATCCCAAACCTTCAATCAATCAATCCGTACACGCGTAAATTAAGACAAATGGTCATATTTGTTGATATACGATAAATTTTATTGGCAAAATCGCATTTGTAATGGAAGTTGTGTTCGATTTTTTTTATATATATTTATTAACAATTACAACAATATTTTCAATTATTATTATTCATCACTCAAAAAAAAAAAGTCATTTGAAATCAATATTTGTTGTAGAATACATCTATATATATATATATATATATGTATATAGAAAGAAGTACATTCATTAAAAAAAATAGTTATATAACAGCGCAGTAATGGCCTTTTCTTTACAAATTCAAATTTTTATGTATTGTCTATGATTTATATATAAAAAAAAACTTTTAACTTCTTTTATATACATATATATGGATGGTTATACACATTATTAAAATGTATATTGTTATTGGAAACATGAAAATAAAAAAGAAAAAATTTAAAGATGAAACGGGAAAAAAGTTATATCCTCATTCTATTGTTATAAATATGTTACAACAACATACAACATAAAAAACGAACACGAAAGTTATTTCCTAAGGCAAAGCACGTCTTTCGTGAATTATATCCATTGAAAACAGTAACATATTATATATAATATATATAAATATATAGAAAATGATAAAAATTCTGTGCTATGTACCATATATATATATAGTACTGCATATAACCCTTATGTATAACGATATAAAGGAAGAAATACTTTATAAAGGAATAAAAAAAAATCATATAGTACCTACTAAAAAAAATTAGTTTTCTTTTATATTTATATCGCAATGTGTCTATAAACAGAAATCACAAATTTTGAGTTACCCCAGCAAATGCGTTATATGAAATTTAACTCTGTTTTGTTACACTTTATCAAAATTTTAAATTAATGATAAAACTTTTATTAAAGATGTAATATTCAACATCGAGTTATTGAAAAACACTATATAATTTCTGATAACCAAAACGCCAAAAAAAAAGAAATTACTCAGTTTTCGTGGGTATAAACAAGTTAAATTTTTATTAATGTTGGGCGAAAACAGATAGACGATTAAAGATCGGATAAATTTTAAAACTTGAAAAGTATTGTGCCGGTTTTCTTTTTTTAAATATACCCTATATACAGTTGTTAAATTATTACTCAATAAATAACAATAATATATTATAGAATGTACTGGGTTTTCTTTTGAATATATATATGGATATATATATACATTTTAATTAATGAAAAATATATATATTTCTTTTTATAATTAAAATTTATAATTTTTTCATATATATATATATATATATATATATATATATATATAGATGATACTTTTATTTGTAAATATACACCCTTCGTATATTTGTTTTATATATTATTTTCGGGCAATAAATAACAAAATTAATATTTTACTTATCTTTTGTATTATATATGTATAAATAAGAAAAAGACACGCGGGAAAAATAACCACCGCATTGTGAATATTAACTTTTTACATATAAACTAAATGTATATTTATATAGAAAAATAATTTTATACTTTCATGTTACTATATACTTCGAATCTCTAATTTTTACACAATGTTGAAATATGCTCATTTGTATATATATAAATAAATTTAAATCATTATTGTGTTAACAAATGTGCAACCCTTTATTATTCTTTTTCTGTCTATAAAACAAAACAAAAAACAAGGCTATTATATATAAGAAGATATATGCAATAACTTCGTGTAAACAAAAAGTATTTACTATATACTATATATGTATATATATTTATGTTAATTATGTGTATATATAGAGAGATGTATCCCTTTCACATGTGCGAAACCCTTTTCATAATACATACAAATTTACAAATAAAAACCTCTTGTATCTATACAATTATTATACATATATAAAAATAAATTTACGTGTGAAATCATATATGGGGTATAAATAAACTTGAATGAAATAAAATTTGCGAATTTCTGTATATATCTACAGTTGAATAAAAGATCCAAAAAATAATATACCTATAGATATAACACAAATCGTATATATAAGAATACATTAAATTATCTTATGGGAATAAACAAAAGAATAAAGTCGAAAAATAAAGAAGAAAAAAAAACGAACAAACAAACACATGATTAAAATAACAATAATCATTTTAATAAAAATAAATAAAATACATATATTCATATGCTGATATATATTAAAATATTATATAATATGCATACACGTATTTGGGCATCGTATAATAAAAATCGGTATAATAAAAAAAAATGTTACATATTCGTGATTAAAATATAAATTATATTTACAGACACCAAATAAAAATTGATATAAAATAATTTAAAGTGAACATATTAAATAATGATAAATCTTTATCTATTGTATATTCAGCATCAATTCCGTAGTGCATTGCAGTGTATTGATAAAACAATTGCAAGCACAGCGGGAGTGAAGTTGATTCACAAAATAAAAAAGAAAACATTATTTTTTGATGCGAATAACCCAAATATATATAATTATATAAATTTTCATTGAATTAAAACAATGTGTGAGGTTTTTTTTATCGTTACTACGGCAGAAATGGTTTAGCATACGTACAACCTCAGAAAGCCCAGAGGGTTTTCTTATAGTTCGATTAGCATAACAGAGTTGCGAAAAAAAAATATCATTAAATTATATATGATTTCTACACTAATTTTTAGAAATGCCTAAAGGACAATATTTAATTAATGAATTAGACAAAATGAAGTGACTTATTTCTTTAAAGAAATTCGTTTGGTAAACAACCAACGCTTCAAAGCTATACAAAAATTTAAGAAAATAGTTAGATATTTTTCTTTTAATATTATTTAATATATTTTTGACTTTTCCAAAAACAGAAAATGTGATTTAATAATCCCATTTTAAAATCTATGAAATACACTCAATGCTGCGGATATTCAGGGAAATCCCACTAATTTCACACATATATCAGTGTGTCATTACTTTATGTATACCAAATTGTTGTATGTAAAAAATAAATGTTTGAAGTCATTTTAGCTATATATATTATACATTAAATGGTTTCGTATTACATATAAATATATAAAATATTACCTACATATATATCTTATATATGATATAAGATTTACAGCAGACAAAGAAATATTTTACACAGAAAAACTACCACAGAAATTGTATAAATCACTACAGCATACATAGTATATATAGAATATATACTTTAAATGGAAATTCTGTTGTTAACACATAAATATTACAATATATTTTCACCTGCATTCCTTCAATATATATGTATATATAGTAAAACCGTAAAACTATAAAATGTTTCATCGTTTAGTTTTTGTATAATAAAAAAAAAACATTTGATATATATCATCATATACAAAAGGATACTCTTCTATATATACCAATTTACTGTACACAGGTTATGTACCAAACATATATAATATATACCTATATGAAATAGTTATTAAAATTTAAAATTACCTTTTATTGTAAGTATAACGGTACAACACAGTTACATCGACCAAATACTCAACATATAACAACAATATGTAAAAAATAAACCATTATTATGGTACATATAGTGAATATCGTATATATTACAATATATTATAAAAACTTTATTGAGATACAAACAAAATATTTTTGAATATATTTATTCATTTTTTGTAATGAATATGAAGTATCTCCCATATATGATAATCATCTATAGATACACGATATATATATATATATAAAAGTATAATATATTTTGTATAATTGTGCTCTATAAAACAGATTAAATTAACATATTAACGTGCGGTATATATATATATATATATAACCTACACCTCTGAAAGGTATGAAAGAATTTCAATTAGTATTATATAAAATAAAATTAGTATGTGCAAAAAGAAAATGGAATTCAAAGAGAACCAACTATTTAATTTGAAATCCACTATATTATACATTTCATTATGTACAATCACGATACAAAATTATATTGTATCTATATAGGATGATCAAAATATAACGCTTTGATGTTGTCACTGAATAATTTCGAAACTATTGACATTTGCTAAAACAATTTTTTTGTGCAGTTAAGGTATACATTAGTACACTTTTTAACCATGGTGGAATGTATACAATTAAACAATGTTTATTTTCATTATTCAAACTTACTTCAAAAATGGTCGTTTTATTAATAATACATAAATACGTAAAATTCGTGCCGGTCTGATAAGACAAGAACAATTCAAGAATCTAAAAACGGCATTTGTTCAGGAGTATTACAACAGAATTTTGTCGAAAATCATCGAAATTTATGACTCTAGAATCTATGCTTATGAAAAGGATCACGTCAAGGTAATTCAAGGAATGATTCTTGCATTCACATTTTCACATGTTCACATGTTCTTTCAAATAAAATAAAGTTTTTTTTAATATTCCGTTCAATTTAATATTTTAATATTACGTTCAAAGCTTTAATTTTGATCATCCTTTATTCGATACATATGAAACCTTGAATACTAATAATAATAATGTATAGATGCAGTTATATAGAAATATTTTGCATATTTTATTTTTTTTTATATGAATTTTTCAATTATAACAATGCAAATTATTCTGTCAAATTAAAAGTATGTAAATTTTGTCTACAATATAAATTCCCGTGGGTTAGGTAAATACGGAAAATTCCTTGCGTTTATTATATGAAATATATACTCATGGAAATTGTATAGTAATAAAGTAAAATATACCTAAGAGCATGTATTAAAAAAGGAACCACAGACGAAGGAAAATGATATGGATATTTCCGAAATCGTCCTCATATTGTAAAACAGGTAAAACAACACAAAGAAACATTGGAATCACATGAATGGGATGTGTTACCCCAGTCACGTTATTTATCAGATGCTGCTCCATCAGTTTACCACTTGTTCACATCTATGGCACATGAACTCTGTACTCAGCGCCATTCATATCACTATATACCTATATTATTTCCAAAAATGAAATCAAATTAATATAATATGGCATAAAACCATATTGGGTATATATTATAAATAACAAAACTAAGTGCGATTTTTTCTAACATATAGCTAAAAATAAATAAATTATTTAAAATTCAAATTTATTCATTTTAAATATAATATATTGATTTAAGTTTTACATTCCCATATCTTTATTTATATAGCATTCTTTACACATAGAATAGGAGGTATAATGAAATGAATTTTATAATTGAATTCAATTCAAAAAAGTTTCAAATATATTTAGTATATCTATAGTTTTAGGTTTTTTTTGTATTTATTTATTTTTTATTTCTTATTCCGTTTATTTTAGAAAATAAAAAACTTGGAAGTTTATTTGATATAAACTTTTATTTTCAAATAAAAGTTAAATATAATTCAAATATAAAAGAAAAATAAATAAATGTATATTATTAAAAATTATTTACTAAAAATAAAAACTTTCTTTTTGTTAAATATAGCGCAAAATTCATTTCGTAAATACATATTCATATATACATAAAACACATATATTGACCTCACCGCGCCACAATTATAATAAAGAAATTTGAAATTTCATTAGAATTTTTTTTTGTTCTATTATCCTCTATATATAACATATATATATATATTATACAACCAAGTTGAAGATATATTTTATTATTAATGAAATGCGAAAGTTTCTTTTATAAATAAAATTTTCTTTTTGATCGATTTATTTATAATTCATTTTTATATTTTCATGTATATACAATTGAATGTGTATATTAGTAAAGTATATATCAAGTGAATGTTGGCAAAGGTTCAAAGTTGCATTTTCGTATAGTAAAAATTATTAACTTTTCCTGTGTATGCGTTTAACTTTTTTCGTTTTAAATTTTAAAATAAAAATCATGTATATGTTAAGATATGACAGAACATTTATTATTATAAAATAAAATTAGGAATTTTATTATTATAAATTTTCCCCCGAATTCTTATAGGTGAAACAGCGATTCAAGAAGAAAATTCTTTGGCAACAATTGTTTATGTACATGGTGAATCGTATGAATGGAATTCAGGAAATCCATATGATGGATCAATATTAGCTGCCCACGGAAATATTATTGTAGTTACAATAAATTTTAGATTAGGTGTTTTAGGTATAAACCATACAATTCAATTCAATGCAACAATAACATGTTGGCAACCAAATATAATAATATTGTTGATTTTTGATTGATAACAAAAAATACCCTTACATTTTTAGGTTTTTTAAAAACTGGTTCAAAAAATAGTGCACAAGGTAATTTTGGTTTAATGGATTTGGTAGCCGGTTTACATTGGTTACGTGAAAATTTACCAGCATTTAATGGAGATCCAACAAAGGTGACATTAATGGGACATGGTACTGGTGCAGCACTTGCAAATATTTTAATAATATCACCGGTTGCCAGTGATTTAATAAATCGTGCTATCCTATTAAGTGGTTCAGCATTATCACCGTGGGCCATTCAAAAAGATCCACTGTATGTTAAACGTAAGGTGGCTGAACGTACCGGTTGTCATGGTGATCTATTAGAGGATGATTTGGCACCATGTTTACGTACACGTCCAATAGCCGAGCTTTTATCCGTAACAATTGATTCACCACGGTTTGTTTATTGATCATTTTTTATATATTGATTATGTTCAATTTCTTGTGTTATTTATTATTTTTTAATTAAAAAAAATTAATAGATTTCTTCCTGGATTTGCACCATTTATTGATGGTACAGTAATTGTTAATCCAACAAATAGTATAACAAATCCCTTAACATTGCCAAGTGGATCAGTTGTTGCGAGGTATATAATTATATATCAAATTAATTATAAATCATTTTTATTATATAAAGAATTACTATTTTTATTTTTATTTTATTTAAATCTTTCAGTACAAGTGGAATCGAATTAGCTGATTTTCCAAATAAAGAATTACTATTTGGATTAACCACAATTGAATCGTACCTTGATTTAAGTGCCCAAGATTTAGAATTTGGTTTCAATGAAACTCGACGTGATAGAATAATACGTACATTTGTTAGAAATCTTTATCATTATCATTTAAATGAAATTTATTCAGCTTTAAAGGTAAAATTTGCAAAGTTTAAAAAAAATTTTAATTTCAAATAAATGCATATATTTGTTTTTTTTACCTATTCATATACACGTATAGAACGAATATACAGATTGGGAACGACCACCCAGAAATCCTATGGGTGCACGAGATGCAGCATTAGAATTATTAAGTGATGGTCATACAGCAGCACCATTAGTACGATTAGGTTATTTACATAGTTTACGTGGTGGCCGAACATTTTTTATACATTTTAGACATCAATCAAATGAAAGGGATTTTCCACAGGTAATTTTTTTTTACAATTAAATTAAAAAATTGTTATTGTTTTCTCATATTTACAATATTAATATATATATATATTTATAGAGAAGTGGTTCGGTAAGGGGTGAAGATGTACCTTTTTGTTTAGGATTACCAATTTCATCATTATTTCCACATAATTATACAAAACAAGATATTAAAATAAGTAGTATTTTAGTACAATATTTAGGAAACTTTGCTCATTACGGGTAAGTCAATTGAAAGCATATAATTATTATAAACAAATATAAGCAATATTTATACGAATTTAACAACTCTATTGTATAATAATAATAATATATACATAATTCCATTTAATTACAAAATTATTTTCAATTTATATTTATTATATATATGTATATATTTATTACTGAACGTGTGAATAAAATTTATGCCATAAATAAGTAAAATAAATGTATTTGTATACATACATATATAGATATATTTGATTTAAATTATCATGTTTCTAAAGTATACATCACATATATATATATATAGAACTGGGAAAATAGCTTAATACTTTTCTGCACGAATTTCATATATCTATATATATATTTATATAAAGCAATGTGTTCAGCCATATAATTATATATGATTTTCGCGTATATATAAATATATATATTATATATATAAAGGGAACGCAGCGGTTCAACTTTCAGATACATATGTATAAAGTATATTATTTCCACGTTTATATATATATATATATATATATATATATATATAGTATAGATAATATAAAATATAGTTACATCATTTTATCGAAATAACAATTGAATAACGTGTGAAATTTAATTTAGTACCGCACATATTGTACATATATTTTATATAACATATATATATATTCTCGAATATTAGATATATATATATATTTTAGTATATAGTATATGAAGAAATATAAAATCGATTAAGAATATAAGTATATGGTATAAGGGAAATCTTTATGTGTAATATAATCGAATATATATATATATATATATATATATTGTGTTTTATGATGTTATATAGTTTAACAATACAAAGTATTTTCAAAACAAATTTCAACATAAATTTTATGTTTTCCTATGAGCTTTTTTATATACTACACAAATGCAATATCAGATCACAGTATTGACAAAAAACTTTTAAATTTGTATTTATATAAAGAAATTCTATATCATATTTAACTCAATTGGATCACGATGAAAAAAAAATCAGTCCACTGCCGTTAATCCACAATCGGATTTAGATTTTCGGTTTCTCCAAAGCCGGTCTATACTCAATTTCAGCCCGATTAGTCGTTAATCTTCGCCGGAAAACAATGATCCGTTTGCCGATTTCGATTCCGAATTCACATTAAGTTAGGGGTCTATTATATAGCGACGGACGTTAATAAGTAAATTCTGGGACTTTATGAAATGCTTTTACGTAAACTATATATTATAATTTCTAACCTGAAAATTACAGCGTTATAATAATTAAATTTCATAATGTCATGAAAATGTTACCAATTTGTAGATACACATTTAATTTTCATACTGTAAACGTATACAAAATGTGGCATATATTAAAGATATATGAACACGTATATATATCTTGTTAAACTATATATATATATATATTTACATGTATGTAACAGAAGTACATGTTCTATTAAATATGTATATATATATATATATATATATATATATCTAAAAATATATCGATAAAATGTTACAACACATAATAATTTCTCATTTGGCAATATACGAATTACTCGTATATTATTGACCTTTAACATATGTTGTATAGTTTTTCGTTTAGTGATTTTATTTTTATATATATGATTATGTGTATCCTTAAAATTGCTTCTATATATATACCTATATGTAGTAAATATATTGAAGTTCATATATATATTGAAAGGGGATATTTATTTATTGATGTTATAAAATTTGTACAAATTCGATTCGATTTATTTTCATTTTATTTGATATTAAATATTTTCTTTATATATATATATTTATATATACAATACAAATATAGTAATCCAAATGGGAATCCATCACCACAAACATCATCATCATCAACATCATCATCATCATCATCAATAGACATATCTCAAACATTTACCCATAATAGTCATATAGGAACGGCAAATGGTGATTTTAGTAAATCATCATTAATAGCACAAACAAATGAAAATAAAAATGGAAAACAAAAACGACAAACTGTGAATGGGAATGGTAAAAGAATAAATAATAAACATAATTCAAGTAATTTAAATAGGAATAAACGAATGACCAACAACAAGCGACAAATTCAACATAATAATAATAATAATAATGGAAATGAAATGGATAATAGTGAAAGTGTTGAAGATAATGATTTTGAAGATGAAATTGAAAAATTACCACATTCACGTGAACTGAATGCTGCTGCTGGTGGTGGCGGTGGTGATGAAAAAAGAGAAATTAATCATAGTAATACCGATGATGATGACGATGATAATGATGACGACGATGATGACGATCAAGATGATACGGATGATAATCAAAAAGAAACGAATACATATAATAGAGATCGTCTTGATGACATTACAAATATTCATATACCATTCTGGGATACATATGATTCAATAAATCAATTGTATTTGGAATTAGGTATGTACACAATATAATTTTTATCTTATTTTAAATATTTATAAATTTATATAGATAAATTCTATGATTAGGTTACACGGTTTGATCAATGTTTGATTATAAATGAATAATTATCATGCCCATAGATTTTTAATGCCTACCTAAGAACAAAAAAAAAGAATATGATGTTTAATTTAAATAAATATATAATCTTATTGTTAATTATTGATTAATTAAACAAGGCACTGTATAAAATATAAAGGCAAATATAAATATTTCAATATTCATAGGTGAAAATTCGAAAATCGCTTTATGGATTCGAAATATATAGTCAATCTTTTTACAAAGAGTGAACTTAAAAATTGTTTCCATTTATTTATGTGTTCAGTTTTACAGTATCACAAATTTTTCACTGAAATCGAATGGGAAAATCCGCAATATTTTTTGAACCAATGGGACGATTTCAAATTCTCTTCTATAAAATATAAGAAATTAATTTACTTTTCAATTTACTCGACAAAAATTGAAATTGAGAAAAAAATCAACGACCCCCGAAAAAATAGAAAATTAAGAAAAATTGATTTTCCGGAAAATGTATAATTCTATTGCACGCCTAGTTTGTCTTAATTATATACATATGCGAGCCTTTTAGAATATCCTTTGATTTTGAATTTATATACGGATCAAATTTTTCAAGATACACGCCACTGAAGCCGTAATATATATATATTAACCATAATTTCTAACCTAATTTTTATAATTTTGCATACTAATGAAATTTGATGATAGAGATGTCAATCGTAACAAATCTGTATATTAATTATATTATATACCTAAACATACAATTTTACATCATATCAAATTATAGTTATATATACATATGTATATATTTTACCTAGAATATTATGTGTATAGTGAAAATGTATTTGAATATATACGGATATTATATACAATAGATTGGTCATATATATAGTAACATTTTTTGACTCAATTCTAATGTGATTCGTTGCGGTGTGAGTGAACAATTGTCAAGTGTGCTTTACGCTGTGCTTTTTACCTTCGTGACGTAAATAGTTTCAACACCAAAATGTATTCACGATGTCCATTTTTGTGTGCATATACATATTTTAAAATCAATGAAAAAAATATAAATAAATTGAATCGGCTTACATTAGTTTTGCATAAGAACGATGCACGAAATATATTTCGAATTTTTCAAAACCTCGCAACACACCAGAACAATTGCGAAAACCATTCAAATTTGGTACGGTGCGGTGCACACCATATATGTAGTGAAAAAATGTTACTATGAGATTATTGGAAAAATCAATCATGTATATATATACGAAAATATTTTATATTTATAACTATATGTAGAACAGAAATAAATGATAAATATAATATAGGGAAGAAACTCTCTGTAAAATTATTGATTACCAACAATTTCTTTTTTAAACATTATTTTACGGTGAAAAGCACAACGGACTCGTTAAGTAAATTATATAAAAAAAAGTCATATAAATCTTTCTATTTTTTTCTTACATTTGATTCGTGGTATTCTGATAGGTATTTTAATATTTGAAAATACCTTTAAAACTTCGTACTGTACACAAAATAACTTTCATGGATAATGGATAATGGATAATATAAATAATATAAATTTATATGCTAAATAATAAAACATGCTGCTTCCATTTGAGTTTTAAAGGTATATTATATAAAATACATTGAATACATCTCTAATTAAAAGATTTTCATTATAAATACATGAATAAATTAGTTTGAAGCATTCAATTATCTATATATTTTACTGTGTGAGAAATATTAAATTATATTTCTTTTAAATCTTGAATTAACATTGAATTAATAAAAAAAAATCAATAAATCTTGATTCGGTATATAACCGCAATAATAATATAATTGTATATATAAACATATGTATATACTGAAATAAATAACTGAAATTTGAATTATATTGCTAAAGAGAATATTCAAAATATTTTAGACGACAAATTATATATACAAACATAAATAAATATTGAATCAATAAAATGTACATAAACAAATAAACAAAAATCGTATATATACATATAGTGATTTGATGATTTATTATTTCTATATACAAAAGATTTTAATTAATTCTATAATTATTTGAGTAACATTTATATATGATGAAATATTATTATTATATACATCGCTATATATAAATCTATATCAAATATATACCACAATCATGTGTGTAAACTTGTTGTCATCATATTTGGTATAATTAATATACTATTGTTCAAGGATTTGAACTATAACTTCAAATATATATACTGACTTGTATATATGCATGAATCCATATATTTGTATTCAAATATGTATATTTTATTTGATTTGATTGTATATAATATACAAATTTTCTATAATACATTTGAATCCTTTAAGTATATATAAATATTTGATATCATTATATATATATTGAATTTGTATATATACACATACAGAGCGCACTAAAATGTCATAAACATTGCTATCTGGTGATTTGTTCTATATATGATGAATTCTAAGTTGAAACAGATATATATTATATGTGCGGTTTTTGGATGAAGACCTCTAATTTCTAGAAGACCTGAAATAAGGTCTCTAAAGGATATTTCAAAAAAAATCCCAAATTTTAATTCTAAAAAAAAATCGTAAATTTGCTTAATTTGCAAAAAAATTACTTCCATGTATTAGAATTCATCATGAAGAACAAACACTGAATCTATATGTACGATCACCCGGTACTAATAACATCAAAAGTATCTATACGCAAATTTATTTTCATTTTTCTTTTTACATGATAACGTAACATTCATTCAATATTGCGATATTTATATATATGTATATATATTTATTTCATTGATTTCATATACAATAGAAATGTAAATTATAATGAATTGATTCATCTAAATAATTATTGAGGTTTACCGAGGACATATCTATATATATATATTATATATAATACACTATATATAAATATATAAATGCGATGATAATCGATCGCATATATATAGAATGTTTCATTCATTTATTTTATATATAATATACTTGTCGATTCTTTTCTATATTAAACACAAGAACTATATATATATGGAATACAACGATATTGAAATGAATTGCATATATAACTGATAGAACCAAAAGTATCTATTTATCTATATATATATGTATATAAAACAAACATTTTGTAAACTGTTAAACTACATATATAAATAGATATATACTATATATATATATATATAATACTTTAATAGTATAAATAATATCGTGTATGTATATTTTGAAATGAGAATACATGAAAATTATAATAGAAAATCTATATATAATGGAGCTTTTCATTAAAATATATGAAAGGAAAATTATGTAATGGAAAATTATAGAGTACCTTTATATTTTTACTATGTAGATAGGTACATTATCATTAAAATAAATTTTATATACATTTTAAAGTTCACTTACAATCGACAATTGGTTTTACCGTCGGACAACCAACTTCTGTTGTTGGTTTCAAAATTGGTTGCTTTTACGGTGTCAGAAATTATCCACGAGTGACCAACAGCATCCCAAAATTGTTGCTATGTGGTGAAAATTCAGTTTGGGTAAATAACCGAAAACACAAAACCATTTTTATGGTTTCAGTAGAATACTCGGACCCATGACCCCAAAATTTGGTAAGAATTTTAAGTTAGACGCGATTTTATCAACCATACACTACAAAGTCATAAAATAATGACATTTACATACACATCACAATCTATATTTTATAAATATAAATAGATATAAACCATATACTATGAAAATCCTCTAAGACGAATCTCAAGGGACCACTAAGATTTTCCGGGTTAGAGAATTTTTCCGTATCTGGTAAAGTAAACTTCTAAATAACTGAAAATATAGAAATTTTCCACACATTTTGAATCTATTAAAGATTTGTTTTTCTTTATTTTAAATCACAAAAAATTGCAGTTCATTAATTTAAAATTTTTTATTAAAGTCAATTTACATACATCCGTCAAATTGCCGGATTGGCAGAGCTAGTATAGTTATAGTCATGTCATACTAGTAGTCATATCGAGTTCTAGTGTTAAGCAAAAAAAATTTCCCATTTTGGTTGGTCTAAACTTTTTTTATTATCAGAATGTGTTTTAATAACATCTAATTTAATACATCTAATTTAATATCAGTATTTCCGTCCGTAAATCTATTCATGCGGATTTTCGACTTTACGCCTTTCCCGCCTAAACGAGTTTCCAGCTTGTATGAGTTCCGGTTTAGAGGATTTTCACTGTAATATAATTTAAAGCAATATTTCCCAATCATATATAATACATTTATATATAGTTTATAAATATAAAATTAATTTTCATGACTGAATTTAAAATGATTGTTAAAATTTATTTTATAAAATATTGTAAAACTAAAATTTTAAATGAAATTCATCAACGTATAAATAGAATTTTCACATTGAGATCTCGCATTGACAACAATATTAATTGTCTATATATGATCATATTCGATTGTTTGCTTCCGCTTTTATATCGCATTTAGTTATAGAGCAAAAAATATAAAAGTTTTTATAAATATATGACTAAAAACAAAAATCATAATAAAGTTGTTATTACCACGGTGGTAATTCGGTTACTTAACCGTTAAGACACCAAAATTTGCTACTTGGGTATATATATATATATATATATAGAAACAATTTTATAATTGTTAAAAAATAAATATATACAAAATAATATTGATAATAAAATGATTATTTTATGTTTATATAAAATTGAAAATATTAAACAAAACTAACCTTAGGTATATAATACATAATATTGTATTGAAAATAATACAAACATTTCTTTTATAATTTACTTTATTTCAATTTGCCAACCAAAAAAAATAATAAAGGTAATAAAATTGAAATACGAAATCATTATCGTGGGCATAAATTATCAATGTGGCTTAGTTTAATACCACAATTGCATACACCTGGTGAATCAGCTGAATTATCAATGAGACATCATCATTTTATCGAAGAAAATGCTCAATATTATGATGGTAAATCAACGCATTTAACAATTTTAAAATCATTTTTATTTTGTCAATTTTTATTTGCATAATGTTTATTTATATACAAATTGAAAGTTTTAAATGATAATGTATATTTATCGACGCAGGTATTGTAAGAACACAAACTTTACAAAGACCATTTCCGGTACCACCAAAAATCAATCAAATAACAAACACAAAAACTACAACTACAACAACAACAACCGAATTTCCAAAAATGGAACTTACCGCAGTTACACCTTTATTCACGACTACCGGTGAGTATTTATTTTTACACACAGTAATGTTGTTATTTGTTAATATATTATAAAACTAAAAATATTACATTTAAACGCATTAGCATATATATATACATCATAAGATAAGTGGTAATAAACTTATATATTTATATAACAAATAATTATGCAATTCATGTTCAATAAGCCTACTGATATTGAGATATCAAATTATTACAAAAAAAAAAAAAGAGCTTGCACTAAATGCGAAAGAAATGATTTTTTTTACGATTCTTATATATACATTCGTTTAAATTATAATGCGTGTGTGTTGTTACATAACTTTTCCATTTGCAATTGCTTTATTATTTCCTTTATATTCATATATGAGTATATATAAGTAGATACAGATGATAATTTTCACACATTTATATATTAGAAAAGCGAATATATATACGAATTCCATATCATACCTATATACAACAAACCGAAAAAAACAACTTCATATATGAAAAGATATTTGCACATATATAAAATTATATTTCGTTTGTATATATGCTGCCAAACACTCACACACAGGGTATTAACATTCATTAGAAGAAAAAAAAAATATAAATATTTTATTAGAAAATTTGTGGAATTCAATAAATATATTACATTAAATATCGGTTTTCAAATTATTTTGATCGATAGGCAGTGAAAATGTTTTTCTTTCCATATCAACAAATAATTTTATTTTTATTCTAAAATAAATGTGTATAACCCCATAAAATTATTTGATCCCACCTTATTATACATCATAGTATATAAAATAATATAAATATATAATTCAAAATTATGAATTTTAAAATGGATTTATTATATTATAAAAAAAAAACAGCAAGATTTTTTTTATTAATGATATTAATGTATATTTTACCAAGGTTTTATTCAAAGTTTTTTTTTTCTTTTTTATACGTTAAATCCTTTTTTCCATCCTGTATGGAATTTTTTCTCATTACATATTATATGTCACGTATTTCATTTACTACATTGCTCTTATGATTTATAAAGTGAGTATGATGTGAATATATTGCTTTTATATATATACAATACACACATATAGTATATATACTATACACAATATAAATGAAAAAAAAATCATGTTAAAAGTCTATTCCCATTTCATATAATAATTTATATATAAACGTGTATAAAAATAAATATATATAAATGTTCAGAGCTTAATGTTTTGCAAATAAAAAAAATTTATAATATAATTTTGATATATTATATAAAGCAACATATATACAATGCAATGGCGGGGTTTGAGAAAATTTGTCCAGACCATAAAAAAGAATGGATTTTCTGATAAATATGTAATTAAAAACGATTTAATTATTGTACAACGTAAACATTTTTCGAACAACATTTACAGGAATATTCAATTTTCTATATTGTCAATCACAGTTTTCCGTATAGTTTTCCATCAATTATCATTTTATTTGCATCATTTGAAAAATAAAAAAATAAAGTAAATTCTGATTTTTTGTATAATAAAATTTGGAAATAGGTTTATTTTTTTGCAAAATATAGCTGAAAGTGTAAAAAACTTGATTGTGATAGCTGTACAAAATATAGTACAAGTCTTCAAGACACTTTTTGTAAAATCGGCTGTATATCTTTTGAACCAATAATGCGATTTCAAAAATTTCTTCTATGAAAAATCTGAAATTGATTAAATTGTTAAATGGTCTAAAGATAATCAAAATTGGAGAAAATTGAATTGTTCGAAAAATTTTGTTAAAAAAAAAATTTTTTTATAGAATAATCAATTTATTTAATCCTGTACCTTTCAAAATATCCTTTCGATTGGACCGTTTAGCTACATTTTCTAACTGTTCGCCACTGATTCAATGAATGAATTGCAAATAAATACCCTAATATATTTATTTATTTATTGTGAATAAATCATAAATATATTAATATATCGAATTTTTTTTTTACTATATTTGTATATGTTGTGTACATATTAAAAATGTGCATATTAAATTTGTGAAAATTCAAAAAAAAAAAAATGAACATTAATATTTCATTTTATCATAATCATAATATCATATACATATGTAGAATGTCCACCAAATTCATCGATTGTACCAACATTAGCCGCAACACGACCCCAACAGAAAGGTAATGGAAATCAACAAAATACAACGAATAATTTATTACGTCGATTAGCAAACGGTAATTTTCCAAAGTCTTCTGGGGCTTTGACAATCACGATAACCGTTGGTTTTTTTCTATTGATATTGAATTTGATAATATTTTTCGGAAGTTATTATCAACGTGGAAAACGTACAACAGACGGTCAAAAAAAGAAAGAAGAACTAACCGAAACGGATAATCATCGATGTTCACCGAATAGTTTAGATGAAAAATGTACAACGGGTAAAGGTAGCCGAAAATCAAGTTTACAAAGTTTAACACAAACCGTTGTCGGTGGTTACAATTCGGTTAATATTGGTGGTTTCGGTGAATACAGTTGCTATGATGAAAAATTACCAAACAAAGAAAAACATTCATTGGCAGACATTTGTAGTGTTGAGTTACCATTACAAGATTTTAGTTGTTCACCAGTGCCCAGCTCAAATACAAGTAGTTTACGACGTTCAATTCATGCCACCCAATCCGATTTAAATTATTCGGTTAGCAAGCAACAGCAACAGCAGCAGCAGCAACAACAACAACATCAACATCAACACCAACATCATTTAAATCATTCAAATTCACAACAATTACAACAACAACCATCAAATTTATTATTATATCCACCGGTTTATTCAAATTCATCATCCATATCACATTCAATATTACCAACATCAACGACCGAAGCATATGGTAGTACATTTTTAGGTACAGTTAATAACAATCATCAAAATAATAATAATAATAATAATAATAGTGGTTTAGTTAGTTATCATCAATTTCATCAAAATTCACAACTGCCAACCATTACAACGGAGCAATGTAATCAATCAACGCAATCGGATATACCCGATGTACATGATATTGGTATAACTGTTACAGAACAAGATGTTGATGATGTTAATAATGGTAATAAATGTATGGCTACCGGTGGTGTCGGTTGTGGTGGCGGTGGTAGTAGTAGTGGAAGTTGTGGTGGAAGCGTCAGTAATAGTGATCGAGGTAATGAACATGATGATGTAGGTGGAGAAATTAGTCCTGGTATTCCGAAACCTCCACCACCACCAAAATCAACGGTTCCATTTCAAGGTGGTATATTACGACAAGGTGGTTTAACAAATACTAATAGTAAAAAACGTGTTCAAATACAAGAAATCTCTGTATAACAATAATTATATATTTAGTGAACCAAAAAACTCAAAATAAAAGGGTGTTAATGTAACAAAATTAAATTATTTTGTTATAGGAAAAAAAACAATTTATTAAAATCAAAAACTACAATGCACCACTATTGGAACTGAAGAAAGAACTAAACTATATATATATATATATAAAATAAGTTAATCAAAAAAGTATTTCTATATATATAAAAATATATATTAAAAAAATATTATAAAAATATAGTTTTTCTTATAAAACATTAACTTGTTTTTTGTATTTATTTATTTTCAATATAGAAAATTAATTTATTTTTAATATTGTTTTATTTTTTTTTTTTTTTTTTTTGACTTTATATATCTATAATTGAGTGTTATAATTATTTTTAAATAATTGCATATTACATATATATGAATATTAAAAAATATATAGATTAACATAAAAAGGAATTAAAAGAATTTCGTATATTTCAACTAATTAAAATGGAATTTTTTTTTTTATAAATCCCCATATATTTATTTGTTAATTTTATTTTCTCTATATATATTGTCATTTTTGTTTTTGTTTAGTTTATCTGTATATTAAAAGATTGATATTTGATGAATGGTAAATATATTACCTATATAGAATAAGATCATTTCAAATAATTAAAAAAAAAATTTAAACTTTATAAGGAATTAATTATGCAAACATAAAGAATTGTAGAATACGTCAAATATACATATATATACATACAATGAAATAAATCGTATTCGCCATAAATAATAAAAAACTATTAATTTCCTATTTTTATGTAATTATATATATAAATTGATGTCATATTCGACGAATTCAAAGATTATTTTCTACGTATAATAATCTTATGATTCTGTTTATGTAAATAAATATATACATATATAAAAATCGATGTATTTGAAATTATTATTTACTATTTATTTATTCTATATTGATTTGATATATTATTAAATGTTATAATTATATAATAACGAAAAACAAAATGAAAATTATATGGAAAACGGGAGTAATTTTGTTACATCATCATAAAAAAATTTAATTATTTGTAAATAAATATCATAAATAAAATAAAATAACTAAAAACATATTGAGATTTTATATATATATATATATAAATGTATAAACAAAAAAAATTAATAATACTATATAATAAAAACATATGTATTATTACTACAATATATATACTATTATTAAAAATTAAGTGCGATTTATGTGAATGTATGTTATAAAAATCTAAATATAAATTATAAAAAAAAAAATATTTCTATATAAAATTGTAAATAAATTATTTATTTATATTTAAATGATTAAGAAATTATTTATAAATAAAATTGTAATATTATACTATATATATATATATTATAATAAAAATTATGATAATAATAATAATAATAAAATAAAAATGTTTGTATTGTAATTTGTTTGACATAAAAAAAAAATAAAATAAATAAATAATTTATTATATAAATTCTAAAGTATATTTATATAATTTTAACACAAAAGACTATATGTAGACGAAAAATAATGAGCAAGAAAAGCCAAACAAACAAAATGATAAGAAAAATGAATAAAAATATATATAAAGAAAATTATATATATATATATATATATATATAAAATCAAATAAAGTTTTTTTATCTTTTATTTTATATATCTTTCTTCTATATGCAGTATATAGTGTATTAAATTACATATAGTCATTATTATATCAAATTTAATTTTTCTTTTATTGTATACCCCTTTTTATATACATAGAATTAAATTGAGGACATATTCAGATAAAATATGTATGGTATATATAAAGGAAGATATATATATATATATATATATATAAAACAACAGGTAAAGTAATATGATTTTATTTATATATAGCTATACAGTGTGTCCCAGCTAACGCTAACCAGCCAAAATTAAAATTTCGACTTTTCCCATTAAAAACGGGGCGTGGGGGGCTCGGGGTGTTTGGACACCCCCCTTAATTTTCAACGTAGAACAACTTTCTAATACATCACAACACATGTTTTCATAGAGATTTAGTGAGTTTTCGCCCATTTTCCGTTAGATGGGCAATCCCCATTTGTGGAAAAATTCTCCATGGGCCCCTCACATATTATTACATTTTTTTTAACTACTCGACACTCCCTTCAAAATAAGCAAAAAAAAAATATAGGTTTACATTTGATTTTCCAAAGTTGATATCCTTTAAGCACATAAGGGTTAACGTGGGGAGGAAGGGGTTAACATAAAAATGTAGCCAAATGGAATCCAGTGGGTCCACTAACAACATATTAGTGATAACTCCACTGGTTTCGAAGATATTGGCTGGATAGCTTTAGCTGGGACACCCTGTATATATAATATCATAATATTTAGTACGGTATATGCACATATTTACAAAAGGTAAGTATAGAACAACTGCTGCTGCTGCTATACAACATAAAAGTCATATATATTAAATATATACACAATCTTTCATTCTTTATTTCTTTCTATGCATGCATTGTAAATCAAAGTCTGTATATGGATATACAAATAACATATAAATTTACTCCATTCATTTATATTTTATATGTTAAACAACATAAAAATTTCATTGTATTATATTCTTATATATATAATATATTTAAAAATGAAAAATATCATGAAACCAGAAAATCTATTCAAGCGATTCATTATATTGGAATCTGATTTTCATGCACATTTTTTGTGTTTTATGGGAAAAACTCTAGTTATGCAACCTAATAAATTTTCCAAATTTAGCTTTTTTTTTAATTACGGTCCCGAATTTTCCAAGGAAAATTTGAAAATCCCCCTATTGGTTCAACAGATGTAGCCAATTTTCCAAAAAGTGTACCTAAAATTTTGTCCAATTTTTGTTTTTACAGTCTGTCAAAAATGGAATACGATATATCTGTGCGCAAAATTCAAATAAATTTTTGATATTGTCAAACTGTACAAATAAACAATGGTACAAACAGGATGCAAACAAAAAATGGACCAAAAATATTCACTTTTTGGAAAATGAATTACGATCTTTTAAATCAAGTGGGGTTTTCAATTTTTCCTGTATGAAATATTATAGAAATTAATTGAATTTTTAAATTATTCGAGGAAATATAAAAATGGAAAAAAAAAACCAGATCTCCTTAAACCAATGAAATAGAACATTTTATTTTCCGGGATATTTATTCAGATCCCCACCCAAATACGTTATAGTTAACGTGTGATTCGTTATAATGTGTATTTGAAAACTCTATTAATAAACATTTTCAATTCGTTTAAAACCAAATCAAATCGTAATACCGAACATTTTATTAAAGTACATTAACAACTATAATGTGTATTCGCGGTGAAAGTGAAAAGTGTTATAGCAAATAAACAATATTTGAAGGAAGCAAAATAATAATGATTTCAATTAAAAATAAACAAATCTACAATAAGAATATATGTGAATTGTGTAATTGTGAATATATGCGCTTATTAGATGAAATAGTGAACATACATACTTACTATACAAGCAATTTCTATTATATTGAAAACGTTGTTGTATATAACATAGGACAACAAAAGAAAGAAATTACAACCGTTATTATTCATGGCTGGAAAATTACAATAAAATAGTTCAAAAATGTTTAAAATGAATCTCTGTAGATAAAAAAATGAGAATTCTATTATTTGTTATAAGAATTCTAAATGTATAAAAGTCTTGGGTTTCTGTGAAACTGCTCCATCACAGCCAAATACGAAATATTCATTTTGATATATATGATAATGCTCTGTATTTGATAGGATCAAAACGGTATTGTGTATCATGTCCATATGCGTTTCTTAAATCTTTTGAAACCATCACTATATGGGGATGCCTGTCGACATGAAAACTTATGCATTTGATGCAAAACCAAACAGAAGGTGTGGTAGACAAAAAAGCGTTAAATGGATAATATATGTTCAATGGATATTAATAAAATATTAATATTTTATAATTAATAAATAATCGTGAAAAAAAAAGAAAAAAAATTGGTATGTTCAATCTTTGACCAAAACTGTTTAATTATATACCATTTATTTGATGTACATATTTTCATAAAAAAAAAAAACAATTTTCAAAATCGAACCAAAGATATAGAAATATTTATTATATATGTTTTTCTTTATTTTCAAACAAATATACATCAAAATAAAATGAACCCACATAATGACTATGATGATTTTTGATCTTTTACATAATAATAATAATATTATATTTATATATACCTATAATTGCGTATGAATTCCTTTATATATTTGCTCGACGTGTACTAAAATGTACATTTGCAAAAGTTTTTTTATTATTCCAAAAAAAATGAACTGAAAAAAGTAGCTTAATAATGTAGTATTTATAGGCTTGTAATGTTATACTTGAATAACCGCATATATACATATATATACATATATTCATTCATTTATCATCATCAACGTATATATATTATATTTATATATAGTCGGTCCGTTCCGTATATATATGTATAATATACCGCAATATGATTAATACTTTTCTTTTCAAATCATATTAGGTTATATATATATAGTTATTTATAACCGCATATGGATCATACCATACACGCATATTTATATACATAAATATTTATGAATGTGATGATATTTTGTAAATGGTAAGTATTAGATTACACTAAATGATTTCTAAATATATGGAACAATAATATTCAAATCGTACATATATAGAATTTTGTGTGAATAGAAAAAATATCCGTGTTCATATGTCCATCAATTGCATACATATAATAAACAAAGTTATTACTAAATGAATATTTATATATATATACAACATGGAAATGAAATTTAAATACCCCGAAATATCACAGGAGTATACAGATTTATGTGTAAATAAAAAGAGAGTAATATTTAATGAATTTAGGTAAGATCTCATTCCATTTTTTTTTGTTAATATATATAATATGATAATATGTAAAATACAATGTGCACTATTACCACATACTATTGATTTTATCGTCCCATAACCTCCGGTTGTTGTTTTTCCCGGCGTTGGCATTTCTAGCCGTATGACAAACCTGCATGGGAAAATATGTTTAATTCGAATAAGAATATAAAATATATAAAATGTATAAAATATATAAAATATATTTTATGTAAAACATATAAAATGTTTAATGTCTTCAGGGTAGGATGGAAACCCCAAAATTGGGTCACAATTTTAAGTTGGTTTTTGTTTTTTTCAACTATATATACGCAACCTAATCACTGAAATATTGCTTTTCCGCATAAATTACGACAAATAATTTGATTTTTCAATTTCTCTATATGTATACAGGTGATTCAAAAATGTTTGACTTTAATTAAAAGTAATAAGTATTAAATTATATACATAAGCATTTGAATTTTCCCATCATATCTTATTTTGATATACTCGAACTAAAAAAGGAAAAGGACGAATCAATCGAAATTCTATATAACATATACAAAAACATATACATACAATATATTCATTACAATTCCTAAATTACAATTTACAATTCCATTCTTTTATTTTTGAATAATTAAAAATTATATATACAACATATAAATTATATTGTTTTCAACGTTTTACCAAATAATTTATATATACAATTTATAAATTCTACAATTGTACAGCAATATATCTTTATTATTACCATGTATATAACATGATTAAATTTTCTAATTATAATTTATATAATGCGTAACTGTATATGGTTTATAAAGCGGTTTATAAAGTGTATAAATATTATATACAGAATGTAACATATTGTGTGTTGTGTATATAATATAATAGTATAACAAAGATGTATCTTATTCCAGGCCGATGCCGAGTTGCGATAGATTTCATTCAAAGAAATGCTTGATATATAATGATAACAGTGATAAATTGGGTATGTGCCAATTATGGAATGTACGAAAAGAGGACCCAAATGTTGACTCGTTCGGGAATATCATAATAATAAGGGGTTCGAATCAGCAAGAATATGATACAAATGATATAGTATGGTATATATAATCGTCAAAAAAAATTCGAACGTGTAAATGTGTAAATGTGTAAGTATGTAAGCTTAATAATCATAGAACAGAAGAATATTTTTAATGAATAAAGCAAACGCGTAAAGTGAGATGTATTTATTACCGACAAGAATAATGTTTAAAAGAATAATTATAAATAACACTTATATTTATATATAATTTAAGTTCCATTATATTTTTTTTTGTTGAATTATAAGTCACTGCCAATCCTTTTTTTAATATGTGTATCGCCGCATTCGCATTCCTTTGATATTCGTATATATATAATATATATATATATGGATGTTCGTGAGTGAACTGATAAATATAAAAAGTTTAATAATAGTTTAATTTTGAAGTGATTGTATATATATATAATTTATGATAGCAATTTTCTTATAATTAAAAAGTAATTATATACCTATGTATAGATAGATAGATATAGAGAAATTATTATTTGTTTTAAAATTTCTGCGAGCACGATTGTATTTATTTTTTTAATTATGTATATAAACAATTATCATTTGTTTTTGTTCACACAAATGTGTATATATAAAGCACGCAAAGTTTAATTATAAAATCAGTTCATATTATTATATATTTCGCATATAAATAAATTTACTTTCTTATATACTCTATATATAGATGTATTTTGTATTGTATTAAAATTTGAACTTTACTATCAATTCAATTTAATTATCTTTTATCTATTTTATTCCTATTTTATTGCATATATAGGAACATATAGAAATAAATAGATTTCATATATATGTATATATAAATTTAATTCCTTTACTCGTATATTCATATATACTTATATAAATTACATTATATACATTATAATTTATATATGAACATACAATTTGTTTTATATATACAATTTCATACCTTTATTTATATATATTATGTGTATTCTTTGTTTGTATATCCATTTTACGTAACATATCATTTGTTTAAAATTGTTATTGCCAGCATATATATATATATAGGGAATTCCACTCAAAGATTCAAATAAGGGTATATATTATATATGTATACTCTCTATTACTTATGCGCGAATATCGCATCACTATCCGTAAGTCATATATATAGGCTTTGTTTTTCCTCCGAAGAAAATTCCTTAAATAAATGCCTTATATAAAATTTAGCAAAGGCGATATATGTATATGTAGACGAATAATTACTATTTATACACAATGGAAAAGATAAAAGCAATTAGATTTTACTATTTCAAAAAGTATATACATATATTACATATAAATATATATACACATGTGAAGATTTGTTTCATCGTTTTTAGGTTATAAGCTTCACTACATATATAATATATTTACATAAATGTTATATATACGTATATCCATATCTATATATCTATTTATATGCAGTACTCTTTGTACTATATGTTTTATATTCAAAGTACATATCAAGAAGTAAAGTTAATGAAAATTTATCACATACAAACAATTCGTTTAGTAAAGTGTTCTTGTGTTTATAGTATATATGTGAATTGTGACATAAGGATATATTACATACATATATATAAGTACGGTAGACTCGCGATATAGGAAATCCTTGAATAAGAAAATTTCGAAATTCGGATCGCTCCAAAATTTTGTAATATAACTTTTATATTAGGCTATATAATACAACCTATAATTGTTATAATATGAAATGTAAATATTAGGAACGTTTGCTGAAATTATGCGTTCATAAAAACGCTTATACATATATTTATCGATAGCATCCTTCCTTGGGGTTTTGGGCTGGGTTAATCGTTGGCATAGCATAGTGTATCACTGTTGTTGAGGAGTACTTTGAAACAAAGTTACAAAATATTAGATACACTTTTTCGAAAATAGACTATATCTTTTGAAAATAGGTTAATAAAATGTCTTTTGAATAAATTGAATAAATTGAAATTTTGAATAAATTCATATGTCTTTGGGAAAATCCAAATTGAAGAAACCCCAGTGCGGTAATTTTAAATTAAGAATGGTTTTGGTTTTGACAATATCTTAAAATTGTTTACGCATCCTTTTCTGATATAAGGTAATTTTGAAATATAGAAAACACTTCTACAATCAATTATGCCTTATCTATACTGTATATGTATAATATTTGAGTCTACTGTATATGTATAATACAACATATATATAGGGCTTCCATATAGTGTGTGAAATTAATGCGGTGGCAAATTATTGTTATTTATGACAATTTACTATGTCACGTTTATTCATGAACTTTATATACGTATCTATATATATAATGCTGATAATACATAATTTAAAATCATCTAAATATATATACATAACATATAGTCAAATGCCTTTGTATTTATGTATATATTATCTTAAAGAAATTTAATTCAAGTATTTATTGTAAAATTAAACTCATCATATTACGAGTATATATATATATAGAATATTTAGAGTACAAAACAGAACATTATTAGAAATAAAACAAAAGTGTATATTGGAATTATTCAAATTTAATGATTTGTATATAAAGAAGAAGGATATATGGGCAATGAATTATAAATTTTATTCAATATAGTTTTCTGCACCTATATGGTTCGTTTTAAGTAGATTTTATAGGATAGAATGAATTTAAATGTACAAAAATATTTTCGAGACATGTCTTGTTATTTTATATACATTGGGCTGCAATAATTAATTTCTTAAAGAATTTTTTCTTTTAAGAAGAAAGATTTTGTATTTCGAAATGTAATCGTTTTTATATTTAGTTATCTTTTACATGCTTTGAAAACAATTTCATAAATTATTCATCCGATGAATAAGATGAATACAAATACTTCATTGAAAGATAAATATCAGACAATAGGCTCATATACTATATTATTTAATTCAAAGTCCATGGGTAAATATTTGTTTGTTAAAAAATACATCAAATTTGAACATATAGTTTTTATTGCTGTATAGATGACCTAAATGGTAATCCGTGGTCAGCATGCCAAATGAAAGATTTCAAATCTTAACATCCAAAAAATGCCAGAACCTCAATGTGTGTATATATACCCAAGTGAAATATGGTATAATCCAGTAATTGGAATTTTCCGGTTAACTTTTATTAAACAAAATAGGGGTTATAGGTGAATATTCTTGTGGGAAAGGATTACAGGTTCTAACATTAAAAAAAAATTGTTGATATAAACCAAAAGTTTTTTTTTTGATATATTTAACATAATTTAAATATGCATATGATATTCACTTTATATATATATAGAGGATATATATGCGGGGTTTTATTATTAATAACCAGAGATTTTGTAAGTTAAAAACTTTAATATATATATAATATTTATTTATTCATTTATTTATATTTATTTATACGGTTGACATTATATTTATAATAAAACTTTTTATTTTTTGAAATATATATGTATATTTGTTGAAATGAAATATAAGTATATACATTTTTATCAGTATAAATATAGATTTATATTTTGTTGTATATAACCGCACACATCGGAAAAGAAAACTATATATACCGCATATAAAACTTTTACTTTAAAGTAAAAATTTTCTCCTATCAATCCCATCACTCCCAATTTAATATATTTATTTAATATTTATTTAATATACGTAGTGCATATAATATGTACAGTATGCATATAGCAAAAATACAACATAAACTACATACAACATATTTTAAAATTCATTTTGATATGTATCTTATTTTCAAATATTTACTTTTGGTATTTTTGCAAAATGTTTATTTTTTTATGTATGTGAGTGAATACAAGAAAAATACTTTATCTATACAATTTAATTTTAAGATCTTTTTAAGATTAACAGATGAATTTTTTTTCATGTCAAATTTTATTCGCACGTTTTTAAATGTAAATTTATTTGATTATATTTTTATTTCTTTTTTTAAGATATCTATCTATTAGATATATTTTCGGGGATTATCACACACTAACTGTATCCATACGCAGGTATTCAAATCCGAGTTGTAGATTCCGTCCAATTCGGTTCGATATTCGAGTCTCGAATTTTTCAAATGAAATAAAATATATTGATGGAAAGATGGAAAGAAAGTATTATCCTTAAAAAAACGATTAATCTAATTTTTGTATTCGTAAAAACGAAAAGCAATTGAATGGAGGAAATTAAGGAAAAATTTTATAAACGAGATTGATAATTAATGTGAGGTATTGATTCAAATATTTCGACCCTGGTTTCTACTCCAACTCCAAAACCCTGATTCAAAACAACGTCATTTTTCTAAAAAAAAATGCTTTGAAATATATTATTATTATGCAACGAGTTATAATATTAATAATAATGTTATTCATTATATATGAATAATGAATTTTTTGAATAATAGTAATTTCAATTTAATATAAATTATGTATTTTTTAATGTATACAAAATATACCTTTTGATATTGATCTATTTGTTGATATATAATATGATAATATGCACATAATATAATATGCAAATAGATTATAATATGTAAACAAAGGTTTCCAATTATACATATATATATATAATATGGATATATATTATATTATGTGTGTAGGTAGGACATACAATTTATATAAACAAATTAAATATAAACATAATTAATATATATGGTCCATTTAGTAAATATAAAATTTATTAAATATTAACAACTTTAAAACTATATATATATATATATATATATATATATATATATACTAAATGAAATATATATTATCAAATAATATGTATGTATACGCGGGTGGGGGTTCACTTGGAATTAACTGCATATTTAGATATATGCT
Source organism: Dilophus febrilis (assembly GCA_958336335.1). NCBI lineage: Eukaryota > Metazoa > Arthropoda > Insecta > Diptera > Bibionidae > Dilophus > Dilophus febrilis. The sequence continues at coordinate 32,366,672 of OY284471.1, forward strand.
AATATTAATAAATTTCATAATTGAAAATGTATGTTAGATATATAAATAAGCTAAATTTTTTATTATATTATCCGCATCATCAGTGGAAAAAGTTCGATATACAAAATTTCAAAACAAAAATTCTAAAACTCGAGATATGTAAAAACCGAATGGTCGAAACGTTCGGAAAATTTGGGGTAGAAGTGGTTGTTTGAACATACTCTATTTTGTGAAATTAACCGGCTCACAATGGAAAACGGTTATGAAAGTAGAAAAACAAGGGAAAAAAATCAAATTTATCAAATTTCAAAAAGGTTTTGCTGACCTTGGTCTGGAAAAAGTTTCATTTGGTATTGAATAGGATTTCTTTTTGGGTCTGGAAAATGTTTAGTTTGGTCTAGAAAAGGTTTCATTTGACCGGAAAATTCTATAATATAAAACAACAAAAGCATAAAACACATATAATTGCCTTTTCTTTCTATATTTGATTATCACATTTTACAAAATACGCTGCATATATACGAATTAAAATTAAATTAAATAAACATAAAAAAAAATGAATAAACAAAATATAATAATGTACATAAATCAAATTCCATCAAAATTCAACATATATAAATATATATTTAATATTAACATAAAACAAAAGATGAATATAATACTAATATTAAGAGATATATGTAAAACCATTCTTGTTTTTGGGTATGTGTACTGTACATACAAGGGTAAATTTCACGGTTTTAATATTTGTGTATATTTTTTACTTTATGTATACGATATCAACGATATGAACATACAACTCTGTGGTGTAATTGATAAAAAAACCTAAAATTCTTACAAACATTTTGGGAGTCATGAGTTTGAATACTATACGGAAGACATAATAAATGTTATGTGTTTGGCAGTTATTTTCGAATTTTCACACAGAGTTGTACATTTTCCCATACGATTAGTCGTTTTACGACTAATACCAATCCAATCGTCGGTTGTAAGCGAAACAATTTGATCGATATGATATGAACGGATATTATTTTTAACAGTGAATTACCTTGCAATTCCATCCATTCACATTTGATTACATATGTTGTCATATGAACTATGAACTGACTATATTAAGTTCTATGAAACCACATTTCATCCAATGGAACTGTACACGCTGACCTGGATACGTCCAAAAATGTTCCAGCTTAGCATTAAATTAATGAAATCATATAGAACATTTTCATTGGGTTATTAACAAACATCATAATCGATAATTTTATGTTTTATGTATTATGGTCCAATTTAACTGGAATCATCTGTAATCATTCATTTTTAAATATAGTATATGGTTTAAGATTCATTCTAAATATGTATATATATATAAACATAATATAAATATATAAGAAGTGACATCTGCTTTTTAAAGCATATTTCGATAATGTGTGTAATGTTTATTTGACATATATAATTTTACGCATACATCACATTTTTTCGGAAAATAAATATATGTACTTGAAAAATAAAATACGTATAGGTTCATATACAAACAATATTTAAATTTATATTATATATATGATATATACATTCCAACCCGCAATTCAATGTGTGTACGGGTATATAACAATATATTTAGTTATATATGGCTAAATGCGGATATGTGATGTATGCGTATATATATACTATGACGCTATGACTGTCACACAAAAATTTCGTGAAAAATGATCTCAAAATTTATGTTAATAGTTAACAACATTGTGAAAACGTATTATATATAAAAACGATGTTATTCCATTTTGAGCGTCTTTATGTATTACACAAGTATATGTAAAATATAAAAGAAGAAGAAAAAAAATTCATCAAGATAAACATAAAAAGGAAAATGTAAAATTTATATATATATATGTATATATATATATATAACGTAAGATAGGCATCCCCTATATAATACAATTTTCTTTTTATATATTTTCACACATTCAGACAATTGTATACCTTATATATCCTTTTATCGCAGCATGTTCTATATATAATATAACAACAAATGTCAACCGCGAAATAATCATTTTTCACATATATAAGAAAATTGCATAAACATATATAAAATACATAATATGATATAGATATAAATATATATAGATAGATATACACGTATCGTATTTCGTTGTGATTTTAAATTTATTTATCCAAACAAAATTGTGTCTTTTTTTCCTTCTTTTAAATTAGAAAGGTAAAAATAAAATAAATAAAAAAAGAAAAAATGAAGAAGAGATTTAGCAGAAAACCTCCCCGTGTGTGTATAATAATTGAAATATATTCAATGTTAAAAAGTGTTGAAGTTGTTTTTTAGGTAATTGTCATCACATATAGGCATATATAAAACGTTTTCGTTTATTTTCTATATAATAATTGATTATTTTATATTAAAAGACGTTAAATATACATTTAAATAAATATATAAATAATGAAAGATTTGATATGAAATTAATTAGAAATTTATGTTTTTTTTAGATTAACCTTTACAAAATATTCTCATGACAATTCTGAATTTATGTATTTTATAATTCTACCATCCTGGGAAGCTGGAAAAGCGTTTCCGATGTTTCCAAAACTATAGAATATTCCGTAAATGTGAACCACGAAATGGAACAAACATTTTTGCACAGTACGCCAAAAAGGTGACACAATTTTAAGTTCACTTTTTGGAAAATCAAACGATATGTTGTGAACCAATGGAATGCTTTTAAAATTTTCTTCTATTATTTCTTCTATTTCTGTTATAAATATTAAGGTAATTGTAAAAAAAAAGATGATTTATAAAAGTTAATTTTCCTGAAACCTTGGTTCGGTAAAAATATTTTATAAATATTTTGGTAAAATATTAGTTAATTGTGTCTTTTAGAATATTCTATCCTTTTGGTTCTAACCACTACGCCAATGTTATTGGCATATCACAGTAATTGAGCAGAGGAGTCTTTCTTATACAATTTTCCAATACAACATTGAAAAATAATGTAGCCAAAGGAACCTATAGCCACAATCCTTCAACGGTTTTACATGCATAGGATTTTATAACCATTATATCTTTTATAACTGAGCTGTAACTTGCGTTAGAGTTAATTTTGAGATTGCTCGAAATTTTTTTGGGAAACAAAAATCTTCCATTATGCACCATTGTTTTCACTTATAACACTATCGAATGCGGCCTTCAAAATCAACAAATAGCTGATGTTTTTTTACGTTGAAATCCTTACACTTTCCGGAATATACGTTGTACGATGAACAGTTGATCAATTGTTGAGCGATCTTTCTCCGCATATGGTAAAAAGCGCGCTGATGCAACCCATAAGCAAGTACACATAATCAGATGTATCTCATTCAGCAAAGATATTCCATTCTGGAGCTTCAGAATATTCAAAGTGCATATATATCTATATATTTTATAATACCAAATTGAACAAAATTTAGAATAATACACATTTAACCTTTATACATTTTTCTAAATAGTTAATGCGATATTTCAAAAAGTAATAATAATAACAATATAATACATTGAAAATATATTTACAATATATGTATGTATGTTATATTATAATAAATGCACAAGTGTATCAAATTTATTTTATCCCAATTTTTTTTTTTTTTTGCTATATACACATTTATCATTTAAATACATAAAATTTAAGAACATATCAATAAGAAACCATTGTATGTGTGCTGCTTGCTCGATAATATCATAATATATACATACAACAAAGTTTTATTTTTTTTTATGACATCGTTAATAAATGTTAAAGCGAAATACTTTATCCGTTTATATATTTAAAAAAAAAAATAAAAGTAAAATAAAAATATTTCGGTAACATATAAAAATATTTTGCATGGTTGGGTGCGGGTATTCTTAAAATATATATACTTGTGTCCTTTCCAAAGTACAATACATATATCCTTTGTGATATGTATAAAATTGTATATATATACATTTCAATAAATTTATATTATTATTACACTATATACATATATATTTTTATGTATTACATAAACATATAAAAATGTATTAAAATTTGCTTATAACCGTAATCCATATATAGTGTGGGAATTATTAATAGAAACAATTTTTTTAAATTAATCTTAAAATTCTTCCGTTTATCAAATACATTTTTTTTTATTATATATATAAAAAAAATATAGAAATTATATTTTGGGATTATAATTTTACATTGTTTCTTCTATAAAGCAAATACATAAACCTTTTAAAACTGCAAAAATATAAACAATATTTTTGACAGTTTTAAAAAGTTTATGCTAAGAAAATGATATGATAAGAAAATGCTTTTGATGCTCACCATATATATTTGTAGAACGTTCAGCATATACATAAAAGGATAATTTTTCAAAATATCTCTATAGAGGTTGGTTAATGTTTTCAGTATAAAGTAATAAAATTTAAATGACTAAATTATTTAATCCCACAGACAAAAATCAATAATACGTTTACCACTAAACTTAAATGATGTATAAACGTATATAGAATATACGCATATATTTGTTTTATAATATAAAAAGCATTCAAAAATGAATACATTTATGTATATATATTATTATGAAGGAGGTCTCTCTAAATGTATTCAATTAGACATAAAAATTTATATGACATAATATGGAAATTCTTCTGATATTATTATTTTCTTTATATTTTTTTTATCTTTATATAACCAAAATACAAATAAGTAAATGAATATGTCTCGATATGGTGTACACAATTCATATTATATATTCGTTTTATGTATTCGCATCGCATTGATATATATAGAAGAACAATCTAAAAGTATTTGGCTAAAGTGAATGGAGTATATAATATAATTTTTATACATCATATAAGGATATATTCATACATATAGTATAGGTAAATAGATATTTAAATAGATATATATGTTGTATACATTTTATATATATAACATTAAGATATGTATATATGAAGAAAATTTCCAAAATATGCATACTAAATTTTATAACTACATTTATATAATATAATATATATAGTATATATACATACATAATATCATCTCATAGAATATTTAAATTTATGTATATTTTTTAATATTATATTTTATATAAATTTATATATATTATACGTATATATATATAAAAAAAATTAATAATATTATTATATGCGGTTGTTGGGAACTCAATTTTATGAATAATAATATATTATACTCGAAAAATTTATATATACGCAAAATATCATATTTTTTTAATATTATTATTATAAAAAATACATATATTATAGATTTATAGATGGCCAAATAAAAATAATATTTGTTATATTTTTTGTTATTAGATGCGTTTTAGATCAGTAACTAATAACAATTGTATGTACTATAATAATATATATAAAATTGAAGTCAAAATTATGTTATATAACAGTTCGCTGTTATAATTAATTATCTTCACCACATCGAACACAAATATTTGAAATTTTGTCACTTTTGAATATAGATTAACCGAGAAAATAATATTTGAACATTTACCCTAATTCATCGGACATTTCATAAAACGACTACCTTCAAGGGGGTTCCTTCTATTTGCGACTTTTAAGGGGTTTGCTGCTATTATTTGATGTATAAATTATTTATCAGCTAGACATTTTTTTTTTGTTTCACAAAACAATAAATAGTCAATTAGAAACAACATCTGTTTGACTGACTGTTTGAAGACTGTGGAATAATTTCCAATTGGCATTTATTCAATTTTAGTTCAGTTAAAACTATGAAGTGCGATAGCATATATAATATGAGCGAAGCTGAAAATGTTTTTGCCATATTATACCAAAAGGAAAGGATATTTTGAAAGGCATAAATACTTTTCTATCTTTTGGATTTGGTACTGGTTTTTTTTTCAATTACTATTTTCTTCGAATAAATTCAATCAATTTCTGATATTTCATAGAAGAAAATTTGAAAATCAACCAAAAGATTCAAAAGATATCCAAAACACAATTTTCCAAACAGTGTACAGTATATATAATATATAATATGTGGGTACCATTTGATCAGTCACTTTTACAGTATCGCAATGTTCTTTGAATTTTCACTAAAATCAAATGGAAAATCGACTATATATCTTCCATAAAATATTAAGAATTTATTAATATCTTTTTAAATTATTCGAACAATAACAAAAAATTCGGTGCACAACGAATTTTTTTTTTTACAAATTTGTTAATTAAAGACTTGTGTCTTTCACAATATCCTATATATCGTTTTGGAAATATGATTAACAATTTCCACATTTCGTTCATTCGGTATATATCTTGATGGATGAGTATAATTTTTCTTCAGAAATGGAAAGCAAGAAAAAATGTCTTCTTTTCTTCCCTTAATGTTTTTCATCGTTTTTCCTTGATTTCATAATAACTTATTCGATCCGATAATACGCGAAAAATATGTATTAATTCTTTTTTGATAATATTAATTTGGTTTCTATTTGGTTTCAGGTATATAGTATGGAATATAGTATGGTATATAGTGCGATGGATTCATATGTTCCAATACCAGTTAATGATTCTTCATAAAAATTCAGCGGGATCACATTTATAGATTACTATATAAAAACTCAAACTGCATGATGCGATGTCCAACGAAATATCTTTTGTAGAACAGTTATAACCATAAAATCAATTATTACGCAGAAATTGTAATAGTTTGAGTATGTCTTTTATTTTTATTTAAATATACAATGATATACATTTTATGATCATATATCTATATATGCGGATTAACCAAAATCAATATTTAAATCCATACATTTTTTTTTATGTTTAATATATTATCAACTAACTGCAAATACGAAAACAAAAAAAAACTGGTATTAACTTTGTATATAAATACTCTGTAATATAATATCTCTATATTTATATAAATATTATCTTTTATCCGACAATAATCTAATAATAAAATAATAATATTTAAATATATATGACCGACACGTCTCGACAGCCAAATAACCAAAACCAAAAATTCTTATATCTAATAATATAATAATATATTTATACATATATATATAATATAAAAAAGATATATATACTCTCATTTGGGATTTTTAGGGATTGTATTAGCATTTTTTTTTATTTAGATTTTGTTTGATATATAGAAAAAAAAAATGTTTTCTTTTATATCAAATAAATATATATGCTAATGCGAAAATTTCATTGTTTTTTTTTCTAATTTTTTCTCCTTTTTCTTTATTTTAAAAAAAAAAATATATTTTAACTCTAACTAAATATATATAGAAATTTTCTCGTTGTTTGATTATATATTCACACATCCAATTTTAAAGACATGCTTTAACGCAGTTTTTTTTTTGATATTAACAAAAAAATATATATATCGATTTACGTATAGTTATTATATATTATATGTAAAAATTTTACGTATAGATGAACTTTAAATATGGGTCATATTTAACATTTCTTATGTGATCAAATGTATATATATATATATATATATATACGAAATTTAACATTCTTTTCATATACATAGATATGGAATTTCAATTTCTTTTTTTATTTTTTTTTTCCTAAAGAGTTCTTTTATAAAATATCAGTTTTGTATATACATTTTTTTAAGGGTAAAAAGATAGATATATTTATACTAAACATATACTTATAAAAATAAATAGATGGATATAGGTAGATTATAGATTGCATATTATATGTACAATACAATATATCTATATATGATGTGTATCTGCGTTATCCTATACTATCCTCATTCACAGGTTATCGACGAATATTTGTGAAAATTTACATACAATTTTTTCATGTTGATATTTATTATTTTTTTATTCGTCGATATTTTTTCATCGAAAAATTTTCTATTTTAACAACAAACAAATTCTGCTCACCTAACAAACTATATAGAAGGATAAACGCTTTTATAGGAATATAGGAGACTCAGAGATTGAGGAGTTTAAATTTATCACCGACTCATTTATTATAAAATATGATGTGCCAAACATTATGAAATATATTAAACTTAAAGCGAGTAACAAAAGGAATTTAAAGTTACTATCGTAGATATATTTCGCATTTTGGTTATTGACCAGCTCATATACGATAAAAGATCATAATTAAAATTCCCATTAGTCTCCAACAACAAGGAAAACAAAGAAAACATTTTGTAAATTCCAAAGGTAAAATAATAACTCACTTTACCTATATTAGCGCTTAATATTGTATCTGTTTATAATAAATGTATAAAACTGAACAAATAATGTATTCATCGTCGTTCTACAAAAAAGAAATTTTCTACATTTTTTTTTGAAAAAAAAAAAAAACAATTGTGTATCAAGAATAATTTAACATATATTTTAATACTGTATGTATATATTCTTCCATATAAATAACGCATTTAAGTTTTTGTTTATATCCATCCATCTATACGACCAATACGACGCAGATATATATTTAAATGTTTATGTATGGTATATATAGGTCTTCATTTGATTTTCTATAATGTATAAAAATAAATATATTATATCAAAGAAAATGAATATATTTATATTGAATATTTCAATAATTCATTTTTATAAGCATTAACTATATATAAAACACCATTGATATGATTCTGTATTTAGTTTTATCATTCAGTATCGTACACATCCTTTTATACCCGGACTTTAAGTCTCCCTTTCAGTGCTGATATTTTTATATATAGTACTCCCCTGTAAGAACAATTTTTTAAACGTAACTCTTCTTTTCATCCTGTTCTGTCCACTCATCTGACTGTCAATTTGACACCGGGGTGTGGTGACAGATCCATGTTTCATCCATTGTCATGTACCACAAAAAAAATTTCTTTTATTGTGCTGAACCATTTGTTATTTTTGATCGACTGTAAGCAAAGACGGTTCGAATCGAGCTTTCTCATGCTCAAATCTTCATGCAAAATTGGGCCTTCTGATATATTTAAGGTGTCAGCAATCCTATAGTAATTTCAATTTTCGATCAGTCAAAAACCGTTTTGTGGGCTATTTTTTATGTTTTTGGACCAATTAACTAATTTGGGTGACCAGAAAGTTCACCATCATCGGTGTTTGTACAGAACATGAAATATTCCAATGCCCTTAATTGAAACAATCCATATAACTATTCCTAATTTGGTAAAATATATTAAAATTCCAATTAACAAACATTTTGGCTCTATATACATCGACAGAGAATTGATTGACATTTTCATGTTATTATACAATTTCCAATTTATATTATAGCAATATTTTCCGTATTTCCTTTACCTTTACCATTTCAAAACATGGAAATTATATGGCCATTTTGACTTATGATTTAAATAATTAAACTTTCGTTAGGTACAGATGGACAGGCCCATTACAATTTCAATTGTGTTTCAAATGCATTTTTTAATTGTGCTTGTGACTTGAAACTGAATTTGAATCAGCTTAGTGTGATAAAATAAATCAGAAAATTGAATAGTATAATAATGGAAAATTTAAACCATGGAATATATACTAAAAAGGGAACCACTCACGAAAGAAAATTTAATGAATATATTCTATGGATTTTCCTATTGTAAATCGTGGAAACCTTATGGAAAAATGGTAAACAGTCGGCGAAATATTTCGAAATTTTCTATGGATTTATATCGATATCCAAGCATTAACAAATGTGTACGAGTAAATGTATCATAATATAGATAAAATACGTCAGAAAACAACATATTTTTTGTAATATTCATCTATATATAAATAAAAAAAAAATGAAATTAAATTTTATTGACGTTTGGATTTTCTATTTAAAAATCTACATATGCGGTGTGTGTACCTTAATTTATAATATCTTTTTGTATCTTTTATCCCTTTTATATTAAAAATATTTTATATATACAGGAATTAGTTCCGAAACATATTATTATTGGTATAGGATAATAACAACAACAAAAAAAATTAAACGCAAGTAATTATAAAATTCAACTTTATTGGATATATTCACAGAATTTTTATTTTTGTTTTGTTATTTTACTTCAATATATACCTATACCATATATAAATAATAGAATTTATATTTTGTGTTGTTTAACTTTAATAACAGGAAAAAAAAATAACAAAAAATATTATGATTTTTTTATAATGGTTTATGACTCTTTAATTTAGTATAAAAAATAAAATTTCTCTAAGCTATTTTATTGTTTAATTTTTTATTATAAACCCAAACAATTTATGTGTAAATGAATAAAAAATATGAATGAATGAATGAAAGAATAAAATGGTTTAAATTCGTACAAACCAATCCTTTTTTTTTTGGTTCATAAATTCTATGTAATATCATTTTTTTTATTCCTTATGCTTTATATTGTCCGCATAAATATATTATATATATACTATATATGTTTGTGTGCTCTGCGTATACATTCATTTTAAAAATATATATACACGTTTTTAAAATATATAGAAATAAAGGTTTTTCAAACAATTTATAATAATTAATGATAAAAAAATATTTTCTTTTTGTTTTTTTTGTTATTTTAATTATTAAATAAAGTATTTACTTTAACAATTCCTCGGTGGCGGCGTAAATACATGCTGTACAGTGTATATATAAAATGTTTTCATTTTGTATATTACATATAATAGATTCATATAATGTGTTTGATTAACAAATGAAATTGAAGTCAATATTTGTATTTTGTTCAGGCAATTTTGTTGATAAGATATATTGCGAATATATATATTATTAGGAAGTGGGATGCATTTACAAGATAATAAGCTATTATATTTAACAAATTAATTTATATGGATGAAAAACTATGTGTAGAATAAGTAGAATTATTAAAATAAAACAAAGTTGAAATAATTCAGAATTCGGGTAGATCAGACATACATTTGAGTAGTTGATAAAACGTCAAAAGTAAAATTCTAATAAAATTTTGGTATCATATGGGTTCGAATCCTACTGACAACATAAACTATATGTTTAATGTTTTACGTTTATTTTTGAATCTGAATTTTCACACAAAGTTTCATATTTTTCCATGCGGTTGGTCGTCCACGGATGATTATCCGTAAGGTCTGGTTTGAGAATACCGCAATCGAAGGAAGAGTTTTATATATTCAGTAAACATCTGTCACAAAGTATATGCAAGATTTTCCGCCTTAGTTAAACCAACAAAAACAAAATTTATATATTAAATCATTTAAAATTGAAAATCTTGGAAAATCTATCAAATGAAAACAGTAAAAGTGTTGTATGTATAATCTTACATTGTAATTTCTCAAATTCATTTCCAACAAAAAACAACAAAATTTGAAAAAAAATCTGTTTATACATGTTATTTTAAGTACGTTGTTGTATATAAGTAAACAAATAAATAAATAGTAATAGAATCTATAAAAATATCTTTTCAAATTTTGTCTATATAGCTGTGATATACATCCGTATATATAATATTGAATATTCAAATGTATGTTTATAATATTAAAAAGAAAAAAAATTCAAAATCATTCCAATTTGTATGTACCCACAATATGAAATAGATATATATTGTTCACAGGCATTATAATATATATATAAACAAAGCCGCAACTGATATCTGAACAGACTTAACATGGTGATGAAATAAATAAATTACGTATGTTTTAAGATATTTCCGAAAAACAACGTGCATGCCCCTTTTATAGGATTGGAAAACGAGTTATTTGGGAATATCTTGAAGACATTTTCCACCAATAAAAAAAGTTATGGAATTTCCAAAATTGTAAGAACGTGATTTTCAAGGTTCTACCAAATTGTTTCTGGATCAGCTAATAGTCTGAAACTTACCAAAACGTTAGAGATATTGCATATTCCATTTTGCACAATACCTTGAATGGCCTTTTTACAAATGATTTTCATGATTCAAAAGTCTCCAGAGAATGTTTCAGGATGTCCAAGTACTTAAATTAGTGTAGTGTGAATTTTAATATTTATTATTTTATTTTGTTTTATATAGGATTATTTTATTTTCCTATCGTGGAAATTATAAACTTATGTTGTTCTACTTATGTTCATTTACACTACCTGAATTTAATTTTTTTTTTAATTTTAATAATTTAGAACATATATAAGAAAGGGGCGATCTTTACATAACTTTAACGGGGCGCCAAAATAGCGACCTACGGTCCTGAATATAGACAAACATTATTGTATTACATATACCCACATATGACAATATAGTATACTCTTTCAAGTCTCTAAAAACACGCACACACAAAAAAAAATAAAAATAAAATAAATAAAATTGAAAGTGAAATATGAGTTATCCCCAAAGATATTTTATTATATAGGTTTTTTAGTCATAAATCATGGGTTATATTCTTATATACAGAAAATGATATTACATAATTCAAGAATTTGACATTTTATTGAACACCATACACTTTTCATATACTTTTCACATATATAATAGTGTATATAAAAAGAGGAAAATTTGAAAATTTTACTATGTACTATATCATTTTTTTTTTCATTTTCTGCTTTTTTTATATCGTATATCTATAGATATAAAAATAAAAAATAAAAAAAGTACATATATATACATATAGTTATGTAGGTATATAATATTATATCTATTATATGAAAATCCCATAGTAATTTGAATTTCGTTTTTCTTTATATGTATAACCAAGGCAGGCATATATACTACTTATACATACCCAGTGTGTTCAATATATAACGGCAATTTTTTATATAAGTCGTGGCACACGTAGCGCCACATATTGAAATTGGAAACTTTGAAAGGTATGTTTTTCTTCGTTCAAACTCACCCAAAACTGTGCAAATCAGTTTTCAGGTTAAAAAGTTATAATATGTCGTCAAATAACTATGAAACAAAGAAGAAATATTAAATAAAAGCGATAAAAAGTGAATGAATTTATGATGAAAAAACGGATGCCTCTAATTGAACATCATTCGTATTCGCCTGATCCTTTTGAAAACGAAATTGAAAACTACCGCGATAGGAACATTTTATGATGATTTACCAGGCGTTTAACAAACAGTCGTGATACAGGTACTGAAGCACTTTAGCAAAAGCTGGTTGATCTTGCCACATGCCGGAGTTTAGCTCATTGTACCGATTTAGTAATGCAAATAATGTTTTAAATATAATATATATAATGTGTATTTTATTATATATCTAACAATTGTCGTTATATATTGAACACACTGTTAATAGATATTAGTGATATTAGATATATATATATATATAGCTATATGATATGTTATTTGACTAAAAGAAAATTTTATTTTCACATTATTTATGAAATTTTACATTAAGTGGTACTTTTAAATTGTATTTTTCCCTATATAATATTCTATTTCTATATATCGATGTTAGAGATATCGATGTTTATTTTTTTTTTGACTCAATTAAAAATTATAATATCTTCAATTTATTTTGGGGTAAATTTTAATTTATTGTATTGGGTACGCGCGGTTGGTGAGGGGAGACATATATGTGAATAAAGAATATAGCTATACATTAATAATGATTATAAAATAATATATCTGTATGATTTCTAAATTTATTCTAAAACAGCAAATTCTATGTGACAATAGAAAATTAAGATTTCTATTTATGTATATATGATAATTCATTTTTCCATTAATATATGAAATGGGCATTAACAAAGTTGTATATAAATAGATCAGATCAAATCAACACCGGAAAATGTAATTTAGTACTTAGTATGAGTGCTTATAATATAAGTTTTCTTTATGACCATGTGAAACTTTATAAGAATACAAATGTTATTAAACAAAAGCACATGGATTAGATAATTTATAATATTTTTTTGCTAAAAATTGTATTGATGATGTAACGACGGTTAAATGGCACATTAAAACCGGGGTATCTTCAAAAAATTAAACAGTATTTATTTTAAAAAATTATTTAGAAATTACCTTCAGAAAATAATACAAAATCGACTTTAGAAAGTATGAAATATTTCCAATAAAAATTAAAAAAATTTTTTTTAGAAAATGAAACAGGATTTCTGAATAAATGTTCGTATAAGAATAAGTTTACGAATTGGTTAAGTGCATTTTCTCTAATGCCTTTGGTAGATAAATTCATAATATTCGTTTGTTTATTCGGACCAGAATAGTTGGATCAATCTATCAACAATAATTGTACATATACCATTGTCGAAACTGGGAAATTATTATAGAAATATTTCCATAATGATAGAATGTTTGTTTGAGGTGCAAATGGTTAATTATCGAATTTATATATAAACAACTAAATGAGGTAAAAGCGTCCTTTACTGATCAAATAGGGTCGTAGAACAAATTCTATAGTACAAATGTTAAAGATTGTCAATGTATTAATACCTTTTGTACGAAGACCCCCAAATTTTATTGCGAATTTGGAAAATTCAGTTTATTTCGCTGAAGATTCACTCTTAAAATCAATACCATTTTCTGGAAATTTAACCCTTAAAAATTGAAATGATTTGAGGTTGATTTTTACTAATTATAGTTCTAAAATTTTGGTTTGTATTGTAAAGATTATTGTAAAAACATCATAACTTGGGAACCTATTGAGTTCACAGTAAGTTCAAAGATTCATTCCTTAGATAATTAAGTTCTTTAAAAACGTTCCGTATTCTTTTGGTAATACGAATATTTTTTTTTTAACAATTTTCTCGGTTCGTTTTCACCTTCGCTATCATATTAATGATTAAAAAAACAGATTTGCGAATATATATATATATTGGATTGAAGCAATTAATGAATGTCTCTATATGATAAATTCTGAATATATAAATACAATTTATATGAAAAAGTGTGATTAACCACAAAACCATTAATTAAATAATTCCCACAAAAGATATATTTATTTCAAATCTAAATTTATCATTCATACATATATTATATATTTATTATACCTGGGTGCTATATATCAATTTTAAATGTATAAATATAAATTTTATTAAATTAACTGAAGTTTAAGATATATAGTCTCTGTGCGATAAATAGAAAAATCTAAACTTATCTCTATTAAATTTTAAGTTAAATAAATTTATATTTTTCCACAACAAATACAACATAATTAATCACAAAAATGTGTACACAACCCAATCTAATATATATTTATACATATATAGGTAACACAAGAAACCCATATATAAATAACAATGTGAAATAGAATTAATATATTTTTTATTTATTTCGATTTTCACTATGCTCCTTCTCATATTAAAATTATTTTGAATGTATATATATATGTATGTACTATGTACTATATAAGCCAACATGATTCAATTATAAAAGTTATATTTTGCATAAATAGTATATTTATTTAATTTTATCTTAAATTATATGGTAAACGAATGAATGAATGTAGACACATTAATACATTTTATATATACCAGCTCGCACCCTAAAACAATAGCAGTAAATTACTTTTTGATTAACTGTGATGTTTAATAACTCAACATTATCTGTATACATATACAAACATATATATAGCAATATATATAGTCTTGTTTTAGCAACAAAAATACAAAATATTCATATATATACGATACCAACTATAATATACGTTTTTAGTCATTTTGTTGTAGATAATTTATATATACTCATTCTTTCTTCATTATATATATACATATAATACCATAATACATATATGTATATTTTGAATATATACAATAATATACATAATATAAGGTTATACATTTTATTTATTAATATTATATATTATTTATACTGAAAATGATGCCAACAATAATACATATATAATACAGCAACACCAACAACACCAACAACAACAGCAAACGGAAAATTTTATCTTTTCCGCATAATATTTTCCAAAGTTAATAAGGAAAATATTAAAATACCTAAATATGATTTATTACGCTTGACGTGAAAAATTGTTATTTAGATTAATAATATTATACATTATATATGTGTTTTTATTTATGTATATGATATATACATTTCTTCATTTACATATATACATTTATATATTTATATATTTATATATATATATATCTCAGACATAGTACACAGACAAGAGTTAAACCTTGCTTTGTATATATCTATACCAAAGTACAGCCTAAACGAAAAGTATAAATGAATTTGATTGTATAAATGAATATATTATATTTTGTATGCCGGCGTCTATATATTATTGTATACGCAGTGATCATTTTGTTAAGTTCTTTATAACATTAACACTAAATACATACAATTTAAAAACAACATTAAAAATGAAGAAATTTATTTAAATAATATATATGGTAAAAACAAAAAACCCAGAAACTTCAAAGCTCTCACAAAGTAAAAATAAAATTCTATAATTCATTTGAAAATGATTATTCATATAATGATAAATTATAGATAAATAGGGCTAACTCGGTTTTGGGGGATTCTAGCAATGCTATATAGAGAACTATCTCCGCGAGAGTATAAAGTATTATCTATACGCGCGTTATATACTATTGACTATTATTGACTGTTATTGACTATAGTTATACTATTCGATCCAATATGGGAGTTAAGATTATAATATATCAAATATAATCAAATATAAAATATTTGTGCACAATTAAAAATCAAAATATGAAATTTTAACATTTAAAAATTGTTTACATATAAATGAAAATTAAAATTATTTATAATAACATTTTACACATTTGACAATTCAACAAACATTTTATTATATATACATACATATACATATAGATTAATGAATTGTACAAATAATAATTATTTTTAATACTAAAATAATAAAATTTAAAAATAATAAATTTTTCATTTTATTTTGAAATGAAATACATAAAAATGAAAATGAAAAGAAAAAGTAAATTAAAATTCAAACTTCATCATATTAAATAAAAAAAAAATTGTTAAGTTTTCTGATATAAGAATAAAAAAAACTCGTAAACTAAAAACTAAATGGAATGTGATTCCGTTCTTTATTTGTATATGTGTGACTAAAAATTCTTTTCATGTACACTTCTTCTTTTTTACTTTTTTTTTTTTTTTTGTATAATAAAGTGTACTTACTCTATACAAACCGTACAGTTAATATTATATATGTATAAATATTTATATACCATCATCATATATATAAAATATTAAATGAATATTACGTGAACATATACAAAAAATATGAAATTTATTGTAAGAAAAATGTTTAGTTTAAAGAAAAAAAAACGGTGTTCAATGAAAATAAAGAGAAAATTTTATTAAAAAAGAAAGAAGAAAATTGGTTAAAAAGTTTATACTATATTTATATACAAAAATAATATCATTTCATTTTTCTTATATGGTGTTTTACACTTTTTTCAAATGAATTTTTTTAATCTATTTTAGTTTTCTTTTCTTTTTATTCATTTATTTATTCTTTTTAATTTTAATTTTTTAATATTTTTAAATTGTATAGCAAAGCAGACAATTAAATTTAATTTAAAATATATTTTTTGAGGATATGTGGACCGATATGAAAAATAATGTTAAGTCAAGTTATAATGAAAATGATTAATTTTTATGTTGTATATAGAGTAGACTCGCTTTTCCAAGTTGTGTATTATAACCTTTAAATACGGAACACTAAATTCAATGAAAACCTATATAGAAGAAACGATTTGTGTATTTTATCCATGTGTTGATAATCGAAATTATTTAAATTATTCATTTTGAAATTATTTCAATAAAATACTATACACATCACACAATGAGTTCGTAGAATGACTAATAAAACAATAACTTTTTGGCAAAATTTGGTTTTATTTATCAACATAGTGTCCTTCAAGGGTGATACATCCATTACTGTGCCTTTCTAACAGTTCGATACATTTTTTGCAGAAAGATTTATCTTTTGGTTCAAATTATTCTTCATTTCATCCTTTATTGTCCACTCAGCTAACTGTCGATTTGACCCCGGAGTGTAGTGATGGATCCGTGTTTTATTGTCATATTCATTTTAATTCTTTTTATTGCGCTGAAATGGCTACAAATGTAGGTCTCAACCGTTTACGCATTTGTTGTTTATGATCGACTGTGGACAAAAGCGGTACTCATTTCAAACAGAGCTTTTTCATGCTCAAATCTTCTTGCAAAATCGTGAATGCACTGTCTTCTGATATATTTAAGATGTCTGCGCCTTATGTCAAGTATGCTATATAATAATAATTATTAATAATTAATGATTAATGTTGACCATGTAGACAGAGAGACTAATTAAAACATTTAATAACATATCTGCGATTTAGAAACGTATGTATCTTCATATTTATATTTTTAATGTTAATGTTTTTTATAAAATTTTTATTTGTTCTTATAGACTTTATCAAAAGCACTTTTGAATATAATTTTTCCTTATATAACTATACATATTAAATTGCAATTTTTTTATATATATATTGCAGTTCAGTGTTAAATCCCTTTATTTCTTCTATAAATGTGCCGAATGTAAACTAGCATTATTTTTACAAAATGATATGAATAAGTTATCCGTAATTATATAGAGATATTTAATTTTTTTTTCATCGCTTGTATATAATACATCGTTTTGTATTCATATCACTTGCCTTTTTTTATTTTAATATACATGCATGAATAATACAAATACTTATACTTATATTGTTAATTAAATTTTTATATTTAATGTTTTATTATGGAATTTAATAGTTTTTTTTTCTATAATAATATTTTATATAAAAAATTCACATATATAAAAGAATTTTTAAATATGTATAAAAGTTATATATATGATATATAGAAAAATTAGCATTGTCGGAAACATTTGTTACAGTATATATAAATATAGTGAATATAACTATAAATAGAATCACAAGCTGCGAATATATAATGTATCTATTTATCTAGATGTATATAGATATATTATTTTTGTTTTAAAATTGATATACCTATACAAAATATATGTATATAATTAATTAAAATAATTTTAATTAATTTGAAGCAATTGTAAATGACTTTCTTTAATATATAGTGGATATAGAAAGAAGCAAATAGGACATATTAATATTGTATATTTTTTCTTATAGTATAATATTTATATAAATAAATAACATCAGTATCATATGTGTGTTGACAAATAATATTATAGCTAGAGTTTTTCTGCGTCTTTTATAAATCCCTAAGGTCTATTATTAGAAAAAAATATAGTAATTATACGTAATGTAATTAATTAAAATGAAATGAATTCTTTCTGTTTTTAAAGAACTATATATTTTTGGTTTAAAAATTCGTTTAATAAAAAATCATTTTGAAATTATTATGATTAAAAAAAAAAAAGAAATGAAAGATAAATTGTGTTATAAATATAGTATAAAATTTCATGGAAACCTATATGACATTCAATTATTTTATATATTTACTGCATTCTATATTTTATTGTGGTATTACTTTTTAATATAATTATTGTAATGAATTTTCGCCATACAAAATAAAAAACTATGAATTACATGAAAATTTTATATATTAATGTATTTTAAACTTGTATCTATTAAAAAATAATATCCATAACATATTAATAACCAAGGGACCAAGTAAAAAGTAGTGAAACATAAATAATCGACGAGTATAATCGTTGTATGCATTATATATGCTACAATATAAAAAAATAAAATAAATATATAAAAATAAATAAATAAAAAATGCGTTCTAAGAATAAAACCACTTCTAGATGTTTTAGGTTCTAGATAAATCGACGTGTTCTAGATAAATCGACGTGTCAAAATCATTGGGGAACCAGAATTTTCACCGTATTAACAAGAGTTTATGATGTTAATATATATTAATAGTCATTCGACAATATAGGAAATTATTATGATGAAAATCAATTGGGGACGAACAGTGGGTAACTGATGATTCGGTGGAAAAATGAAGTGGAAGCGGACCTTCAGGCTCTTATGGCGTATTTCCAAATGGCCGGACGTTGGCGGAAAATAGGTTCGCTTGCAGAAGGCTGTTGTTTGGACGCGAACACCAATTATCGGTTTTAAACGAAGTATAAGTTTGGCAATATAACCACATTTTTTCACACTTTGTTCTTGCCTTATATAATTATTAAAATATAAATGTGATTCAAATCTAAACAAATCTAAATTATATATATACTATAATATACATTGAATACTATATATATTATAAAATATAAATTTAATTTCATTTTCTATAATATTTTTCTTTTTTACATTAATAATAATTGTAATTTAAGTTATTTATAATTTAATTTCATATATATAATTTAATATAATATGCAAAATCAAAAACATAATTACAACTAATAAATAACACTTGGTTGTGATATACATAAATTATTATTTATTTTATATTTGGTTAAAAAATTCACAACGATAGGGGTGTTTTTTCAAATAATATTGTTTGTATATACGAGTATAATTGTATCAATTCTTACGTACTAAAATTAACGTGGTTAAATGTAAATTTATCCACGGTGAAATACCTACGAAGAAAAATATTGAAGATATTTGGTATTCAGAGCACAATTTAAAATAATCTATTACTATAATAGCGCTTTTGTTTACTTTTTTTTATAAGGAAAAAAAAACAATCATTTATATTTGGCTACACAGAATAAAAATAAAACGAACACAAAAATTTTTTTTTCTTTTTCTTTCCACATATAAATATCGACTGTCTTTTTTTAATGTGTTCGGTATTTTCGCTAAATTTAGTTTCGTTTTATTGAGCAACTGGAAAATTGTAATAGTCTGTACTGTATAAAATAAATCAAATGAAAATATCGTGCATTGATATAGATATAGAATAATAATATCTCCATAGAAACCTAAGCGTGGATAATTTACTTCGCATCGAAAAGGTGATGTTAATTTATTCATTATCGTAGATAATTTATGGGCTCTGAATACGAAAAGCGTGGTTAAACGAAATATCTCCGTAGATATTTAACCACGCTGAGGCCTGAATAAACCCAAATATATAATATACATCTATTTATATATGAATTCTAGAATAGAAAGAAAAAAAATATTAAATTTAATTTTAATTTAAAAAATAAAACTTTTAAAATCGTTGTATTTTATTTTTATCTATATATTTTTTTGGTTATGATAAAATTTAAAACTTTTCATTTGTACATAGTAAAAACTTTTTTCCAAACCATCAGCTGCTTTATTTATTAAATTATATATTCTATATACATATATGTATCGTGCAGTGTTATAAAATATACAAACATATTATTGTACGATATATATAAATATAGTTAATAAATATCATCATCATAACCATAATATACATATATAATAAAATAACTGTTAAAGAACATTTCGAAAAATAAAAAATACTTTTAAATGTTAATTCTTTAAGTCATCGAACAAAAAATCTATATTCACATTTAAATAGCTTTTGAAATTTGAACTTGATTGGTAGAAAGATTTGGTTTATTTTTTATTTTGCAGAAAATCCAATCGATATTTATACAATTTTTATCATTACAAGAATTATTTACATATTCATATATAATATAATAGTAAATATTCTTGAATTTAATATTATATATTAACATGTTGACGGACAGTTGCGTCTATAGCCGTCAAGTTCAAGTTCACTATGTGACATGACGGCAATAGCCGTCCAATACGAAACGGTCGTTTTTAGACACTGCGGCTGTTGCAGCACAAATGTGCATTTACCAGCGTACAAGTAGAAGCCTAGTTTAATGTTTTCGAAAAAAAATTTAGTATGCAAGGTTAACACATTGAGTATGCACGTGGTTGTGAACGGAGTAGTGCGATCTTGTTTTCTCTTCAATTTACAGTTGCTATTGATACATTTAACGATATTTTTTGTTTATACTGGTAAGTATTTGTTTATGATTGATTTTACAGTTTAAATAGAAAAAAAAATTAAAATTTAGCATTTTGCTGCAAGAATTGCATATCAAAACCTGCACTGTGTCCTGCACCATGCTTTGAAACATGGCATACCGAAAATAATGTATAATAATTATAAAATTATAATAAATTTATTTGTCATTTATTTATTTTTGTTTGATCATGAACTAACATTTCGTGTAAAACTCCCAAAAATACTTTGTTGCTCACAAAAAATTGCTTATTTCAGTCATTAAACCTGTCATTTACGTTTTTAAATTTTTGCTGTTATAGCCGCCATCGTACCATTACATAGTGTCTAGAGTCCGCTGGCGCCATGACGGTTGTAGCCGCAACCTAATTAAAGGTGCTGAATTAATCAAAATTAAGTGTATTTAAGCAGAAAGAGTAAAACTATACTTCTAATATTCTAAAAATTACAAAAACATATAGTGTCAATTTTCGAATTTCACTTGTTTCTACTGTCCGTCAACGTGTTAAGACGAAAATATTTATAAAATAATTTGAAATACGTATATACGTTTTCCTATTTTATCTCATTTTTCTAACCCTTATTCTCTGTTAAAACAATATCTAAAATACTAAACTAAAATATGATTATGAAGTATTTAACAGAATCCATAAATAAAAACATATACATGAGACATAATGCAAAATTTATAATAAGATGAATGAATATCCATTTTTTTTGTTTCTTTCTTATTATTGTCAATTGTCACCGCACAGACATTAAATAAATTATCAGATTTTATGCATATATATATAAATCATTCATAAAATAACTTAAAATCTGAGTTAGATATTACAATTTATATAACTATTAAAATCTGCGGGTATATATAAATAGTGTTATGGGTATAAATGTATGTATGTAATATATATATATATATATATATATATTAAATAGATATATGCATGTAGAAATTTATATTATACACGGTGTCTGCAAATGAAAGTGTATATATTGAATAATACTGAACGAAATGAAACGAAATGAATAATATTGTGGAAAACAAAAATATACCTTTTGTGATTACCGACACTGTTACGACAAATTTCAAAATCAACAACAGGAAGTCATTGTCGGACGCTAAATTCCCAATTGTCGGTGGTAAGCCAAAATATAGGAAAATTCATATAGTAGTCATATATAGTTTTTCTTATGTATAATCAGAATATTCCAGTAGTTCTTCTTATATCTAACTATAGAATATACACACTATATAACTTATTCTATGTAATAAAATACAAATTCTCTATGACAATAAAATAAAAATATATATAGAAATAAATAAATAAGTTTTAATATTCATTTTGATATAGATATGTATTTTTATTTTTCATATTTCGATATATATATATATAATATATATACATTTCTATATTTTTTTTATGCATACTATATAGTTCTAAATGTTATTATTCGGATTTTATGAAACTACTTTCATATGATATCATATACATTTATATATTATTTTTCTTATATCTTATATATAAAAAACATGCTTGGATAATCTTAGAAATCTATATAGATTTCTTTGTTAAAAATCTGTATAGAAGATTTAAAAAAATAAAAGGAAAAGTTTTTGCATATATGCTTGTATTCGTACTATATCTTCAACGCAAAGAACTTAAATAAACTTTAGAAATATGTATGCATGCATATGTGTTTATAGATATATAGTGTTTTCACATACGTATACATCAATGGTTTATATATAATATTTACATATTTTCGGATTTTATATAATATAGTTTATATACGCGATAATAAATAAAAATTGTATAACAAATAAATAAATAAAAATACAACTTACAATAAATAATTTTTCCAATAATCGAAATAATACATAACTATATTATTCAACTACTACTATGCTATATATATAAAGAAAAAAATATTTATCGAATAGAGTTCGTTTCATTCATCTAACATATGTAGTATAGTATATATTGTATAAAGTTATATACATATACTTGATTTATATCTTTATTATATATAATATATATATAGTTCTTAATATATGATTTGAATGCATAAATTCACATACGAATATAATAATCCTTTACAACATTTCCATTTATATTGTTATTTATATATGTGGTATAACATATATTTATAATAAGTATATATAAATGCTGTCATTGCATTCTTATATATGCTTCCAAGATATGACATATAAGAAATAAGCTTTGTCACATTAAACAAGTAAAAATTCAAAAATGCACAACCGTATCTGGTTATTTTTGCGTTCTGTTTAACTTATGAAAATATCACTCCGTTTCCTACATTGGCAATTTTAGAAAACACTTAATGAATATATCAGAATCAAAAAAGGTGTATTTGTCATATATCGAACATAAGGCATAATTATATGAATTCACAGAATGAGTGTGTTTCCGTTTAAGGCAGTCTGAGTTCGTAAATGCGCAAGATTGGTCCGGCCCTTTCGGTATCCGCCATACAAGAATGCTATAAACATCGAGTTTTTCGCATATTAAAGTATGTTAAGCAATATTTAGCAACATTACAACATTATAACATTATGCAACGTTATAAAGTGATTCCGTAGAGAGAAAGAGGAAGGTAACATCTGCCCTGGCGTTGTTACACTAGCGTAGCCCCGAACAACTAAAGCGTGCAAGTGTAACCATCGTAAAGATAGGAAATGATCTAGCGCATAATCTAGTTTATGTGTGGTTTTTGTTTTCTTTTTTCAAAGGTTTGGTAATTCGATCCATAACAATTCCCAAATAACCCCCTTTCTAATCCAATAAATATGTCATCCAGGTTGTTGTTCTAATATAATCGCATGCTAAAACATAAATTTATAACTTCCAATCTATGATAAATCGATTGATAATAAAATTCTATACGGATTTAAGTACCTGAACATTTCTTTGGAATCATGAGAATTACCTTAAAAAATCCAATAAAAGTGAACTTTTTTGTATTAAAAAAATAATTGATTTACAAAACTTTTATTTGTTTTGCTTTTTTTTGTATTTTTTACCGTTGAAACGCAATTTTAGTTTTATCCTAAATCGGGATTCATTCAGGAAATTCATTTAAAATAATAATAGTATTCATTTGTCCAAAGTTTCTTTATTTGATACATAAAAACGAATTTCACATCCTTAAAATTTATATAATATATAAAATTAGAACTTTTAATGAATGTTTTTCTTTGTTCTATATACAAACTTATATATCCAAAAAAATATATATGCAATTAAAAATGTTTTCCGCGAACCAAAACCATTCGATCATTAAATCATAACTTATATTATTTATTTATTATAAATACAAAAGGGAAAAAAGTTATAAAATGTATATTTTATATATATCATACAATGTAAAAACACTTGAAAAAGACATATTTAGTATTTAGTATATATACATATAGATTCAAGTGATGTTGTATAATTCCATGAATTATTGATAATCAAATACCAAAAAGTATATAAAGTTTGTTCAAATTAATTTGTATGTATATATGTTAGTATACCTAAACTAAACCTATATAATTTTTATATATCGTAATATTTTAATCATGTTCATATTGTACATATTTTTTTTTATTCATAAATCAAACGAAAGTTCTTGTAAAAGATATTATTACTTCTAACATATATAATAATATATATATGTTGGTCCAACTTTTAACAAAATTATACACTTTTATGGTAGCATAATAAATAAATATATTTATAGATATATCTATTTATCTACATATTATGATATTATATATCCATAGATAGATATGAAAAGTGATTATATTAATATTTGCTCTTTATATAGAGATATATTTATGTATGGTATATATAAAATAAAATAGGAAAATTTTAATATCCTTTTTATTTATATATAATAGATATATATTGTACCTATATATATATATATACAAATATTTTGATATATATTATAAATATATTGAAAATTTTATATGAAAATATTATCATGAAAACATCAAATAAAATTTGTTATTATATTATGCGCACTTAACATAGGCTCTCTTCTATATATCTGGTTATAGATACGTATATAGTTATATATCATAGATGAAAATTACCCTTAACATCTTAAAAATATCTTAAAAGATTCTTATTAGACTATTATATTATATATAGGTATAGGGTATATAATATAATAGTATGTATAAATTTAAATTAAATGTGAACCCCATAAATCCTCAATATATTAAATATAAATTTATTTACACATTTTTCATAATAATATCTATATTAAGGACGGTCGCTGGTAAAAGTTCAGGATATTGTCAAAACGAAGTGATATAAATCGAAAGGGACATTCCAAAAGGTCTATTTGGCGTATTGTAATAATAAAAAGAAAAATTATACCGCCGTTAGTAAATATGGGACACATTTTTACGTACGTTTTTATTTAAATTTTCTTTTATGGAATATCAGAAATTGATAATCATTTAGAAATTAGTATTAAATATTACTTCTTATAACTCTGTGGTGTAAATGATAAAAATGCTAACCTAAAATTCTAACGAAATTTTGGGGTCGTAGGTTCGAATCCTACTGAAAGCATAAAGTATGTTTTGTGTTTTCGGTTATTTTTCGAATCCGAATTTTAACACAGAGTTGTATTTTCCGCTTGCGGTTGGTCGTACGGCTAATTACCGACACCGTTAAAGCCACAAATTAAGAAACTAAGAACAGAAGGCTGTTGTTGGACGCTAAAACCAGATTGTTGGTTGTAAAGCGAAAAATTTATTTATTATTATTTATTAAATATTACAATTTAGAAAACGTGATTTTCGAGAAAATTTATTATGGCCTTTAGTTAGTTTGACAATATCGTGAAATATTTTCAGCCACTGTTCATGCGATAAATATATCTGTATAGATGAAGGTTATAAATAGGTATATCTAGGTAATAAGGGATAGGATATATATATACATTTTAATATATCAACTCAATTACATACTGTTGTTCTGATATAAATAATTAAAAATAACAAATGTATATATACATATAGCATCATATCACATAAATAGTATATTTACTATTTTGATATTTATACCAATACTATTATTGTTATATTTATATACTATTTATAGCATATTAATTATAATATTTAAGGATACTTTTCCAATACAATATTATACACATATATCTAATATAGTAATACGTAATACTAATCGATATTATAATATCTTATTAAAACATGGTAAATTTAATGTCTATATAAATATTTTTATATTTATAGTTATAGATATATATGTTTAAAATCTTTTTTTTTAGATTTAAAGGTGCTTTTTGTGATTTATAAAATAAATTTCAAAAAATTTCACGAATTCAATCAAAACATCACATACATACACTATAAGAATAAGTTTATTTTTCTGTTTAATAATCTTTAATTTTCTTAAATTAGTCAATAAATATATTTTTAAGAAGTTGTTTTTGCAATACATTACTAATTTAAAAATAATAATAACAAATCTTTCTCTTTACAACCAACAATCTGGTTTTAGCGTCCAACAACAGCTTTCTGTTGTTAGTTTCTTAATTGGTGGCTTTTACGGTGTCGGTAATTAGCCGTACGACCAACCGCAAGGTACAAATTTACTAATTTAATAAAATATTTAATTATCTTTTTTAAAAAAAAAACACCAATAACTTTCCCCAAATATTACCAATCATGAATTAAACACACAAATAATTACGTTGCTTTTAAACACAATTTTAGTTGAAATCACAAAATTTACGACACTCACATCAAATGATTTGTTTTTGTTTTTGTTTTTTTTTCAAAACTTAATATCAAATCTATTATCGAAATCCACATTTTCGTCTTATTGAAACAATTTTTTCCATATATTTACAACGCATTATAAATGCATGTATTAGTTACGGGAATATGCAAAAAATTCGTCAAAATATGAATGTTCTTATGGTCGGGAATATGAACGTTTTAGAATTTTTTAACATTGTACTACGTGAATTGCAATGATTGATTGAATTTATATGATTGAATTTTCTATAAACTGAAAATTCAATCATATATAAAGTTTTACAATATTTTCCACTTAATCACTTAAAAATATATACATTATATCTATAGGTATGTATCATGATATTTCTATACATACCTTTTTTTCAAATTTCAGTAATGGAAAATGAATAATTATATAAAATATACTTCATAATAGTATTATGATAATACTATATAGATTTATATGATAAATGTTAAAAAAAAATTGCAATAAAATACAAATTATAACCTTTGAACCAAAAAAAAAAAATAAAAATACTTTCAATAACTATTTAAATAAATTAAAAAACAAAAACTTGAAATTTGAACTTTATTTATTTGAACA
Source organism: Dilophus febrilis (assembly GCA_958336335.1). Lineage (NCBI taxonomy): Eukaryota > Metazoa > Arthropoda > Insecta > Diptera > Bibionidae > Dilophus > Dilophus febrilis. The sequence continues at coordinate 32,394,890 of OY284471.1, forward strand.
AAACTATATTATATATGTTTGTTTTAGAGTATATATGACTGGTGTACACAGCGGCGTATATTCTGAAAAATGTGATCGATATGATCCATAAATTATAGAATATTTCAGAAAGGCACAAATTAACCAAAAAAATCTATGCGCTCAAAGAAATAAATTTACCGCAAAACTTTCAAAACATGACTTTTATAAATTATTTATTTTTTTGATTACCGCGTCCTGGTTTGTTTTCCAATGGTTGTTTTCGTGTCATAATTTGAAAGTTTAGTCAAAATCTGATATTTCTTAATAGAAAATTTGCAAATCGCCCAATTGGTTTAAAAAATATAGTGGATTTTCCAAAAAAAAGTTCCTAAAAGTGTGTATGTCATTTTTGACCTATACTATAAAAAAATTTTGTAATATTTGAATTTGACATCTGACACCGAATGGAAAATCGGCATCGGCTATAATTCTTTAAACTATGTGATGATTATAAATTTTTCTGCTATGGAACATCAGAAATTACTTGAATGATGTCGAATTATTGAAAGAAAATTCAAATTTAAAATTAAAAAAAACAAACAGTTTGGTATTCCAAAAAAATAATAAATTTAGTTGTCGATTTTCCGGAAAATTTAATTCATTGAACGCACAGAAGTTTTTCCATAAATTAGCTAATTTATATACATAATTATGTATCTTTTGAAGTATCCTTATATTTTAGGTAGTTATGGATCAAATTTTTTACGAGACGTCGATGTATAAGATTATTTACATATAATTACTTTATATTTTATGACATATATGTATAAAATTACTATACATATATATGACTCTATATGGTCGTTATACATATATTATATTCTGAAACATGTAAATAAAATTATGATTGTAAAGAAAAACTTTAGTTATTTTAAATTATGTATAAAATAAACACGCATTTATATATATATATATATATATATATATATATGGTATATTACATAATGTATATTTGTTTACAAAAAAGAAAAGTTAATGATTTATGTTTTATGTATCATATACATTTACTTATATTTTAGTGAGGTGTATACTATTGATAAAAACAAATATATATACACTCTCTAGATAACCAACTTTTACAATTTACATATATTGTTTATTTACATTAAATAATTGTCTGTCATTAACGAAATGATTAATTAATTATTTAATCAATACTTTTATAGTATACATTGCTTAAAAATAACGTTGACATTTTCAGTATATATAAACATTTTTGTGGTATAGAAACTTATTCGTGTATCGTTCTTTTATACATAGTTTATATAGAATATATAAATGAAAAATTTTCATTTTATATTACTTCATCATACATATACAATTATACATATTCGCGATCTTGGATATATATGCAAAACATAAATCAAGTATATTATCGTATACATAATTCTAATTCATATATGTATATTTTATATATGTTTGTAATTTAATATATATCATAATGTTTAAGTATATTTATTTTATTATATGTATATAAAGCAAAGTTATATATATATGGATACGAATGTATACGCAGAAAATTTTGGTTTCGTTTAACAAAAATTATATTTAAAAGAAACTTTTATCCCCTTCCATAACTCTTAATATATAAATAACAATTTAATCAAGTTTCATGTTTCATAAATGATTATATACTTTTATACATACACATAAAATATAAAGTTTATTCGTCATAACATATTCATATATCTATATATGTATAATAAACGAATGATAATACTATACTGTAGTGGCCACATATATAGATATAAATATATGTATATATAAATAAAATATATATAATAAAATAAATATTTCATATATGAACTTCTTTTAAGCGAACCATTTAAGCTTAGAATTCAATTCATTGTTCGAAAAATTCCAAATAAAAATTATTTCAATAGTCTATATATTCTATATATAGTATTTATAAAAAAAATTCCATTAAATGTTATATCATATTTTATTGTAAAATGGAATTGAGGGACATTATTGTGAATTAGAAAATCTATATATATATAATAATATATATACTAAATAAATATGATGAGGTATAATAAATTTTGATCAGAATACGTTATATAGATCGCCATATTACATATAAAAATGTATATGCGATATGGTACCTTAATACGTTGTATTAAGTTAATTGTATATATACATATTTTCAATGTGAATTGTATTTTGTATATTTCATATAAATATATTTTCTATTTTATATATATATTTTCATATACATTTTCTGAATGTACCTATAGTTTAAGTTATATGTATCTATATATACACAAGGCAACTACCCTTCTTTTTTATCGCATATATATATATATATATATATATATATATATATATAATATATATATAAATGTTATACATATGAATATGATAGTTCCATATATAAAACACTTAGAGGCAAATTCTTGAAAAAGAAAGCGCATACTTGTGGAGGACGCGTGAGAAATGGGAAAATGAATTCATGACCAGTCAATTCCCCATAAAATAATTTGGTATTTAATTCAAATTCACACTAATTTATTCAAATTCATTCCCAAAAATACCCATAGATTTGTGAAACAGACCGAAAGATCTATAATAAACTCTGAAATTTGTATGGAAGCTCCTCGATAGGATGCGATCAGAGAAATGGAAATCTGTCTCACATATATACACATACACTCTAATAATAAATGATGGATGCTATACAAAAATTGCCTGTATGTCATGTCAAATTTGGATGTTCTATTTGGGTGGTAGCAAGAACCCTTTATAAATATCATTTGTGTCATCATATTTTCTTGATTGTGATTGTTTATATATATAATATAGCCAAATAATTAAATCAAACTTTTTTTTTTATGTTGAAAATTTCAGCCAAAATTTTTTTCAGCCTAAGAAAATGTGTTTTTTTTTATTTTTGTTGATGAAAATTATAAATTCGTTGAGAAAAGTGAAAAATTCCTTTTCCAAAACGATTATGTCACATACTGCAAGTACAAGCTTAATATATATACGACGATATGTATCCACATATAACCGATTGTGTTCTATAACATATACACTATAAGAAACTAAACAGACAACACAAAACTTATTCTATCTTTTCTTTACAGTTCGTTTAATATGGCTATAAAATGTTTGGTATTTTTCTTTTTTTCTTATGTTTTTTTTCTGCATGCATATACGCTTTTAAATCTATATAAATATAGAAATTCATCTAAAAAACATGGAATGTACTTTTATCAAATATATGTTATAAATATTAGTGTTTTATGTATATGTTTTATACATATGTATGTTATGTGAATATAAAGGGAACATTGAAAAATTCCGATTCCGATTGTTTTTTATTTTTTTTTTTTGAATTATTTATTAAATTAAATTTGAAAAGTACTAATACAACATATTAAAATCTATTTATTCTGCGCTGAGAGACAAACACGTAAAATGTTCATGCTCTGTAAAAAAACAATGTTGTATATGGTAAAAGATTTTCTTACAATTAGTGAAAATAGAACCTTTATATACCGGCAAAAGCGCGGGTCATCAATTTCTTAATTGGTGTCCCGTTGAGGAAAAATAATGGAAAGAGGTGTACAAAAAATGGGAATGGTGTCGGTGCGAGCGGGTATCTTGGGCTTCAGTCTTTAGGGATAGGTTTTAGTCGATAGGACGTCACAGTGACTATGTCAATGTCAATGCTCCATATTTCGTCTTCCGGAAAAAAACATATTGTTCTAATTTACAAATAAATATGAATAACGCACAAAACCGACCGAATTTTTCAAACGTTGCAGAGCTTATATATAACAATAAAGTAAATTTTCAATTCATTGTAAATATAATGGAAAACATACATTTACAGATGCTGCGATGGGTAGTATATCGTATAAAATATATATATATAGAGTAGATTGCAAAAGAGATACAGATAGACATAGATAATACATATTTTTTTTTATATCATACATTAAGAAAATATATATATTGAATTTTTTCACTATTTTTTGGGTCACTATACTACATAAGAAGTAAATCCCTGAAAATACATATGGATACAATTTATATATATTTGTATATACAATATATATATATGTACATACATTTATATACCGGAATAAATTATATAAATCATGTAAAATGTTGAAATGTTATATATTATATTCTTTTCGTCTTATTGTATATTTGTATGTCGTCGTTATATATACAGTGTACAATAAAATGAAGATATTTAGAGTATTAAAATTACAATATATATGACATATGTAGTAATTTATATTATGATGTTGTTTTGTTATATACATATATATAGATGCCTATATATGGAATATAATTGATAATATAATATATATGTATATATGGTATATAATAACATTTTTTTTATCTATATTAGGAATTAAAGTTAATTCAATTTCATATATACATATAACATACATATGAAATATTTAATGAACATATGGAATTATTGTTAAGGGTTTTATATATTATTAGCAGTAATTCGGTACAATTTTATGCCAATGCCCGCGCGGATATATATGTTGATATTAAATTATATAATAAAAATGATTTAGAAATGTATATCGCAATTCGTATAAATACAAAATTTTTTTATTAGCATGATATAAAACAATCCTTATATGATAATCTTATGGGGGATTACATTTTATTTTATTTTTAATTTACTTATATTTTGGTTTTCATTTCGGTTTTCTATAAACAATATATCTCGTTATAATACACATATTTTTTCTATAGATAAATTCATATAGTGTGGTTTATAGAAACAAATATAGATACAAAATTAGGAATACATTTTTAGGTCGTCATATTCCTGATCAAATCAATTAAAATCATATAACAATTATTTTTATTATTTTAGCCTTACACAGCCCACAAATGTCCGACACCGTAAAAACAACAATTTATGAATCCCATCAACCATAGAAAATCAAAATTGCGAGAATGAGACTAAGGACCTTTCACATATCATTTCCAACACCTGATGAAGTTATATGTTCTAAGTAAGAATTTTTACATATGGCAAAATTGACCAAACTGGTGAAGTGCATCAATGAGTATACCTACATGCGAAGACGTCATAAAAATCATAAAAATACTCAATTTGATTGTTCATCAATTCATTTTGTAAAATTAAATATATAGCACATATAGAGATGACAAAATGTTCAGCGAATTACTATGAGATTATTGTCATCTTATTCTTAGTATAATTATATCCTTATAGCAATCCATAACGATTAATGCCATTTTCATAATATTTATCAAAAAGTTTTAATCTGTTTTGTTTTAAAAATTATCTCATATTTATAAATTTATGTATGTATGTATAAGTATATAGCAATAAATAATATTAAAGTTCATCATTTGATATATTGTGTGAAATTTCATATAAAATATTATTTTCAGTATGTATATAATAAAATTATATATATTATAATATATACTATATGTTACATATATTATATATATGATATATGAATTTTATCTACAAAAATTTGAGAAAAGTTATCTACTATATATATATATAATACTTCTTAAGATTTCAATGTATTTGAAGACGTAGATATCTAGATGTTCGTTGCAATGTTCATAATCCATTTTTAATACATATGAATGCGTCATGTATTTCAATATGTATGTTGTTTTTTTTTTTGGAGATAATGAGTTATTTGCTTTGATCATTCTAGCACGGCTAAATCGGCAGAAACGCCCGGAAACGACCTCGGCATTAGATTGTCGTCAGAACGTAATGAAATTACTTAATTATATGCAATGAACCTATGATGCATTGAATACAGCAAAAATAAAAAATAACTCAAATGAAATTTTAAACAACAGCCGTTCAAGTTACACTTTAGCTTTGCTGAGCTTTGTTGATTGATCATTAGATATATAAAGAAATATTTAACTTCAAAAATCTGATAGTCGTAAGGGGTATGCGAAATACTAGTCCTGACTATATTTAGACAAGACAAGATTGATGTTATAGGACCAAATTAACTATTGGACAAATCGATTGATTCGAATACAATTAATATAGATATTGAAAATATGGATGCGCCATTTGAGAATTTCTAGGATTATAAGAGAAATTATAATTTAGACGCATGAATAATTTCCATAATAATCCACAATCATTAAATGGAATTTATTATAGGTTTATTTCTGAACAGCGCTCATTGTCACATTTGTATGACAAAAATGTAAATTTCCATTTTAATCATTAGAATTCAATGTTAGTCTATATAGCAAAAATCGTACAATTATTCAATTATTCAATTTCTTTTCGACTTACCACAAAAATTGGTGTCATAAGAATGCAACAAAAAAAAAAAATTTCTGAAAAAGATTTAAAAAATGTTTATATCGAGATTTTTTATAAAGCCACTCGTGTATATATTTTCAAAAACCATAATAAATAAATAAATAAGTATACTTACATAATACCTACGTATAGTTTTATATAGGATAAATTTTATATTCGATACAACAGCTCTATTTAAAATATTTATGTTAAAGTTTTTCCACTTTAACTTAACTTAATATATATCGCAACAACCAGCATATAATAATGTATATTTATATACATGCGAATATATTATCAGTAAAAATATATAATTTTTACAAACTAAATCTATAACTATATATATATTCTGTTACCTATATATATATACAATATTTTATAGATAGTGATATAAGAGCATATATAGATTTTCTGTTGTTGATATACACATTCTGGTGTTTAAGGATTATAATAATACATAAACAATGTTCTATATATATATAAACTATACAGTAACGTTCAATGGAATTATAAATATAGTTTGTTTTATATATCTATATATAATTTTACGATGTTGTAATATTAACTATAAAATTAATGAATTTTCGCAACGATACATCGCGTATTCAAGTTTAAATTATCAGTAAGCTTAACAAATAGGAATAATTATACCAAAAAGTTATAGTATACGATTCGGTTAAACGATTTGTCCCCCAGGTAAAATGTGGAAAATTTACATAATTCGTTTGAATTATTATTGAATTTGGGATTACACGGAAAAACAACAACATCATATTAATTCATTTAAAACTGTTTCGAAAATCTGTAATAAATATACGCTATATATACTAAATATCAATATATATATGTAATACATATTGTGTTATAATTAACTTATAGATATAAAATTGTAATCTTTTGTGTATCCATGGTTAATCTAAGCTTGTGCTTATTTATATTACATACTATTTATATATGTGTTTTTAATCTCATATTTTGTTGTGTATATGCGGCTAAAGTATAACATACCACCGCATATAATGAGTTTATATATATTTATATATATATATATATATATGTGTATATCGTTTACTATATATATATATATATCAATGAATTTATTCTTATATTTTACCTTGTGTTTGTTATATAAATATATATACATATTTCTACCTCTTTTATGCATACGTATATATATAAGTCTATTCCAAAATATAATAAATATATAGCTTGTATATTTATATGTATATATACTATATATATATTTTAATCTTTGATGTAAGAACAATATATGAAAAGATGTATATTCATATATATGCATAGATAAACAATATATACGCAAAATACAGCTAGATTTAAAATTACGTTTTATAGTTATTTTAAAAGTATATAAATAGAGTGTCTTAATGAAGCATTGCCTTATTTTTCGAGATTTTCATCTCAGTCAGTATATAATACTGATCGTCTATAATTAACGCAGAAATGAGCATTAAACGGTTATTCTGACGATAAAACGTTACAATCCTCAAATGAATTACATCGTAATCATAATGCTCAGTCACACCACAATATCGCGTATCTTCAATTACCAAAGATTTAGAATCAATGTCAAATTTGTTGGGAAAGGATAAACTATAAATAGTAGAATTTAATCCATTTAAAACAAAGGCATGTTTGTTCTATAAAAAACGATCGATAAATGTATGTTGACCTAATCATTAATATATGCTTATTCCACAATCGAAAACCTATTAAATTTTGGGAAAGCTATTATCAAATAATTTTTACATGGAACAATAATATAATTATTGAAGCTAAAGAGGCGGTTATAGTCGCATTGGGTTTTTAACAATGAATTGCTTAATTCGGAAAACTTTGCAATGTTTTATAAAGCATTTATAAAACCACTTCCAAAGAATAATTCTTAATGAAAGAATAATTCTTATTATTATAATTCTTAACGAAAGAATAATTCTTATATGAATTACAAAATTTCGCGAACCAGAAATGAAACTATACATCAAAATCCATTGAATTATTTCGGATCATAAACGATCAGTATAGCAACATTATGCATATTTAATATATATTATCGCACAACTAATGCTTCAATTGAATTTTCAACTTAATTAGTCTATCTTAACTTCTCTTATAATTCAAAAATTCTGAAACGACTCATACATATTTTCTGCATTTTTATTACCGTGTTTCAAATCAATTGATTTGAAGAAATTCATTCCTACCAAGAACATCAAGATTATGAAACGGTTTCCAAGCGTTAATATTTCCTTCTTCTTATGACGCAATCATTTAAATAACGCATTTCTTTCTATCTCAGACACATCCACCGATAAAGTACAACTTACAGAACTTACATTGTTTGAAACGGTATATTAGTTATTTTTTTTAAGGCTTTTTAATTTAAATTTTAATTTTTTCGATTTTATTTTCATAAAATTTCATAAATAAATCCGCATAATATTATAATAGTGAACATGGCAATAGAATTCCGATGCAATTCTGTCGTAGTAACGAACAACAAAAAATAAAGATATTATAAAATTATTCAATTTTTCGTATGCGTTGTCAATGTCTTTACACTTACTTTAAAAATATTTAAAAACATTTCTTTGAACACCGTAGACCTTTCATTCATTACTATTTATGGCTTCTATTCATTCTAAATTTTTCACTCTCGTGTAAAGATAAACCGACATTTTAACGCTGTTTAAACTCTCGTCTGCGTTTATATTATATATAGAATCTATTAAAGACACCCTATGCCATATGAAATTATAGTAATAGCCTCTTCTCTACTACGCTTTTTTGAGTACAATACACCAAAAACATCAAATATCTGTTTTTTTCATCGAATGCTACAATGGTGTGTTGAATTTTTATTCTTTTTTACTACAACAAAACTATGCCGTCACCACAACGTTGTACAACATATACTGGTATTCTACACAATGAATATTTATGGTGTAGATACGATTTTGATGTTGCTTGTTTGTAATTTCGTAATATTGAGTATTTGTATATATGCATTTGCATATATTATTAATTTTTGGTCTCTGTCGTATATATTCTCTTTCGCATTTGTGCTGCGAGTATTTTTATATATATGGAGAAAATACACCAAATGTAAAAATGTAATCTTTTCAAATCACACTACAATAGAAATATATCGTAAAACTTCATACACTTTAATATTTTAAAATTGTGTAGTCTACACTAAAAAGTGTAGTACAAAAGAAGCTATAATATTCTGTGTATATGTATAGTAGATATATGTAATGCAATAATAAATGATAATAAATTCAACATTAGCTAAAAATAAATTAATTAAATTTTATTAACATAATTGAATAGATCTACACACCTTTATAGATATAGAAATATCATAATTAATTACTATCTAGTTATAGTAATTAAAGTAGTTATATAGAATTATCTTAAAGTATATATATATTATAAATTGTATATTAATTGCACAAATTATATTTATAGTTATATACATATTCTATTTAAAATTTATTTTGTCATTTGAAATCGTTTTCAAATTTATCCCAACTTTTAAAATATTCGCGCGCAGTATACAAGGTATAAAAAAAATAAAAATACATAATATTAAAATTAAATGATTATTTATGTATAGTATATATATATTAAAATTTAATTGTATTATAATTATAAAAACGATTTTAAATTTAATATAGAGATATTATAAATTCTGTATATATAGATTTTCCCGACCTTTAAAATGCAAATAAAATATCACCAAATTCAATTGTTATTATTTTTTAATATAATTAACGAAATTTTTTTTATACTTATATATATGTGTACGTTGGATCAGTAATATACACAATAAATTGATAAAAACATTATTTTTAAGTCTAAAAGATTATTTTCTCATCGGTTCATTTGATCTGGAAAAGGGTTCATTTGGTCTGGTCATGGGTTCATTTGGTTGGGAAAAGGATTCATTTGGTTAGGAAAAGGTTTCATTTGGTTGGGAAAAGGGTTCATTTGGTTGGGAAAAGGGTTCATTTGATCTGTAAATGGGTTCATTTGGTTGGGAAAAGGTTTCATTTGGCCGGGAAAACCTATATAATTTGAAGATGAATGATTCTTTATTATACATGAAGGATGTATTTTAAAAGGGATGTATTTTCGATAAGGATTTACGAATTAGGACATTTTAATTTGTTTATATTAAACGTATTTATTGAAATTGCTTATTTTTATCTAAATAAACCGATAAATTTTTTTTATAAATATTTGGAATGTAACTTCTGGAGAACATAATCTTTAATGCCAACAAAGTATATCAGCATTTGCAGTCGAGCAAATTTTAAACTATTTATATATAATATACATTCAAGATGATGTAAATCAGTACTATATATGAGCTATAAACAAAACAAAAAAAATGGATTAGATATACACTTTTTTTCGCATTTAATGCAAAAAATAATAAATGTTTTCCATAATGCACAGATATATAAAATACCCGCATAAGTGTACACATATATTTTCTTTACAATTCGTATTATTCATTTTCTGATTTAATGCAACAAATTTGTCTTTTAAATGTATATACAGTAAATTTTATGTTTATTTTATCCACATTTATTTGTATTCTATTTTATCCTTGTGGTTTCCTTTTTTATAGTATTTTTTTATGCATATATACCATATATATTCTACATTCTGTTATTTATTTATTTTTTTTTTTACTTTTACGATTTGCAAAATCATGTTTGTGTTTTTTAACCATTAAACTGCACCATATTGTCATTTGGTACCATAAAAATTTACAATTAGGTTAGTGTTTAAAGCCTTAAAATATAATTCGGGCGGTGTAGTCGATAGAATCGCCAACCTAAAAAGCAACCCATTAAGTTCGTAGATTCGAATTCTACTGAGGACATTTGTTTTATGATTTTCTGTTATTTCCGAATATGAATTTTCCCACAGAATTGTATGCGTTTGATCGTTTTACAACTTATTACCAACGCCATAAAAGAAACAAATTGGATGACCCGAAAGGTTCATGATTAAAAACAAATCGATTATTTTATAAAAACAAAATATTTTGAACAAATTTTTCCAGAAAATTCAATTCACCAAACTTTGAATTTTCCGAATTACCGTAATTGTTTTTTACAATTTTCATTTTCGTTGCATCATTTGAAAATTCAATCAATCAATCTCATTATTCGTACAGAAGAAAGTTTTGAAATCGCATCATTGATTCAAAAGATATGGCCGATTTGATGTTCGAAACAGTGCCTACGAAAATCACATTTTCTGCTGAATATCTTTTGAAAAAATATACCAATTGCCGCCGTTTGTAAAGATCCATATAATAAAAATCGAATAGATAGAGAGCAAAAAATTGCATTATAAATATTATTCATATTATATATGATTTGCAGACTAAACATTGTATATTGATTTAACAATTTAAAATTAGTCATTATGTTACTCTATATTATTATTAAAATATGAAAACTGTTTTAATATTTTAAAAGTTTTGTCGTGTAACGGAAATTGTATTTTCCATTCTTTAATGTCTTCCAATATTTTATAATATCAAAATAAAAAAGTTTTTAAAAAATTTACAGATATTGACCTATTGAAAGGAAAATATATAAATAATAAACCCTTTGATGTTTTTTTTTATTTAATTTTATTTATTTTCCTTTCAATATAATATTTCTATATACATTATTATTACATAAAAAGGAAAAATAGGGAAAAAATAACCTCAAGCGTGTTCATAAAAATTTGCATTCCTTTTTTATATACACACATTATAATATTATGTATATTTATCATAAATATGTATACAAAAAATATCTCTGATATTTTATCTGTATATGATTAATTTGATTTTTATATAATAATAAAATAGAAAAATTCTTTTCATCTGTATTGGGTTTTTGAGAAAAGAAAAAATAAAATCACCCGCAACCGCAGTTTTATATATATAAATACATTTACAATTTAAAAACTATTTCAAATTTATTGAATTTCATTTTATATCATTCCAAGATATTTGCTATATATATATATAGATATGATAATTTTAAATTACATACATATACCAATAAAAATCATTCATTTCTGCAGATATTTTTATATTGTATGAAATTGTATCGATTGCATAAAGAACTTTTAAACAAACCAAAAAAAAAAAAAAAATGAAGTATAGTTTTATTACAATATTTTAAAATTTCAATTTTATTATAACAATACAAATAATAGTACAATATATACACAAAAAGGTAAATAAAATAAAACAATATCCATATGTATATATATATTCATATAAATAAATTGTTTAAAGTTATATTGTTTTCTATTTTTCAATCGTAAACTAAATATTGATTAATGTGAAAAGTTTATTGAAAATATCATACCGTATAAGAATTACACATGAATTTTTTTTTATTATTATTAAGTCATTTTGACTCTGTGATATAGTTGATAAAAAAAAACCCAACCTATAATTCTTATAAAATATTAGGGTCGTTTGGTTCAAACCCTATACTGAACACAAAAAAAACATGTTTTGTAGTATTCTGTTTGCGATTTCGCACAGACTTGAAAATTTTCCCTCGCCATAAAAGTATAATGAATTATGATATCAACATATCGAATCAAAAGAATTGGCTGTTTCCGGAACCTAAACCAATTGTCATCGGGTGCAAGCACAAATTATTTATATATATTACAGGTCATTTTGTAACCCTTTTGCAATTTTACTAATTATTTTAGATTTCAATAAAGGAATAAATCAAAGATCAAATATAATTGTAATATATAATTCAAGGAAAACTATAATTGACGCTTCATACATCAATAACAATTCCTAGAATAAGTTAATGATGTATGGCATGGATAATGTAAATTGATAATTCATATATACATAAACATAATATAAGCGGAATTATATGATACCTCTTTGTATATACGTTCACAAAAAAAAAAAAATTCAAATAAAAAATGTCATTTTGAAATTTTCTGGAAAAATATGTAATAATGTGTATCATCTATATATCTAAATATATAATACGACTAATCAAAAATTTAATGTAATACTGTATTTTTGAGAATATATATTTCTGTATATAATGATATAATGTTATATATTGTCAAAATTTAGCCATATGTTATATGTATGTCATAGTCGGAGATGGGAAATTGTTAGCCAGATTTCCAATAAGATAGGTTACTTTGTGCGGTACATGTCTAATTAGCTGATTTATTAACAAAAATTTGATCGTGAACCGAACTAAATTTTCCGGAAAATCGACTTTTCTAAATTTTATATTGTTTTAATTACAATTCGGGTTTTTCGAGAAAATTTTCATATTTCTTCGCATAATTTAAAAATGGAATCCATTCTTAATATTTCATATAGGAAAATTTAAAAATCGGAAAATTTTGTTTAAAGAAAATTTATTTTTGTAGAATAATTAATTTGCTTTTAGGCATGTGTTTTTCGAAATATGCTTTTGGTAATATTGTAAAATAATTTCCGGCTCCGCCTATGATATATATTCTGATGAATATACACAGTGAAATTGTATAGATATATAAAAGACCTCCGCGGTAGAATATAACTGGATTGATGATTATAATATAGTTATTTAGATGCTTTTTTTTATTTTTCTATGAAAGCGAATTTATTATATAACCACTCTAATATAATAATAATAACAATAAATACACATGGTTTATATATAATATTTTTAGGCAAATGAACTCGGAAAAATATATATGAAAAATATATTAATGCAGTTTTTTTTTATTAATGACACAGGTTAAATAAATGGTATAAATATTTCTATGTCATGGAATATGATATAATATTGCCTTTACTTATACATATATAGTTATACAATATATAGTATATACAATAGATATACATTTTTTAACGCACTTTTTAGAATGTTGAATATAAACACTTATTTAAATTGAGGAAACCAACCGTAAAAAACGATGTTTTATATAATTTAAATAGATATGCACAATTTTCTGTAACATAACACATGTCTTTAATTCAAAATTATTTCCAAATCATCTAAAGAAGAATATTTCAAATATAATCGTGTAATATATATATTTAATGTATTTTGCATATATGTTACGAAAATATCTGTACTATATACTGGCAAAAAATTATTATATTAAATAAATTTTATTTATCAATTTAAATTCTAAATATTTCACTTATATATACTATATTTTTTGTTCGTTAATGGCAGAATCGGCAGAATCGGTTTACTCGGCCCAAAAAATCTCGGAATTCGAATACCGTGACCCCGTAACGAAATCATTGAATAACGCGACGAAGAATAATTTGTGGATTAATTTATGAAATTTTTAAAATAAAAGCAAACATATGGGAGAAAAAAAACTAAACTGAAAATCATTAAGAAAAAATAACTCAAATGTTTTCCAAGATGTACTTAATTGTCCAAGTTGCACTTTAGGTGGATGGGTATTTATAGATATCGGAAGAAATGCTTAATTTAAATTATTGATAGTCATAAGAACGAGGCAATACTAGCTTTGGCAGACTGCTCCATAACCTTTTGCTATTATTATATTACTGACTTTTCAATCAAATAATTTTAGAATAGTTTAATAAAAAAATATATAAATTGGATATATGATCGCTATATGTTATATTATATTACATTTATTCCATATAAAAAAACATTGTTGAAATAGACTACATCAAATAGATAATGTTTCACAAGGGATTTAATAATATTATATATAGTAATTTTATCTTAATTTTTTGAGATAATAAGCAAATAAAAAAAAATGCATATATAGCTGAATACTATTACTTTAACGAAAATATATTTATTTTATACAGATATATATAAGTAATTTGGAAATTTCATTTTTTTCAAAATTATGAACCGTTGCGCGTTTTTAAATGTACTGTTTTCATGAATGACTTATATAATATTAGGTTGTCTAAAAAGTATTGTTAATTTTTTTTACAAAATTCAAACGATTTTTTTATATATTTCAAATGAACTTTATTAAACCAAATATGCGCCGTTTTGATCGATAACCCTTTGCCATTTTTCTGGTAAAGACATTATCCCATCACTGTAGAACTTCTGTGTTTTCTGGGCAAAAAACTGATCCAAGTGCATTTTGCAGTCCTCTGCGGAATTTAATTTTAAACCAATAATGGAGTTCGGCAGAGCCGGAACAAATGATAATCTGAAGGTGCAAGGTCCGGGCTATATGGTGGATGCATTAAAACCTCCCAGCCAAACTCTCTCAGTTTCTGCCGAGTCATCAAAGATGTGTGTGGTCTGGCGTTGTCATGATGGAACACAACACCCTTTCGATTGATTAATTCTGGACGTTTTTTTTTAATCTCGCGCTGCAATCTTGTTAATTGTTGACAATAGAGATCGGAATCAATGGTTTGACCGGGTGCTAGTAATTCATAATGAACGATTCCTTTCCAATCCCACCAAACAGACAGCATTACCTTTCTTGGTGTTAATCCAGGTTTTGCTACTGTTTTAGGAGCTTCACCCTTCTTGGACCACGATCTTTTTCGTACATTTTTATCGTATGTGATCCATTTTTCATCACCTGTAATCATTCGCTTTAAAAATGACTCGATTTCGTTCCTTTTAAACAGCGTTTTGCAAATGGAAATTCGGTTCATTACCCAAACATCGAGCTTTTTCTTGTATCCAGCCTTTGTCAAATGGTTTAAAACTGTTTGGTGATGGATGGTTAGTTCTTTAGCGATATCATGACTGCTTACGTGTCGATTTTCTTCAATTTTTGATATGATTTCATCGACTTTTTCATTGATTGGTCGACCAGAACGAGGTGCATCTTTGACATCAAAATTACCGGAACGAAATTGAGCAAACCATCTATAGGCTGTTAATTTTGATAAAGTTCCTTCACCGTAAACTGCACAAATTTGTTCATGTGCCTGCGTTGCATTTTCACCTTTTTCATAATAAAATTGTAAAATGTATCGAATTTTTTCACTAATTTCGCTCATCTTTAATGCACTACAACTTTTAAATGACTAAACAAATTTAATTTTTCTTTCTTTTTTTTTATCTACGAAATGTCATCTTTCGAACGTATGTTAGTGTTACCTGATCAGATTAGTACTACTTGAAATATTCAATTATAATGACATCTATTTATAAAAATTATCAATACTTTTTCGACAACCCAATATAAGTTATAACACCATATTTAAATTCCTTTTTGTAAGTATTAATGTTATGTGGAACAAACTGCCACGGCATATTAGATATTCTTCAAGTATAAATAATTATTCATGTAAACAAATGAATAATTAGGGTAATAGGTTTTGAATTTTTTTTTTTCGTAAACTATTTTTATAATTTTTTTAGATTTTATTATTTTTCATTTTCTCTGGGCCATAATGAAATTGTATAATGTAGCGTCTCAATTACAATTTTATATATGAATAAAAATAAATTAAAAAAGATATGCTTATTATGTGCAAATATTTTTGATATAGGTACTTAATACAAATATGATAAATTATATATTAATTGTATTTATTAATAACTATGATCAAATTACTTTATATATAATCCTATTTAGAAAAATTATCATAAAACATATTCGCATTGTATTTGTCTTCACAAACACAAAAAAAAAAAATCAATCAAATATGGTATATTCGAAATATTGAATGACGAAATATTTATTTTTTTACCGGATTTGATATACACATCCCCACACAGGAAACCATAAATTGCAATTTTCTAAATATAAATATATATAAATATGAAATTCAGAATAGATATACAATTGCACGCAATCTAGCAATGTATTTATATACAGAAAAATGTATTCATTCCGTCCATCCATTCAAATATATATCTATAAATGTAATATATAATATTAATGGAGAGGAAATAAACTGAATATTTATACCTCTATATATAACTCATATATATATGGATAAATATTTGTATATAAACAGCATTGTTATAAACAGCATAGGTATAATGTTAAGGACATATACGTAATCTGTGCCTTTTTATGTTAGTTTTGGAATAAAAATAATGTTTTTTTATTGTTAGGGCGGAAAATCCGCTTGAAATTCCCGTAATCTTTTTCTGATCCCATTAAATCGAGGAGCTCCCAAAGAGGACCTCCCAATGGTGTTTTTGGAAATGAATTTGAATATATGCATTAGTGTTGCACATCATTTTATATTTAAATTCTATAAGAAATTGATTGGTGATAAATTTAACCCTCCGTTTACCAGGACTGTCTGAGGACTGAGATTTTTTGGGTTGAACATTTTTAGAAAGAAATTGAAAATTATTATAATGACTTAAGTAATATAATATGAAACGTTAACAACTTAAGATTTAGACACATTTTTGAAATTGTATGTATACGAATCATTTCCAAAAGACATAATTATTTATTTTTTTTTAATCTGAATCTCACATATATAGTTGAATTTTTTCTCATGAAGTTGTTCGTACGACTATCTAATTACCGACACCGTAAAAAGCAACAACAGAAGGTTGTATTGATATGTTTTATACAACTATAAATAATTTTGATTCATCAATTCAGAAATTTTAACGAAAATTACATAATATTATTATGGAATGGAATTGTTCAAAGTGTATAACGATCATTTAAATAATTGCAATATATTATATTATATTCCAAATAAAATATCCCACATAAAGACATATATCAACCAAGCATACGATTTATTCAATGACAACATATACGATAAAAGCTGATATAAATTTATTGATTATTTTCTATTGTATATATGTTTATTTATAAACATATACATACTTTATAAATTTTTTACGTTTTTTAAGTATCGCATTATTGGGTTGATTCTTGCTAAAAAATAATCAATTTAATGATCAGAGAATAACATACAACACAATATATATATATATATATATATATATTGCCATGAAAAACCAGAGGTCAAGAGTCATTTACTCTGAAAATTCAGTTTTTTTTATTTTTATCCGTCCGTATATAATATATACAATACATATTGCATATAAATAAATATACATGAGGAGTTTATATATACTTTTTTTGGTATATATAAATAGTATTATTTTATCAATTCAGTATATATATATAACATATATAACTTTAAATAATACACGATACGGGAGGGTTTTTTCAGTTTTATTTTTTTCTTTTATACATACAGATTTTTATTCGGTACTCATCAGTTATTGTCGATATTTTTAGTATTGAATTCAAGGAAAATTTTATTTTATATCTATAATTCTATATTCTTAACAAAGAAAAAATGTTTAAGTGAAAATTTATATTCATTTGTTATACATATACTTTATATATTATATATATATAAATAGACTTTTCCTGTAGCTATAGATGTGATTTTTCTATCCACCCATGTCTGCGTACAAATAAAATTGAATATATATTTTCAATTATTTCCATTGTAAATTTTGATTTTTGTAAATATCTTATAATTTTTTGCTTTAAGCTAAATTATCTATATAAAGCATCAGAGTTGAATGAAAAAGGGTATAGATAATTTATTTCCATTGGAAGGAGATGGGAAAATTTGTCCCGATGATCCAAATGATACTACATTCTAAATAGAATTTCCAAATTTTGGATTTCAATTTGAATAAATTTTCTTTTTTTTTTAATATTTCTTTGCACCTTTGGAAAATTCAGTCAATTTCTGATTTTTCATAAACACAAATATTCAGGATTTGAGCTTGCACATTTGAGCATGAGAAAGCTCTGTTTGAAATATACCGCTTCTGTTCACAGGCGATCAAAGACAACTAATTCGTAAACGATACAGAGCTCCCTTTGAAGCTGTTTCAGAGCAATAAAAAGAATCTTTTCACGCGGTATATGACAAAGGATAAAACATGGATCCATTACAAAAATCCGGGATCAAATCGACAGTCAGCTGAGTGAATAATAAAGCATGAAAAAAAGATTGAAGATTAATTTGGCGTCAAAGATAAATTGTTCTACCAAAAACTCATCGAATTGTTATAGAAATGCGCTGTAATGAATGTATCACTCTTGAAGGAGACTGGATTGATGAATAATGTCGAATTTTGCCTACAATTTATTGCTTTATTATTGTTTTATCATCCAACGCACTTACTGAGTGCTGTGTAATATACCTTTCAGAATTTTTTTTTAGGTAATCGCGCAGGTCATATTCTGGAACAAAGTGAGACAGTGACACGCTGAGGTGAAAAAATATGTCTTACAAATTGTATTCTCATTCACATAAATAAATATTGCTACGCCACAACCAACACTGAGAAACTTGTAGACAAACTGCTTTAAAAGCCGGGAAAACACTTCAATGAATGTTAATAGTCCAAGTAAAAAAAATAAAAATACATAATAAAAATGTTTATGATAATGTCGAAATGTTTTGTCACGAACAATAAATCTCATAATAAAATCATTTTTTTTTTCTTTTTTTTAATTAACATAAATTGTGACAATATTTTTTTTTATTTTGCATAGAAAAAAATTAAAAAAAAAAAAAGGATTTGTTTGAAGAAAACTTTTAATATTAAGTTTATATCAATTTCAGTTAAGTTTATATCAATCACTTTATCACAATTTTAAAGCTTTTCGGAATCGAAAATTTCTCACTATGGCACTTTTTTTTACCGTGTCAATGTCTCACTTTGTTCCCAGGACACATTTTTTGACGGCCCCCATTACAACTTTGTTATATATTGCCATTTTCTTGTATATTTACAAAATACTTTATTGTAGATAATAATTTAAATAAAATACAAATAAATACTAACTATATATTAAAATATAAATGTAAAATTTAAATTAAACCTATAAATATGTAATAATTTACAATCTGCATTTCTGCAATATATGATTGAATATTGTAATATATTTATGTATTTATGGTATATGGCAATATACAATGGTTCATAAATTTATAATATGTCATTTATATGTGAATAAATTTTCATTGATTCTCTCTCTGTCTATATACATATATTTATAACATTGGACAATAAGAATATTAAATCTTAATGTAGTGAATTGAAATTTATATATTTTAATTATATAGTATTTGCATATTATGTATATATGCCATGGTAGTTGATAGTGTGCCTTTACATGAAGAGAAGATCCTAAACACAATAAATTGTTGATACAATTTTGATAATTTTGAATATTCATTAACAAATGCTATATAGATATAGATAGATATTTTATAATTTCATATATATACATACATATATGAGAAAATATTCAAAAGGGAAAATTATATATAAAATATTTATATTAAATAGAAAGCTTTTAGATCAAAAACATCTTTTATGTTGTTTTATCAAAGGTATGATATTTGTTATTATACATTTATTCGCATCATACATTACAAAATTTTGTGTATATGCTTAAATATATATATAGTAGAGCTCTATTTTAAGAATGAATATATATGTATAAATATAAATGTTATTAATATATTATATATAACCCAAAATACTTTTAATAATCCAGATTTTCCAAATGTATAATATAATTTTCTTCTCCGCATAATATTCGTTTAATTCTTGAAATAACTATATATACCCTTATGTTTTTTTTTTATTTTTTAACATACATCCAAAATGTATTAATAAAAACAAACACTTCGTTCCCAAGATTTTCAACTTTAACTTTGTTCAAAATATTAATTCATATATTATATTGAAGCAGTAGTATACATAATGAGTTCATTTACTTGCGAAAAATATATTTTGCTTTAGTTAACCGCATTAAAGATTTTTTATGGGAATTTCTGAAATAAACTTAAATTACATAGTATAAAACTTTTTTTTTACCAAATATGTACAAACTCGTATATTTATATAAATGTTTTTATTTATATATAGATAAATTAACATAAACCCTTTACAATTGCTATATATATATAATAAGCATCTACTTATTATATTATAAATATGTGAATAATTAAATTGATTCTGTAGACAAGCAATATTTGTAATAAAGACAATGTTTTAATTTTATGGCATATCTTAAAAAGGAATATATACATTATAAGTATATATTTAATGGTGTTTATATTTTGCTCCTTACTATATCTATATTTCTGTATATAAATGAAGTCTGTATCTGTACACTTTAATGCGGGTATATATTTGTTTTGATTATTATATACAAACATTTTCTATATAGCTACATCTTTAGATTAAATTTCTGTTTAAAAATAATATTTATAAAGTAAAATTTATATTATTCAATTTTATCCATTCAATTGATTGCAACAATTTATATATAAATAATTA
This sequence comes from Dilophus febrilis, assembly GCA_958336335.1. Taxonomy (NCBI): domain Eukaryota; kingdom Metazoa; phylum Arthropoda; class Insecta; order Diptera; family Bibionidae; genus Dilophus; species Dilophus febrilis. Next base: position 32,416,568 of record OY284471.1, read on the forward strand.
ATTTCCGATGATGTTATATTAATTAATAACCGTATGAGAAATATCCTTATTTATTTATTTATCATAAGGAAAACAAATTTTGTTCATTTTAAATGGTTTTCAAAACAGTTTATATATATAAATAATGAATCAAATATATCTATATATTAGGATTTATTTTACAATTATCAATCGGATTTAGCAAAGCCACACTTTCAGTTGTGGGTTTCATAATAATGCTGTTTTTTTTACGGCGTCACGGTAATTAGTCATATACGAACCAACCACATGCACCTCTCTGTGTAAATTCAGATTCGAATATATAACAGAAAACATTTTTCATGTATTCGAAGTATAGGATACAAACCCAATGACCACAAAATTTTGCTTTGAAAAACATAGGAAAATAAAGGTTTCCAAGTGAGGCAATGGCAATCCAAGAACAATAAAATGCAAATCACTTTGAATTATTTGAAAAACTATTGGAAATAATTGATGGAAATATGATTGAGAGAATGTTGATTGGAAATTTAAAGGTAACTCTAGTTTTACTATTTGAACAATTATAACTGAAAAGTTATAGAGTTATAGAGCCGAATATACAGTGGGAAAGCAGAGCTGATAATGTACCGATAATGAACATAATGGATAATGGATAATGGACCGGAAAATATGTTGAATAAAAAAGAAATATGTGTCAGTGATTGACGACGGTTTTCGCCTGATTTTTTCTTGTTGTGTATCATAATAGAGTCTAACAATAATTTAGTAACAATGTAATAAGGTTATATATGATATATCCAAAAATGTTGCTTAATTTTTTATCTATATCTAACCCACGTACTGTATGTAGTTTATTAAACCAGAAATATCTCTGCCATTTCATGTATATGAATTTTTCAGATATTCAATTCAATAGCGATAATGTTGCGCTCATATTGAAAAACTATAAATGAAAAATTTTTAATTTGTTCATACTACATCGGATATCATTATTTATGAATATATTTCATGTTATACACCACATTACGCGTCCAAAATTGATGGGTATTCTACTATTATTATTGAAAAATTCTATAAACATATATAAAATTATATTCTATATATATGAAAATGTGTACTATATATATCCTTTATTTTTCTTTTATCTGAAAAAAATTACAATGTATTTATACATCTATATAAATATAACCATATAACAAATAAAATGTATATATATCTTATTGTAATAATATATATATAAGATTTAAATTGAAAATGTAAAGAAAAGAATATTATAAAAAATGAGTAACAATATTAAAACCAATCCAAAAAGAAGATATATTACAAACATCAAATATGAGAGATCCTCTGTGAATACATATACAACAACAAAATAAAAAAAAAATAGAATAGAATAAATATTGATACTATGCATAGATATATTTTCGTGATAAATTACATATAAAAATTGAACATTTCAAAGTTAATGATAGAACTAAATCATTTTGAATATATGTATATTATATATTGCGGTTATCCTTAAAAAATTTTTCAGTATTTTATATCCTTTCTTTTTTATTTTCTGAATAAATAATACCATAATACATACATACTTATATTATCAAACATATATTTATATTCAGAGAATAGATATAGAAATAGATGAATAGCTTTTCCTATTGTATAATACTTTATAGTAATATATAATATGTAGGTTACAAATTTAGAACATTATATATACAATAAATAAAAACTTTGTTGTTATTATTGTACAAAAAATCATATAGAACATATATTTATATATAGATACGAAATAAAAATAGCTTTGAGGTGCTTTTTTGATTTTATTGAAAAAAAAACCACAATATTTTTATACATATATATATATAATGTAATATAATGTGATATAGGATATGAAATGGTATGTATATAAATAGAAAAACTAAAGTGGTTGAAAGAAATTTGATTGTTTAAAAACAATATATTATAATGACGCGAAAGAAACTGAATTTTTTTTAGATATTTGGTAAGAATCTTTTTCTTTATTTATTATGTTAAATTAGTAATTATTTTTGCAAAAGTATTATACGAGAAATATAAGATGAATCTACTTATTACCTGAGAGGATTGTCAAATGATAAAACCACTGATTACTCCCTTTGGAGAGAGCTATAAATCTAAATAGAACAAACACTCACCACCAATCAAAGGATGGTACATCTATTTATATTCAGAAAACGTGACGTTTTGCTGAACATATGGCAAATACATTTATTTCATATGTGTTCCTCAAACACGGCACAATTCATTACCACTATTAAAAATTCCGATCATAAAATTAAATTGCCAACACCAACAGAAATTAAAACTAATATCAGTTGGAAAAAATATCCAAAAATCTTTGGAATCATGTTAAAGGAATATAATCCAGAAAGGAAATCATCATGCGTTAACATATCTATATAATCAATGCAGCATTAAGATTAGAATTTGTCCCGATTCAATGGAAAATAGTTGATATTAATATGGTAACAAAACCGAGTAAATAACCGAATGAAAATACATCGTATCGACCGATACAATAGTGGTAACAAAAATGTCCTAGCTGTTTGAAAAAACAGTTTTGAAAATAGTTATAAAATCAATCATATAATGGAGAAAAATTAATTCATTACAATCATCCTTTTGGATTGTGATCTAAAAATCCCGATGGTGGTGGAATAAATTCAGAAAACTGTCTACTAAACCTAGACAAACGCTTATACAGAAACACCAAAATCAACTGATGTCGCAGCTACCCGAATATGGTTTAAGAAGATTGATAAGAACTAAAGGAAAGGAGTCCCCCATCGATCCCGCAAACTGAAAACATAAATATAAACATAAATTGATAAATATTTAATTAAGTGAAATCACAAAAAAAACTTAAATAAGTGGATTAACAATATTTATAAGAATCAATTTAAGTAACAATCAAAAGGAATAATTTTAATTATAATTAAACTTTGGGGAAAACATCGGTTATATTAAAAATAATATTTTTGTCTCTTATATAACGACCCACAAATATAAATCTTATATAAAATATTAAATATTTTATGTTATGTATATGTTATGAATCGTCAACATTCAGCTAAATTCACTTGTAAATCTCCAAAAACAAACAAAAAATAATCAATGTTATGATTGAGGAACATTTTTGTATATTATTATCCATATATTATATATATATATGCATCTGTTAAATGTTTTTTAGTGGTTAGTCTATCGTAAAAAAAAATGTCATCATTTTATATGTTATATACCTTTATTGTATTTTATAGCCCGACTCGTCTATTATTACATATACGTAAAAATATTGCTATATATATACTTCAAATGTTCAAATAAAATATTGATTTTATATTTTGAATCATTTATCATTTTCATTTTATTATTTTTATGGTTCCATTCTATTACACTTTTGCATAATATCTCATTTTTCCATATATTATTTATATATATATAATATTATTCACTTCACACTTGTTCAAATGCGTTATATGGTTATATATATATATATATTATTTGTATATTTTGTATACCCATAGATAAATGTTAAAAAAAACAAAAATTTAGAAATATGCATGTGTTTGGAACACCACACTCTACATAATAATAATAGATTTATAAATGTATATATGCATAACACATATATATGCCAGAATAGTTTTACATTCGTAAATGAAAGTTTCAATTTTATGGAACATAACTATATATATATATAAACTATATAATATAGTTTATCGATATAGCAATCAAGCATAGGAAAAAATTGTGAAAATTACTCAATGATCGGTGACTTTATATATAATATAGATTTTTTAAAAAAGAAAGTTATATTACAGGAATGTGTATATATATACTTTTTCGCTTAACAATTCAAACGTATACCATTATTTTCAATTTTAATTGGACAAATAAAATTTCATTAAATTTTCATTTTTTTTATATTATTGTTATATACATATGTGTTACATGTCTATTTGGGAATGTCTTTGAAAAGCAGTAAAAAAGATTAAAAAGATTTTTGTGTACGTAAATTGATATCCACGACACAATGACAATTATTAAAAAAAAATTACTTTAGGTTATATTATTTGTTTTACATTTATATAGCGGTTCTTGTTTGAGAATTTTTAATATGAAAACATTGGCTTTAATAAAAATCCGTCATGACAATGAATAACATTTCTGAAAAAATCATCACAATAATACTCATATAAAATGCTTTATAAAATTTCTCTCCGTTGATACTTGATACACTTATGTTAGATACTAAAAGGAATATTTAACTTTCTTCAATGCAATCTGTTATTCATAAAATATTTTTGTTACTAAATGGCGAGCTGCCATTGGATAAACAAAATTGATAATGATTAGGCAATGCATTAATAAAATCTGAAAATATTTACAATCTCAGAATGATATGCTCCCAGAATCCGATTGTCCAATACCCTATTTAAATTCTCATACGATTTTTTTTTGCAAAAAAGGTAATTAATTTATCAACTATATATAGTTAATGCAGTAATAATATTTTAAAGTATGCTACATTGAAATCTGACATCTTCTCCCATCTTTCAGGTAATTGTTGAACCTGTTTGTCCGAATAATGTCTCGCGGTTTGAGATAATCCATTGATCGCGCCAATTTCTGATGTTTTTATTGATTGTGGGTGCGATTATGGTATTATATAAAAACACAATATTTATCAATTCAAAATTCAAAGAATTTTTCTTTCAACCTAAATAATCTACAAACATGCATCAGATTAAAATAAAAGATGTTTTATATATGTGAATAAATTAAAAAAAAATATAATATATAATTAAAGGTTTTACATTCATTAATAATAATTTATTTATTTATTTATATTTAACAATTGTATCATCAAATTCTTTAATATATTTATATACAGAGTAACATATGTATTATATATGCGTATATATAGATAATAATACCATTTATTGTATAAATTGTTTATGTACATATATATAATATACATATATAGATATAGTCGCATTAAGCACATCACATAAAAATTGTAATTAATATAATATGGTAATTTTAAATGATTGTTTATGTTAACACAAACAAAAAAAATAAAATAATAAAACAAAAAACCAACATCGAAATTACATTTATATTATCTCGTCTATATATGATTTTATTTTAAATATATGATATTTTTACTACATATTCATAAATAAATATTATATGTCCTTTTTTTTATATATATATATACATAATACATATAAATTTATTGGAAAAAATAAACAAAATATTATACATATTATTTACAAAGTATATTCAAAAAAAAAAAAATAATAAAATAAAAAATAAAATAATTTATATAACAAAAATAATATTTACATTTATAACAAAAAAATAAATAATAAATTTCAATAAATTCATTATAAATTATTTTGTTTTATTTTTATAATACTGAATTCATATAATAATGAATTCTTTTTCTGAATTTATTTTGATTTTATTTTTTTATTTTTGTTTAATTACTATGTATGATTTATATTTTATTATTATTTATAATTTAACAGAAAATAAAAAAAATTTTGTTTGAGTTACCAGTAAGATTACATATACATATTTTGTAAATTGCACGGTAACTATATATGAAATAATATGAAAATAGATTAATTTACACTTTCCAATTATATATTCAATGTTCTTTGTTTTTCTTAACAATTTTTTTATACAATTAATTATGATGTGTTATTTATAAATCCTCGGTACTCAATCTATCGTACATTATAAAAATATTGAGCTTAATATTATTATTAAAATTTCGGTTTTTCTTTTATATTTTATACAATGATATTTATTGCGTTTTTCCAGTGGCGAGCGAAAATTTGTCTTTATGACCCAAACGATAGGTTATTCTTAATAAAAAGTTATGTGCATAAACGCAAATTAATTATTTAACAAAAAAACATTTTTTCGAACAAAATTTTCCGGAAAATTTAATTTACCAAATTTAAAATTTTTCAAATTACAACCATAGTTTTCTTCAAATTTTTCATTTCCTTTTTTTCATTCGAATCAATTTTTAATTTTTCACAGAAGATAATTTTGAAATCTCTTCCTTGACGTTAAAAAGCTATAGTCGATTTTCCAAAAACAAAATTTTTCACAGTTTTAGCTAAAATAAACAAAATCCGAATTCAAAAAACGGCAATTGATTAAATTTTGAAATGAGGAAACGAAAATGACAAGATTGGAATAAAATTGTGGCTGTGTAATTAAAAAGTTTCAAAGTTTATTCATTTTAAGAATTTGCCGGAAAATTTTGTTAGAAAAAATCTTTTTTTTTTTTTTGTAGAATAATTAATTAATTATTTTTATTCACATACCTTTCAGAATATGTTATATCGTTTCGGTTATCAGGACAAATTTATTCATACCTCACCACTTTTACTTTTACTATTGGTTATGTAAAAACTATTAAAAGTATTTAGAATATACTTTGATCGGAAATTATTAAATCGGGTTAGTCTTTGGAATGTATTTAATACACTATATATATGTATATGATGCGATATAATTAAATAGGATGTAGTATTTTTAATTGTAATTTTATTGTAATTATACATATAAAAACCAAATAGTATAAAAGAAAATTATAATAAAATCCATCACATCTGATTTGTATATTACTGCATGACTGTGTGTTATGTGTTTAATAATATGTGTTTGTTGTTGATGTATTATTATTATTGTATGCATATATTTATATAAATGGATGTTTTTGTATTTATAATGTAGACAAACTAATTACATATATGGCAAATTTTCGTTGTGTATATATAAATATATACGATATCAATCGGAAGTCATATCATTTTAAAGCCTTAAATTAATAATTTTTATTTGTTCATTAGAATATATATAGAAAAATTTCGTGTGCTGTTTTTTTTATGAATATGATATGCGTGATATGATATATGAAAGTTATTTATTGTATATCGGATTAAATTGATTAAAATTTTCCTATATACATATACAAATACACACTTTCATATTGAAAACAAAAAAAAATTTAAATGATATACACATTATATTATTTGTGAATAATTTGCGTTTAAATAGCATTTATATACTTTTTTTTTTTTAATATAATACAAAATGAAAAAATATTTAATTTACGTTACTTTGTAACCGTATAAATTGGTTGTGATTGAGCATTTGAATTTGTGTTGGCCGCCGTTTTTTGATCAGGACGTAATTCAGGATCATCACGATCTTCAGCCGCCTCATCAATAATACTAATATCATACAATGATGGACGATGACTTCGTCGCCAACCTATTTAGATAGTAATTTAAATTGAAAATAATAAATAAATTATATTGAAAATTACCAAGAGAATAGAAAAAACATTCAAGATATGTATACCTTCAACAACATGTGGTTGTTTGGTTTTCGTTAACAATTTCGTTCCCGAAACTGATATTAATATTGCGCCTATTGGTGCTGTTAATACAATACCTAAAACACAAATCATAAGTACTATATCAGCATATCGTTGTTCTTCGGCTGACGGTGTATTTCCATTTTCAAACAATTTTTTCATTGCAACCGGACCCAATGCCGCTTGAACAGTTGCTTTAGCCATCCAAGATAAAGAAACAAATATCTATATTGTCAAAACAAAACATATAAAATTTATTTAAATTATATAAATATATAATTTTAATAATTTATTTAATTAACCTTTTCTTTAAAATTTAATTTATCACCAAACGCAATGGCAACTGTGGCGGCAATACGTAAAACGACACCGGCAACTAAGCATCCAAGACCAATTGAAACTACATGCGGATCTAATTCGGAAATCTAAAAATTTAATAATATATGGAGTATTTAACAATTGTACAAAATTATGTTTAATAAATAATGTTAAATTTAAATTAACAGCCCACCTTAACGGCAGCACCAGTGATACTGAAAAGAATCGGTTCGAAAATCATCCAAAATATTTCAAATGCTGTTGCCACCGGATTATCTTCAATTTCCCAACCTTGCTGACACCAAAAGTAATTACTTATGAATGCGGCAAATACAACGCCAAGTGGTCCAGCACCTTCATAATGTAATTTTTCACTTCCGAATACCGCCAATAATCCACCGGTTAATAACATTAATGTACGTATTGGTACAACATATGCATCCCCCTTCTCCGGAATGTATTTCGATAGACAACCCCAGACAACGCCAAAACCCAAACCACCAATTATACAAACTGGTGCTTGTGATATTTGATAACCAAGTGAACCAGTTGAAAATAGGATACTGGCAATAATACCGAATATGGCAACTGAGGCGGCATCATCAATACCGGCCACCGCAATAATTAACGTTGGAATACCTTTGGCTACACCATAACCCTTGGTACGTAATCGAAACAGGCATGGTACAACAACCGCCGGTGATACAGCCGCTATAATAGAACCTAATGCAAATGCCCATATCCATGGTAATTCTAATAACCAATATGTTGTCAAAGCTATTACGATAGCCTCAACGGCCCACGGTATTAAACCCAGTTTTAAAATTGTAACATAGACTTTTTTAAATGCCTCCGGATCCATTTCCAAACCGGCCCGAATCAAAATAATAACCAATGCAAATTTTCGTAGTTCAGCCGTTATAAAATTCATTACTTCACCATCTAAATTGACCCAACCAACGTTCTGTTGATATTCGAAAAAAATAAGAATTTTTCTCATAAAATATGTATAATTTTGTATATTACGCTGATGTGTTTAAAAATCGTTTACTTACTTGAAATAGAATACCAACTAGTAACATACCAATCAGTCTGGGTAATGTTGTTAATGAAATAAGCCAACCACCAAAATTGGCAGCCACCGCTAATACTACCAAACCAAATAATTGACCGCCTGGTGCAGCCGAATCGCCTAATATAACGTATGCTGTTACCCATATTAAAAGACCTATAAAATAATGTTTTTGTTAAATGTAATTTAAAGAAAATGAATTTTTGCTATATATAAATACAACTATTTTTGTTCATTTTTCACTGTATAATGTATACATATATACGGAATACAATATTTTAGTACATGCATCGCAGAAATTTGATTAATGTACAATTTACATTTAACATAAAAATATATACTACTTTAGATAACATATAATAATATATGGTATAATTTATCTGAATATTCAAATGGATTTCTTCAAGCTAAAAATATAATATATCGGTGAATGTATATTGATGACAATTTAAGAAGAATATTGAATTTGAATTTAAATTGTATATATACCATATTTAAACATCTACTATTTCAAAAATAATACTAAAGATCCAATATACATATATAAACAGTATTCGTGGAATGAATTGGATTACAATGGATACATTTTTTAATAAGTGTATTATCCCGTAAAGAATAAAGAATTCAAAATATTTTTCCTTATTATTTTATTCATCTCTTTTAAATTGAATTCACTTTTTCGATTATCTTTAGGGAAAAAACAGAGTAACTGAACTTTACCAAAAAAAAATTCCATAAACCATATACGGTCAAAACTCACGAGTTAACAAATCCAAATATAAACAAACATCAGATCAAACGTTATGCCCCAGTAATTTGTCTGACGATTAATGGTAATAAATTCCATTTTGATTTCATAGGATATATATGTGAAAGAATTATACAATTTGTTAACTTGCCATTTTCATATCGCGGTTACTGTACATATAGTAGAAAATATATAGGTATTGGAATCGCTTTTCGCTTTTGCTTTTAATATATAGGAAAAAAAAATATTATTACTATTATTGCATTTTATATCGTTTTTATACAATTTTCAATGTACGTTTTAAGGATTTGTATAATATTCATAATATGCATATTTTATTATATATAATATTTATGCAATTTATGAAGATAAAAATATATAATCAAGAAAATTCTTTTACATGATTTTTCTTTCTAATATAAACCACTTTTTGTGTTGAAAAAATGAACGGGTAGCAAAAAATATATACATTATAAATAATATATAGATGAAGATGTGTTAAAAAATCACATCTTCACCATAATGTCTTCTGTTTTTTTAATTTTTTTTTGTTTTATAGCAAATGTGATTTATTTCAATATAAATATATATTAAAATTTTCTTCGTTATCATATTCAATATTTTTATGTACTGTAATCGAATTCCAATTATTATAAATATATAGGACTACCTTTTATTTATACATAGAGTATTCATATCAAAACATAATATTTATATTTAAATAAAAATAAATTACAACGAAATATATGTAAAATGTGGTCTGATAATATAATGCAAGAATATTGAAATATTATTCTGAACAATAAATATAGTAAATAAACCAAATAAATGTAATGTTTAAATAAAAAAAATAAATATCCATTGAATGAAATGTTCAATCAAATCGATTGCGAAATCAGGCAATCCTAAGCATTATTTGTTTTGTATAGTTATGTTCTTAAAATATATATGCATTAATATTTAAATTATAAAACGATTTGTAAAGGTTTTTTTCTATTTGCGATAGATTGAGTATATATACTTATACCTTTAAAATTATCAATCTGTGATTTAAAAAACGTTTATATTTTTTTTGTGTAATGAACTTTAACGTATTTCTATATATATATATACTTACCAATTAATATAATTGATATAATTCTAGCAAATTGCCGGAATGATGGACATAATGGATATGGACAAACTTTTTGCCAATGTGGTGGTTCCCATGATGGTGTATTATATTCAACACGACATCGCATACACAATGCATATATCCAAGATTGTTCTAAATTTTCATTTGGTTTAGCTTTATCTTTGGCATATGCATTCAGTAAATTTCGTGTTCGTACTGAATCACCATTATGTTTATTTGAATCTATAAAAACAAAAATATATAAATAATCAATAAAATTTATCTATATGTATAAAACACAAAAATTTAATTAAATCAACGATCATATTTTTATCATAAAGCCTGCTTACCCATATATGAATGATGACTGTGTAATGAGTCTGTGTCTAATTGAGGCGATAATTGATTTATATTATTATTTATATTATTATTGACAAGTATACTTTTTTTTCTAACAGGACCAACTTCTGAATGTTCTGATTGCTATATATAAAAAACATTTTTTTTTTATAATTAATTTACATAAAATATATAAATTAATTAATATCTATATATCATAAAAAATTTGTATTTATTATAAATATTCATACCTGTGATATTTTTCGTCTGGTTGCATTTTGTTCATATCCTAAATTATCGTATCCAAGTCGACTACTACTACCATCTGATAATGGTTCTTGTGCAATACTAACTTTACGTTTCGGTTCACTTGTGGTCGGTGTTAATGCTGTTGGTTGTGATGTAATAACCGGATCACCAGTACCCGCACCACCAACATTACCAACATTGCCATTGCCATCAATTGAAGACATTTTAAAACTAAAAATATATATAATAATTATTATATTATAGTATTAGTTTTTATTTTTCGTAATTAAAAATTTTAAATGAAATTAATTTAAATTGGTTATATAGAGCGATATAGTATAATTTAAAAAAAAAACTAATTAAACACTTTTGTAATTATGCAATTATGGGATAGAGTTAATATAATAATTAAAAAAAAAAGAGAAAAAAGCACGCCGCCGACATATGCATATATAAAAAAAATATTTTATATATATGATTGTGTTTAAATAAGAAAAAAAAAAGTGTAATTATTTTATCATTAAAAATATTTTAATTTACTAAATTGATATTTTTATATATATAAATGAACTTTAAAGAATTGTACAGAGTATAGAGTATATCAGAGTCTGTGCAAAAAATATAGATATATAAAATAAAATAATTATTTTAATGTAATATTAAAGCCGCAGAAATGATAGTGTGGTGTCGTGTACGTTTGGAATATAGTTTGAATACAGATATAAAATAAAATGGTTTTAAAATGGTTTTGTTTGAAATTACTGTGGGGGATTAGAAAAATATGTGCCTTTTATTAAACGAGCGATAAGAGATATATTCTTAAAGGAATCAAAATAAGGTATGTATATTAAACAGAGTAAAATAAGATTTTCCAACAAGATTTTACGGAAAATTACATTTTCAAAATTTTCTTTTCAATGACAATCATTTTATTGTGTTAGCATTGTTTCAAAAATTAAATTAAATTGAAAATTTGGAAAATTGAATTTTCCGGAAAATTTTGTTCAAAGAATTTAATTTTTTTAATAATGTCTTATTGTTTTAGTTATAATTTAACAATAAATTCATTGTAAAATATCGATAATCGCAGATATTTTCCTTATTCAATTTAATTAGAATTTCATTTTAAAAATTCGGAAAACATCTTATAAAAACTTATTCGCTGATCCATAGACATTTTTTCGGAAAATTTATTAAATAAATGAAATATATTTCTAACATCTTGATTAAAAAAAAAATTTATGAATATCACCTATAATTTTGGCCATAACATTGAGATGTAATAAACAAATATTATTCTATTTTTTTTTTTTGCGTTATCAATCAAAGCAATAAATCACAATAGAAATAAATGCATTCCATGATAATATAATGCAAAATAAAGCATATTTTAACAAATCGAATTGATATATCACACATTAATTTAATAATGTCAATTTTTTATTTAATTCTTTAATATTATATAAACAATTAATGTATGATTTATATGATCGCAATGATATGTGTTATTTTTATCATGTTGTTTGGGTTTTATTTTAAACAAATTGGAATGATTCAACAATAAAAATAAAAAAATTTTAATTGTGGAATAGTCGCCATTCAAAAATAAATATAAACTCATCACCATCATTTGCCTTTCACACATAACATATAATATAATAAATCGTTATTATTATTTATTTTTTTTGTTTTTTAACGATGATTATTCAAACCGTTTTTTTTATCTTCTTCTATATATATATATAAAATTTAAATTTGACTATGAATTTTTTTTATTTTTATTATTCATTAAATTAATTGGATATATAGAAATAAATAAATTCGAATAATAAAAAATAACTTATCAATTTAAAATACAAAAAAAAAAAATATCTAATAAATTAGTTTTTATGAATGAATGTGTTTTTTTTTATTTTATTTTATTTATATATATAAAGAATATAGAGCCACTTGAAAATGTTCGCATGAATAAATGATGATGAGCAATAATAAACAAAAAAATGTTTTATGTTCAAAGTGATATAGGTATATATCTAGCATATAAATAAAAATATATTTTAAGATAAACGTTTATTAAATTTTTATATGTATGTATAAATAATAAATTGAAAATAAAACAAAAAAAAACATTTCAAAATGATGTATTACATTTAAAATTCTTTATATGTACAATGTACAGGGCTGCCACTACATATTAGATATTGGTGGGAACGAACCAGGCGCCGTTGTATAGGGTAAACTCAATGTTAAATACAAAATAAAACATTTACCACCTAAAAATTCACTTTTTGCGGGACGTTTGGCAATGCTCCTAATTATGCTCCATTTACCATAAAGCGGTGATCCATTTCAATAATATATTGTTAAATCATAAAATTAACAACAATTCCGTGAATGCGGTAAATATTACATTCACAAATTCCCTAACGAATGGGAAATCAATTGTTTTAAAAACATTTATACATTTACTGATTATGTTTCAGGGCACTATATTTTATTATTTAGGCTAGGCGCATACATGGGATAAAACGGACATGTATATATATTTACTGAATATTATTGTCCTGAAATAAATATTGTTATGTACATATAAAAAGCGCATAAATCAATTTATATTAAATTTATATACATATATAGATAAGCTTGCGATGGTACAATCAATATATTGAATCTTATATATAAAGTAACAAAATATTTATAGGTATAAAATAAAGATATAACCAAAATTATCAATTTAATTTGTTTAATATAAAAATTTCTTAACCATCAATATTTGTAATTCCGATCAATTTATTTTTTTTGTTATAAACAATAATAATTTGATAGTTTGAATTGAATTGAATACAATGAAATTTTTATTTCAAATAGATATAGAAATAATCAGTTAAAAATTTATGTTTTTTCTTTATTTTATTATTTATAAGTATGTGATTTTATTATCTATTAAAGCTGATGTGAGATATAAGAAAAAACTATTTAAAAACAATAACAACTAAAATTAGTGTAATTTAGTAGATGGTTAAGTTTTTTTTTATGTTACATTAAAATTGAGATATAATAAAAAAACTTATTGTTTTGTTTAAAAAAAATGTAAGAATCGTTATTTTTTTAACCCAATATATAATATTCTGAAGTGGCAATTGAAAAAGTGATGAACATATAATAATTGATTTAATTTTGAATATATATATAATAAACATATGAATAAGGGAATACTATTACTATTTTTTATTTAATTTTAATTATATATATCTTCCGTAATTTATTGAAATTTGTTTTATCATGTAAAAATGTGGCTACATATATTTCATAAATTTGGCAAAGTAAAGTAAAACCGATAAAAATATGTACATTTGAAATAAGCCAAGAACATTTCCATTTGTTCAACATTATAATAAAAATAACTAGTAGAAATATCGTTAAAATGACATCCAAATTTTATGCATTCAAAATTCGTATATTTTTTCACATGTATAGGGGGGCGTACGGCAAATCACCGACACCGTAAAAGTAACAAATTATGAAATCAATAACAGGAAGCCATTGCGTCGGACGCTAAAACCAATTATCGGTTGTATAGCAAAAATTTATTATATTTATATATTATATATACAATAATAATCAATTATAAACATATATATATGTATTTGTTATGTTAATTATATTATACTATATAAATTTGTTGACATAATTGATTTTTATAAACAAATACGCAAAATATATCATCAATTATAATAATCATCATCATCATATATACCATTTATTTCATTTTATAAATATTATCTTATATTTATATATAATATAGTAGATGACAAAAATACCTATATATCGCAAAAAGCAATTAATGGATAACAATATAGAATATATAAAGATAAATTCAGATATGGGAGAAAAGAAAACAACTGCGTACAGGAACGTATAGTTGACGTAACTAAAACAGAATAAATGCTATATATACCATATATATATAAAGGATGATTTAATTTTTACCAAATGTTATGCCATAATTTTTTAAGAAAACTGAACAGCAGTAACCGAACAAATCAAAATTCTGGAAATGAAAAAAATGATTGTTTGACAACTCCGTATAGTGCAAAAAAAAATAAAACAGAACCAATTGAGAGTAGAAGATTGTTTGACAAAATTCTGGTTTCTGTATTTTGGTTTGGACACAAATTTTTACTCCATCAAAATTGACGTTGTAAATTGAATAACCCATTTTTTCAGTATATTTTTCAATTTTTCGTGCCTTTGGTCATTCATTTTTTTTTTAATTATAAAAAATAAAATAAAAAATACGATTATTTAACTATTCAGATCACCACCGAATATTTCGAAAAACTGACAAAAAATACTATTTATAGTTCTGTTTTTTTCCTTATAAGTTCGGTTCAATGGTTTCTCAAATGGCATGATGGCATATAAAATATATCACCCGCAGTATCACTATATAAATTTTGCAATTTAAAGATTTCAAATTTATTAAAAACAAATTTATTGTGGTTAAAACCTTTTTGATGGATGGAAAATTAAACATTTTATAAAATGTATATGAATTTGTAATTCAATGAAACGTGATTTATTTCAAAATGACTATATATATTTCTATTTTCATTCAAGTGCAAATCATTTTCTTCCTTTATTCGGTTCAATGCATTTCTTTTCATGTTTTACAATATATGTATTTACAAATAAAATGTATATATCTTTAACTTTCAATTTAAAAAGTATATAACAAAAACAAGTGTATAATAATAATAATATACATATAACAATCAATATACATTATATACATATATACAAAAGAGATCAATTTATATATTGTATATCAAATATTCAATTCAAAATACTTAAACAAGAAAATTGTAAAATATATTTTATTTACATGTTTTTGTTTACACATTTTGATATATTTTTATACAAAATAACGAGAGGATATCGCATACATCGCACAACACAACTTCGCATAATCATTTTAAAAATATATAATAAATAAAAGTATCTTTTAGTATATATATTGCACAAAGAAAAACTCATTGATTATGTATATTTATTTATAGATATGGTATTCAATAATATATCAATGTAGTTATATCCTTATTGAGTGTCGCATAGAATATATATCTATATACGAATAATAAATATGTATAAGCTTCTTATTATTCTCTATTATATAAATATATATACGTGGCAATATTGTTGAAAAAGATTAAACGACATTGCATGTATTATATAGCAGCAGTATATATAATAATAAATTATAATCAATTTAATTGCTTTAGAATTATTACACCACATAAAATGAAATTCTTTTCATTCAAAATACACTATATAATATAATAAATTATTTATCTATTATTTTGAAATGCATAAATATACACTGCTATATAATACCTTTTATTTTCTTTCTCTATTGATTCAATTTGAATCCACGTATTCAGAAGATCAATAGATTTATTACTATATATATACAATTTGTATCAATAATAATTTTATTATAGCGCATCGCAATACAAGAATGATTAAATATTATTATTATATGTGGTAAAGTAAAGCTATAAAGATATCATGATTGATATTGACCGATTACTATAATTGATATAGAAATTCTATGTACATACTTGGTTTATAAATATAAATAAGTAATTACCGGTTTTGTAGTTAGTGGTCGCTAACGAAATATAAACATTTTAATCTGATCTGATAAAAATTTTTATTTTTTCTACATTCAATATTAAGTAAAAGCCCACATCATAGTTTTTTAACCCATTGAAAATGTCATAAAGCGTACAGTTCTTTAATCTATAAAAAAAAAGCTAGTTAAAATCATCGTCTGTTGTTAGAAACTTATGCTGAATACCCTTCATCAATTAAAACATGTGGGACATGTTTTCGACAATTTAAAAATAGCAATTACGAGTTGTATTAGCATTCGCTTAAAATGAGCGGGATCCAGAAGATGGGAAAATGGATACCATAAATGAATTGAATGAATATTATTGAAATATTTCGCAAAATTGTAAATGTAAATTGCAAGTGGTGAAGCCAAATTATAAAATGCTTTACAAATTATCAATCATTTGCACTTTTCAAAACGATACTATTCACTTTGAAAAATTGCTGTTGGTGAAACACAAATTGTAAATACATATTGAAAAGTTGCAAATTGCAAAGTGAAAATTGGTGTTGATGAAATAGGGCCCATGTTGTTTTTCATAGATAATCACCTCAAAACATCCAGCCTTTGATAAATCAATAAATTTTACACCGATTTAAGTATCTAGACATCTTCGTCGGGCACCGTCTGGATCATCAGAATTACTATCGAATAAAAATCGTTTACATTTTTGTTCGCATGAATATGTTTAAATGGTAAAAAATGCACAAAAATAAGTTTTCTATCATAAAATTACGACATGGATGGTGTAATAAAACAAATTGACTTATGAATTTATATAGAAAATTGTATATGGTACTCATTTGTGAATGATTACTCTGCTGCCTATATCGATACAGGTATTTATTATATATTTCATATCATATATATATGTAATGTGTTTTATGTAAACGATCATATATAAAAAATACATCGTATTAAAAAATTTTCCGATTTTTTTTTGTTTGTACAATAACGTATACAATAGTACGTCATTTTTCATATATGGAAAGTAATTGGTATATTTTGATTGAATGACATGTTTTAAAAAAAAAATTCCAATCGATTTCATTACAATTTGGATTGTATAAAATAAATATTGCAGTGTGTATATAGAGTATATCAGGTGTTGCCTCCGCATATAATAACCCTTTTTAATTCTAAATAATTGCATTCCGGTAAATTTTTGAATATTCATTTCAATATTAATTTAGATTAATCGGTTTCACACATAGTCGCCGACAAATATTTCATACATAAATAAATAACCCGTTCGATTTTTTACTGTCTATAAGTATCGTCACAACTGTGAATAATCTGCCCGATTTTTTTGGTGTTCATTACAAACTTCATTATACAGCACCGTCATTACATAATATATATCAATATATATGTAATATATTTATGATAGTATGACAATTTATATATGCATAAAGTCATTTTATATAAATGCATATATGCGTCAAAAGTATATATGTTATAAGTTATATAATCATATATAAATTATTTGCTGAAACATATATTATATTTCAAAATAATTTGTTACATAGATATATCAGGTATATATGTACAGCGAGAGTCAGGTTTATAGATTAAAATCAAATATCCAACATTTATATATGTATATATAATGCAGAATGTTTGTATGTTAATAAATCATTGGCAGTTATATTGGAGATTGTTATCCATATGTCCAAAATGACAGAATATTCTGAACGGTACAATTAGCTGATTTATTACATTACATTTTTACATTGATCGTGCACCGGATTACATTTTCCGTAAAATCGACTTTTCTAAATTTTCTATTAATTACAACCCGGGTTTTATCTCAATAAAAATTCAATAAATAGAAGAAAATTTGTCAAATCGCTCGATAGGTTTAAAAGATACGGCCGATTTTCCATTCAAGATCACCGAACATTCAAAGAAATTTGCGATACTATAAAAGTGAACGACCAAATAGTACAAAGATCTTATTCAGTTCATAAAAAATCGGAAAAATATTACGAACACTTGTTGGAAAATTGACTATATCTTTTGAATCAATAAAGGGATTTTCAAATTTTCTTCAATGAAATAGCAGAAATTGATTGAATTTTAAAATTTTTCGAGTAAAATAAAAATTGAAGAAAAACTATAGCTGGAATTCGCAAAATAAAAAAAATTTCAAAGGCAATTTTCCGGAAAATTTTTATTTTTTTTTTGTGGAATAATTAATTTAATTTTAGGTAAATATATTTGTTCCTGTTGCTATCGAAATTGTAATATCCTTTTTGTAATATGACAAAAACATTTCCAGCTCCGCCACTGTATAAAAAAAAATCGCAGAATTACTTAAAATTAAACCAATTTTTAAAATTGATATTTAAAAATGAATAATTCAAATAATGATTATAAATATATTAATACAATCTTTGAGATTAGAACTATGAATTTTTTATTTATTTTTATCGTTTATATCAAATATTCTAACTAAATAACACAAATCCAAATTAAATTTTTATGAATATTAATAACTATACCATATGCAATAAAACCAAAAAACTCATTTATATTCGTTCAGTGAAATGACTTTTAATTTACCGCATCAATTGTATTGTATACATTAAATTGCATATACATATATTATATATAAATACCTATGTACTGTTTAAATAAAACTGCAATATACAAAATATAAAGTGTTTTATGATTTTGATGATGACACAATAAATTATATATATGATGACCATAAAAATTTATTTTACATTGTTTGATTCTTATATTCAAAAAACCATTGTGATTTAATTATAAATATATAATTCTCGTGTTAACAAACTTTTTATTATTACTTTATTATATATTATTTACTATATCTGAATATAACTTTACGATTATATTGTCTACGTGAATTTAAAATTTATAACATTTATTAACGTATTTTTTTTTATTTTTTTCATAAACAATGCTAATATAAATTATTTTTATATATAGTCACTTATATACTTGAAATTTATAAATATATCGGTCAAGGGCAATCAATAATATATATACACGGAATTCAAAGTAATCAATACGAAATAACAAAGTGTCAAATCATTTCAGTATTTTAACGATATCTATTTGTATATAAATGGATGGATAATTATTCGTCTGTAATACAACAAATTATAAGTATTTTATAAATTTCCTATTAACACACTATTATTATGTAATTAAATTTTGTCATGGTATATATACCATATACAATATATATAATAGATAAGAATAAGTAATTTTCCATTCATAAATACCAAACTATTTAATAATAATTTGTATTACTGCTATTGCTACTATATATTTACTATTACATTTATGTATACTTAATTCAAAATCAATATTTGTATATATAATAAATATAAGAACTTATTTAAAAAAAGTAAACATGCCATTAAATTCATGATAGCGATCGTAAAAACTATTTGTGTATAAATATTGTAATTGTATAATTTAAAAATAAAACCATTATTGAATTTTATAAAAAAAAAAAAAAAAGAAAAATGAGCAAAACAAAATAAATTGAAATTTAATCGTTAAATGTTAAAACAATTATTATAAATTTTAACTATATACCTTTATACGTTTTTAATATATGGATATAGGTATATATAGTAGCATTGA
The DNA here is from genome assembly GCA_958336335.1 of Dilophus febrilis. Lineage (NCBI taxonomy): Eukaryota > Metazoa > Arthropoda > Insecta > Diptera > Bibionidae > Dilophus > Dilophus febrilis. The sequence goes on from OY284471.1 coordinate 32,437,138, forward strand.
TTAAAAATATATGATATGTATTTAAGTAGCATATAGTAGGTATAGTTATTTTAGATAACGTATAATTCCTCAAATATAAGTATATAAGTCAATGATTATCCATTTCATTTTTAATTGTTAAACAAAATTCACTATCAAATAGATTCATTATCACAATATTGTCAAAATACGGTGATAATCTAAAAGTCACTAAATGTATATTTAGCTATTTTATGAAAATAATGTCTACGGAAACACTTTGGCATTTGTTTGTATAAATTAATTGTTGATGACTGATTTCGAAACGATTTCAAAATTTTCTTTTTATGAAATATCAGAAATTAATTGCATTTTCATATATGAAATTGAGATAATGAATTGAAATTGAAAAAACGCCTAGGACGTTATTAAAAAAACTTAATAATTAGATTATTTGATCTTTCGGAAAATTTAGTAGATGGAATCTATTAATGTTTTCCCATAATTTGGCTTATTACAGCCTTTCATCACCTCATTTTGATATCGTAAAATTTTCAAAAGTATCAAATGATTTTTAACAATTACTATGATATTATTTTCTCAAATACTCGCATAAAATCTCGAATTACCCGACATTTATTATTATAAAAAAAAATACACGAAACATCATTTAAATAAAGTTAATAATAATTTATTAACTCAAAATAAAGTTAATTTATTGATCTCAAAAAAAAACAAAAAAAATAAAATGAATTGAAATCTATCAATTGGGTAATGTTTAAAATTAATACGAAATTATATATACAAAAAAAAAATAAAAAAAATTATTCAATGTATTTTTCTTGCGATATTGATGAACATGTTCGTAATTGGGTGATTGACATCTTAAAGAGGCACACATGTCTTAAAATTGTTAATTATTGTCATTACAATTGTCTTCTAATTTTGATTAGTATAAAATAAATATATATTTAGTAACTGCTGTGCATATATGAATAATTATCTCTATATTTTCAATTTACTTATCGCATAAATGGCTATTATGTTAAAAATATATATTTGTATACTTATATGATGATGAGTGCGAGATTATATTAAAAAAGTATATTTATTAACAATTTTCAATTACAAAAATAAAACATTTGTTTACACACACGCATAATAATAATAATCAAATTGTTTTGGTTAATGTCTAAATATGGAAATATTCAAAAATATTTTCGTTTAATTGTAAATTTTTATTTGGTAAATAAAAAAGAAACGAAACGAGTCCAATAAAAAAATTGAACTATATAATATATTCGATATAATATTTTTAATAAACTTCATTAACGCATTTAAGTCATTTTTTTTATCATCGCAGTTAAAAAGTTAGTAAAATCAGGAAAATACTTGCTATATAACAAATTTATTTGTCGCACATATAAAAAGCGTGTGACCACTTCAAAAGAAATGATACACTTTAATTTTATAATATACAAATTAATTATCAAAGTTATTTTTCAATATTTATTTATCTTATTTATTATTTATTTTTTTCTTTTTAATATTGAAACATTTATTGTATATAGCAAAAGTGTTAAATATTGAATTGAATTGTTTTTTGTCTGATCTGATGATTAATTTAAAATAAATGTGTCATAATAACAATTTATTATTGGATATATACGTACACTTTGAATTCTTTCTTTTATTTCTTTCTTTATTTCTTTTATTCAATTAGAGATTTTTATAAAGAAATAAAAATATGTGTGCATGCAAAGAGTAAGTGATATTATTTAAGACATATACGATTTTCTGTATATTATATTTTTGCGATTATAGTATAGTATAATAAAGCTTTTATTTTCACGTGAGTATTTCTATATTTAGCAGATATACGATAACTTTATTATTATATTGCTTATTGGTTTTATAATCGTACCGAATACCTTGTATAATCTTGAATCATATATCACATTTAAATATTTATTATTATTATGGGCAATTTGTATTTATATTGATAATTTTATTTTTATTTATTAAATTATAATCTTTAATTCGGGTAGTTTAAATAATCAGTATAATTGAAATTTATATTTAATATATATATACTAATTTTAACCTGTTACAATTTATTTATTTTTTTTTGCTCATTTCTATGCAATAAAAATTGATTTGATAACATTTCTTTAATTTTTCATTATAATTTTGTTATTATATTAATGTTATAAAGATGAATATAAATATTTATAAAAGGTGGTTTTCAGATTTTATGTTCTCTTATTACTAAATAAAACATTGGAATTTTCTATACCTGTAATCAAACATACTAACATGTAATAGTCATTAACATACAAAAATTTAAATTAATATGCATTATTCATTTGAAATAAATATATATAACATGTCCTCGAAAATTGAATTTTCCGGAAAATTTGTACGCCCCGACATTGCATAAACTGTAAATTGAGTTAAACTCCTTAATATTAATAAATTTAATTTTAAATTAATAGTTTTGCAATAGTCATTTGTTTTTATATAATAAAAATTCAACTTTGTTTTTTTTCCCATATCCGCCGCATACATTAAATTAAAATTTGTTGTTTTGTTTTTATGTATTTTTTAATAGAAAAATGTTAAAAATAAAAAATACATTTATTTATTAGGCATGTGATCGTTAATTGAAAAATCATTATGCATATATTGCATTCATAAATACACTTCGCTTCGTTGTACAAAAAAAAATTGTATTTCATAAATAACTATATATGTATGTAAATACACATAGTATTGTGAAAAATTAATGCGACCTTTTAATAAATAAATACTCCAAAAAGTAACTCGTTAAATTGTATATAGGAACATCGTTTAATGTATGCGGTTGAGGTGTTATGAAAATATCATTATGCGAAAAGATTCAACTCAGCATCTATTGAAATTTTAAAACATCATATCCAGCATTAAAAATGATGAAATAACGAATGTACCGAATCTTTTAACAATATTAATTATATATTTTGTCTCCTTTTGCCACACACGACAAAAATGTTAATAAAAGTTTGGCTAACAGTTCCATGTCAATATTAAAAACTGAGTTACAATATTTTACAGGCAATGGTCATCTCCAAAAACGAATTATTCTTCGTATAACGCAGAAGAGCCTTCTGTTAATTCGGCTAGCACCAGAAATCCTTCTTCTATTAAAGCAGAATATTGACAGTATTAACAGAATATGTCTGTGGTCTAATCAGAATCAGTTTTGCTAATATCATATCAGAAAATATTTACTAATATAACAAAACTTCTTAAAAAATTAACGGAAACATTCTTTTATTTCAACATTTTTGCTGTTTTTATATACTTATGTGCTATACGTTTAATTCTTATCAGATATTGGCTAAATTAGCAGAATGTTTGATAATAAATTTAATGTAACCCACGCCATTTTTTTGCAAATTGCTTTTGCCGACCAAACCGTACGATTATACACTCTGCTATACCAAAGAAACTTTCACGAAAATAACAGAATATTTCTACTGTATAAGCAAAAATTTTTACTGGCTGTATATCAGGTGAACTTCTGGTACATTATAATATAGTATTTTTACGATATAAGCAGAATTTTATTTTCAGTATGGCATGAACTAGAAGTTATGAATAAAATCTGGCAAAAACTTGAGATAAAATTAATGCTAATACATTTATACATAAAATATATTTTAAATCCAAACTTATAGATTAAATTACAGAGACTTTGTGTACGCATTAATTTACACTATACTGTATTTTTATATAGTGGTTTAAAATTATTAAAAAATAAATAAATAGTTTATAATTTTACAATTTAAATATTTTATAGACGATAAGAAAACATAAAACTAATATGTTAAAAAACTTTTATATTGTATATTATATATATACAATAAATAATAAATAAATTTTACACAAATATTTTAAAGTAAATTATAGTATGTTCTTATATATAGTTATTTATTTATAAATTTAACAACTATAAAAAAAAAATAAGCGATTTCAATAACAATAACATTCTTAAATAACAGAATGCATATATACACTTTTGAAATATTAATAATCTATACATATTATTTGAAATAATACATTGATGCGACAAAAAATATTATGTAATGAAAAAATACAGGTAAAATATGGCTTATCTTTAATACACATATATTACAAAACAACCATAACTTTTTTTTTTAAAAAATTCACTATAAATTGCAATGTGTCATGTGATATCGTATAATAATAATTGTATGCGGAAAAATTAAAAAATTACATTATAAAATTATCAAAAAAAAAAACAACTGAGTAGTAACTAAGTAAAAAAAAATTGTTGTTATTGTTATATCTCAATAGTAAAAAGTAAAAACTAAAAAGGCAAAGTAAAAACTAAAAAGGTATAATTTATGCATATTATACATATACCTATATTTCGTAATTTAATTTATCAAATTCTATATAATATATATTATCGTATTAAATTTGTATATGTATTTTTATTTGAATGATTGTATACAATCAATTTTCATTTGCTAAATTCAGTTTTCTCGCAGAAATTATGTTTACAATAGAAAAGCAAACCTTAACATAATAATAAATTTATATATATCTATATAGTATTTTTTCTCACAGTATACCATATACCAATTTACTATTTCTTCATATATAGCAGTATACAGTATCAATATACAGCATATGGTATATACAGAATCACAACAATCAGTATAACATAACCGTATATGTATATATTATATAATATTGTATATAAAATTGACAAATCTATTTAGATAAATTTTCATTTGTTGAATAGAAAAAATCTATTTTCCCACATACATCTTTCTAAAAAAAAAAAACTAAATATATAAAGAAATGTCACTATATATTTTGAAACATTTATTATATATAGTTGGGAAAAACAAAAAGGAAAAAAAATTGATGACATGAAAATGGTATCGCAGAATGGGAATTTTTATACATATATAGTTTTTATATTATACATATATAGTAGGATTTGATATAAATAATAAATGTTCATAACTTTTTTTTCGATTTCCTTTTGTATTCAGAATGTAATATAGAAAGCGAAGGAATAAACAATAATAGGGATGAAATAAAATAAATAATTAAATTATAGTTATTTTGATTGCATCGATATATTTTTAATTTAACTATAATTTAATTATAAATTAATAGCAAATGATTTTGATTGTTTTAAATATATATATGAGACAGTGTTTCCTATAGATATAGGGTTTATACTCTGAATTCAACCTTCTACATTTCAAAATCAACCTTTTACTTTTCAAATTCAATAACCCCTTTCAGAATCCCATAAATATGTGTTCCAGGAGAATAATTTGAACGCGAGCTTTATCATTTCAAATTTAATTTAAAAGTAATTTAATTCTAACGCTAATATTGTATCTGATCTTTTAATTATAACAACCAGTTATAGAGATAAGTGCGGGCAGAACATGTAAATCTTTCAAAAAAACGTTTTAATTCCCTAAAACGGAGTCGAATCAACCAAATGTTTTTGAGAATGTTTTCGACTCCAAATGAGCAACAGAAAATAAACAAGAATGGCTATTAATTATTTAATTTAAAACAATTTTTTAAACAACAAATCGTTATCGATACATAAATTTAGAAATAATTTTAATTGAATTTAATTATTAAATTAAATGCGCAATTGTATATCGTTCAAGCAAAATTAATTCAATTATATTATAAATTATTTTAATTGAAATTAATGAAAGATTATGATTTTTTTATGGTTTGTTATATATAAATCGACAAATTAAAATGTAATATTATCATCGTATTCAATTATCTTTAACCGCCGTAAATGAGCCAAAACAAATCTTTTTTAATTTAATATATAAAGCATTTTATTTACCGCACAATATTTAATGGATATATATTCAATAATATTAATATAAAGTTTATAATAGTTTTAATCGTTTGTTATATTACATTAATTGCTATAAAAGACGACGTTGACAATATGATATATGTATCATAATCATGATAAATATTTACAAAACAATATCATTTAAAAATATATATATATAAAAATTAATCTAAATTAAAATTTTATTTATTAATAAATATATCTGATTACAGTCAAGTATTATTTCCTATTTAATTTTAAAGGGTTTTTAATTAAAAAAAAATTTGATTAAAAACTTCAACTATATATGAATTATGACAAAGCTATCTAATTTAATGATATTGAAAAGTAGTTGAATATTGAAAAATAATGTCATGAAACTTAAACCCAATAATAGAATTCAAATGTTGAAATCAGCAGTAAAATTCAGATGTAAAATTAATTTTAATGATTTAGAAAATCTTCTATTTTACAACGAAAAGCTAAGGGGGGTTTTTTACATTTTAAAGAAAGGACAATTTATATTTGTTTTTGGTTATTTTAAGTTTATTTTAAAATAATTTTTTACAATATTTTATAAAGGATTTAAACAAAAAATAATTTTTATAGGTAAGGTGAATCATCAATTTTCTAAACAATATTTCAAAAAAAAAAAAACTCTAACAAAGTGTACCAAAAATCTCTGTACCAAATTTATTGTTAATTCTGTTGTATTTTTCATAAAACTTTAAATATCGGAAAAATTATAGAAAAAGAATTTTTTTTTCGTTACGATTCAGTTTAACTTTTGTTTTGAGTATCACATTGTTATATTTATAAAATGTTAATTTCCACACCTCTCACCTCATATTTGAAATAAATACGTTAATTTCACGATCGATTAGAAAAATGTTTAATGGAAAAAACTAACTTCATATTAAATTTGTTTTTACCGCATATAGTCACTTTTAATGGAAAATATATCATTGATGATTACCGATGATCGAAATATGCATATAATTTTCTAAACTTAACCTTATTTAATACTTATAAGTCTATATAAAATACAAAATTTATATATTAACGCGTTTAAAAATTAGTATTATTATTCTAGTAATATTCACATTAATTTGTTTTGATTTTTAATTCAGATTTCATCATAGTAATTACGTTTTCCAACTATAATTTTCCATGGAAAAAAAATCCATGCATAATATAATTAAAAATTAATTTTTTAATTGATACCCATATAAATTGTATAGTTATATATTTAAAGCATTTTATTTTTTATACTATAAAATATTTTAATCAAAATGATTATAAAAATAGATAGAATATATAGCAAAATACATATACAAAAAAAAAAAACATAATTTTTAATTACCTTATATATTATGATATAAACGAAAGTGAAAAACAAAAAAAATCCCCTCACTGAGAAACAACGCACGTATGTATATATAACAAAAAAAAATCAACGATGAATAATATGCTTGTTTGTTTTGTGTATACGAATTAAACTTTAATTAAATTCACTTTTTTTATGTTTTATGATGAATAATTTCTTTCTAAGTTGAATCAAAAATTATATGTTTAATAAATACTGCAGATGTTGAAATTCAATATATATATTTAAATTTACACAAAATATTACAAACTCACGTATTTACCATTTTAAATTTTGTCTTTCATATATATATATCTGTATATAGAAATATATTATTTTCGACAAGTTCCATTCAAAATATCAATTTTTCTAATCACAATACACAATCATCATATATATATATATATATATATGTATTATTTTAATTAAAAAATAAAAATCGTTTGTCACAACATAATTAATTTAAAAAATTGGTAAAAATATTGTTTTGATTTGTTGATTTATTTTTTATTTTTTTTTTTTGATATAGTTTAAATTTAACCAATTTTTTTTTATTTGGTATGCGTTGTTTCAAATCTTAACTTAAACGAAATACTAAAATTAATTTCCATAATGGTCAAGTCTTATATAGCTTTCTTAATTGTATATTATTGTATTTATATATATATATATATATAAGATAAATTTACAGAGCTCCGATTCATTGTAAATACTATATATAACTATACACACATACGTTAATTTATTTATTTTTTTGTATACAATACAAATTTATATACTATAAAAATTAAAAAAAAAACAAAATGTGTGTTTTTATTTTTCCGTCCATATATAAATATATTTTTATACTTTTTTTTTACGACAATTTTCATTATTATAATACAGTTTTCTGGTATATTAAATTGAAACTTCATTATAAATATCATGATTTATTTCCTTAATATAGAGTAATTTAGGATTTCTTGACCATCGATAGCGTTAATTGTTAATATCTTATTAAATTATGCATTGAGGTTTGTTTTGTAGGTTTGTAATTATTTTGATTTTTGATAAAAGTACACTTTTGATAAAAAGGATTTTGAAATATTGTTCATCTTAAAAAATTTTAGTTTAAAATATAATAATGTAGAATTTTGCCAGTACATATAACATCAGAAATAACTCACACATCATCAGCAGCGCATTCAACTCAACAATTCCAAATTCAAAATTTTATTTATTAGTAAGGTTTAAATAATTCATTCACTGCCGCAATTAACAACGTGCGGTTTACTGTATAACATTTTAAATATATAATATAAATTAAATGTGATATTAAAATTTTTTTCGTTACTATTGGGTATAAAAAAATACTAGAAAAAAAAACTAATTTTTTTTTTCAGTAACATATTCGTCGAATGTGTTATATGTGGTATATATTAACAAATACATGTAGCAATTCTGTACATTTGTTTTATTTTTAATTTTTACATTTTTTTTTCACAAATTAATATAGATAAAAAAAAACAAAATATTGTCTATATATAAAATAAGAAATATTTTTATTTTATTTTATTTTTTTTGTTATTCTTTTCGGTGGGTCTCTTCTATATCATATCATTTATACAAAAATTTCATTTATTGATATGATATATGTGAATATATATTGTAATAATGTACATCATCATATATATAATTGTCAGTATAATAAATAAATATAAAATATAAATAACCAATTTATTGTACCTATATTTATTATTGATATATGCAATTTTAAATCGTATATACAATAATAAAACCTTCATTTTCGGTAGCTTGTATATTGACTGATTGAATTCATATCATCATATAATACATATAATATAATGATTAAGATAACATTAAATTATTGTTATTTATAATATATATATATATATATAAAACGCGTATAAATTTTATTTTATATATACCTTTTTTTAATTTATACTTTATCAATTTTTGTTGTATTATTATTATTATTGATATTACCAATATTTTTTTAAAAAGATAGTTAAATTTAGTTCATTTACCATATATATATATTGATGTTTACAATTAATTTAAAATTTATTAGGGCAATATTTAAATTTTTTTTTAAATATTTAGATTGATTTGAATTTGTCTATATATTACTAAAATACAGTGTGTAAAAATGAGTTTTAACTTTTCCTATAAGAATATAATAATTTATATTTTTAATCAATTTTACTTGGAACAATAATATTTATTATTCGATTTATAATTATTGGTCGCATTGGATTTTTTCCATACTCAATATCTATTCAACTTTTTTCGAACCAACAGATTGAAAATTAATTTTTTCCAAGAATATCAAGATTATGGAACAGTCTCCCAGACCGAGTATTTTCCCCCTTTTATAACTATCAATTATTAAAATTATGCATTTCATCCAATCCAAAAACTCAACAAACTAAAGTGCAACTTGGACAATTATTTGAAAGCGCGTGACTTATTGTGTCTGCTTCTTTTCAGTTTAGGTTTTTTTCTCTCATATGAAAATTTTCAAAATTTCATGAATCAATCAATTCAATTTTATGAAATTTTACCCACCGAAAATAACTTAAATGCATTCAATGCGTTTCATAGGTTCATCGCCTGATTAAGTAATTTTGTTACGGGTTTACGGAAAACAGAATACTGAAGTTTTACGGGCGCTAAACCGATTCTGTCGTAGTAACGAACAAAAAAAACAACAAATTTTTAATAAAGATTTAACTATATTTAAGGCTTCTGTTTTGATATTTAATTTAAAGTTACAGCAGACATAGTTTAAAAAAGGAAAATTTTACCATAAGAATTGCTTTAACTGTATAAATAATTTTTTAAATGAAATTTTTTATATTGTTAACCAAAAAGTTAATGGTTTTCTAACCAGGTGCATATATATGCAAAAACAATTTTACATTTCAGTATAATTTAACAAAAAAAAATATACCATCAATTATAATTGTTATATTCTGTATATATTTAAATAAAATTGAATACGACATATCTTTATAAATTGATTTTATTTTTTATTTTTTTAAATAATACATCAAAAAATGTTGTTAATTTTGTTATCGTTCGTTCGAAAGGTAACTGTATATAGAAATAATTTTCTTTTTTCCATATATAGATAAATATAAACCATCTTTCATATATTATATGTCTCGTGCAAATAATATTGATAGATTACATAAATGAAAAGATATGAATAGTATATATAAATTATGAAATAATAATTTTTAAAATTCGATAAAATTTTACTCATAATAATTTCGCCGTCTTAATAGATGGTTAAACAATATACAATACAATTTAGAAATTTGAATATATACATAAATACTTAAGTTATTTGGAAATTTTTTCCCATACAATTGGTCGCTGAGGCGCTTCTTATATAATCATTTTAAACAATTGGCGAAAGGAAGGACAAATAGAATGTTAATTTGAACGCATATAAAATTATTATATACATGAAATAAATTTACACAAATACAATTAATATAAAATCGCATCGCGCCGATAGAAATATCTGACTTAATACAAAATAAATTATATGAATTAATCTTAAAATTATATATTCACAAATCTATCGTATATAATTTTAATTTTAATGAGATAGGTTTATATAATGTGGCGTGTGTGCTATATGAACAATATAATTTAGTAAACATGTTAAATCAAAAAATTAAATAAAGGATTAGTTTTGTTTGTTGGAAGCAAATAATAATGTATAGAATTTGTATATACTCCAACCAAAAAAAAAAGTTTTATTCATTTTATATAAAGATAAATCTATATTATTTAAAATCACTTTTTCTTGACTGCGTGATATATAATTCTATATCATATATAAGGAAGTTAAGTATTAACTCAATAATTATTATTGAGGTGCAATATAAAATTATTAAAATATTATATATTATAAAAGTGTTCATTGTATTCATATTATACTTATGACGTAAACATCACAGTTTTTCAGGCTGCAATTCATATGTTATAGAACTTTGCGTCAGATGGCTTAGGAATAAATGATATAAATACCAACACATCTATAGTATATCCAATCAGACAGCAAAGCGGCTGGCCATCGACTATCGAGAAATAGAGTCGAAGCGAATACTCGACTGTCTAGGGATAAAGAAGACCATGTCAGAAGTAAACAAAGTCACATTTCCGGGGCTGACGAAACAAATTTTGGGCCTAAACAGAACAAACACTAGACTAGTGATCGGATATTTAACCGGACAATATAATCTATAAGAGCTCATCTACATGGGATGAAAATCGTAAAAGATAACACTTGTGGGCTGTGCCATGTAGCATAATGACCTCAGGGGGGTATCACAATGACCTACCTAAGATTTATGGTTCCCTAATTCAACTACGAGAATTCTTTTAATTCGCCCTAATTAAAAATATGTTTACTATTAATCCTGTTTAAAATATGCATTCCATTTCAAAGATTCATGTACAAATTCGAAAAACATATTCAAAAAAAAAATATTGATATCACATACCGAATACGACAGTAAACGCTGCGCGTAAATATATAATTATAATATATATAATATGAGCTCGCAACGTTAATTTATCTTATAAAATTAGTAGATATATATGAATATACAAAAATCTTTATATATAGAATCACAAAGTTTAATAAAACAATAAAATTTGTACCGAAATACCTCAAATTTTCAAATTTATTAACAAAAATATTAAATAATTATATACACACATCATTTATCATATAGTATAGATTATATCATATAATACACGCGGATATAAATCACACATCATATATATGAATGTTATATAAAGATAAATCGCGTTTTATATGACGTTATTGTTTACGCGTGACAATTTATATATGCATTGTTTTTAACCATTTGAATTTTGTTTATATCTATATTGTGAAGTCTAAATATAAAAAAAAAATGGTATTTATATACAAAATGTATAAATAAATTTGTACAAAATAGTACAACTGAATTGATATGGTAAGAAATGCAAACATATATTCATATAAATATATATATATATATATATATATTATATAATGATTTATAAATAATTCAATTATACAAGCAACTCTTACACGGTCATTTTTTTACACTAATTTGAAATAATGTTGACTCAATCATTATGAATAATACTCTTATTCCACATTTTAAGAGTCTATTAAATTTGGGAATGTGTTTGTCAAATAATTTTTACAATATTATGATAGCGAAAAGGGCAACGGGGGGTTAGACAAAGAATTCCATTGCATTAATTAGTTCTAAAAACTTCACTAAAAATAATTTAAATTATTCATTTCTTCCTATCAATCAGATAAGACTTTGAAACCACCTGAGCAATTTTTTCTTACAGCACTTCAGTTTAAGTTTTTTTTCGCTCATACCTTCGACTTTATTTTCAAAATTTCGTAAATTAATCAACATATTATATTGCATTCACCACACCCAAAATCATCTAAATTTATTCAACGCATCATATAGGTTCATTACCTATACAATTAATTGATTTCGTTATGGTATCACGACAATAGAATTATGAGGTTTTACGGGCGCCGCACCGATTGTATCGTAACTAACAAAAAAATGAAAATCTACGAAGAAGAAAGTTTTTTTTACTTCAACTTTTTACAGGATGAAAAAAAAATTAAAATTTTTACAATACTGAATTTTGCAATATACAATAAATTACTATTTCATTAAAACTGTTTAATTTAAGAAATTGAATTTTGCTGATTTGTATTTGATAAATAGTTTATTAAACAAATTATTTGTTATTTATATTCGGGAGCACATCTTCAATTTTACTATGAATATATGTTTTTTTACGCGTTGATTTTTTTTAATACGATTTTCGTCGGAACGTATCTACAGTGATGTTCGGTAAAATAGGTGTAAAGCAATTTTAATGTATTTTGATTAATTTCAAATACCAATATCTATTTGTGAATCATGCCATCCATACGACAATTTAGTACTTTGTTTACCTTTATTTATCACATGAAAAGAAAGAGATAAAAAATGTTGTCCTTCGTATTTCTGGGAAATTAGCTATGAACATGCTGTTCGGTAAAATAGGTGCGGACTATGTTAATTGTGGTTTATTTAGTTTTTGCGAATAAATTACATTTATTGGTGGTGAGTTTGTGAATTTTTAAATAAATTTTAGGTAAAGTAGTGATTTAAATTTAATTTTTGAAACATTCCGGATTAAATAAATACATATTTCTAAGTCACAATAGGTAGAAGTACACATTGTACGGTATTTGAATGGCAACGTATAAAGGATCTAAGAGCATCCGGGCTAACATATAAAAATATTTCTGAAATTATGAAATGCTCCCAAAATATAATTACCAACGCATTAAAATTCAAATATACCACAGAAAGAAGGGGTAACAAACGTAAAACTAAAAGCAATGACGATCGTAGAGTGGTTGTTGCCACAAAAAAGAGCCCTTTTTATCATCCAGGGAACTTGTAAGAGAGCTTGATCTAAGCATTTCATCAAGCACGGTATGAAAAAGGTTAATAGCATCAAATTTATAGGGGCGAATAGCTAGAAAAGCACCAATGCATACAGCGAAACACATTAAACACCGTTTAAAATTCGCACATGTACATCGTGATTGGTCAGGTGATAATGATATTAAAAAGTGACGACATATTCTTTATTCTGATGAAACCAATATAAATTTGCATGGATCAGATGGCAAATTACATGTTAGACGAAGACCAAATTCAGAATTTTTACCGCAAAACACAAAAAAAACCATTAAGCATGGAGGTGGTAGTTTAATGATATGTTTTGGTATCATCATGGTATGGAGTTGGTCCTATATATTTAGGTCAAAAATATCCAATGGATGAACAGGAATATCTAAGGATACTTTTAATCGAAATGTTGCCATACGCAAAAGAAAACATGCCTATTATATGGTCATATCAGCAAGATAACGACCCAAAACATACGGCTAACAAAGCATCGGTTTGGTTTCCACAAAATAATGTGAACAAAATAGAATGGCCAACACAATCACCCGACTTGAATCCGATTAAAAACTTGTGGAAGCACGTATAAACATCAGTTGCAACAAAACGGCTCAAAAAACAAAGTAGAACGGGGGAAAGAAATTGTAAAAGTTTGGAAGCGATTTCTATAGAAAGGTGCCAAAAATTGGTGCAGTTCATGCTAAATCGATGTGAGGCAGTAATTTAAAATAAGGGACATGCGACAAAATATTAAATCATAAATGGTATGTACGCGAAATACTTAGATTTTATTTAATATTGTGGACATTTAATACTTTTTCTTGTGTTTTTGGTAGAACAAAATATATCGCACCTATTTTACCGAACAGCATATTCCTAGCTAATTTCCCAGAAATACGAATGACAACATTTTTTATCTCTTTCTTTTCATGTGATAAATAAAGGTAAACAAAGTACTAAATTGTCGTATGGATGGCATGATTCACAAATAGATATTGGTATTTGAAATTAATCAAAATACATTAAAATTGCTTTACACCTATTTTACCGAACATCACTGTATATATCGTGTAAAAAAAGAGTTAACTGCATATACTTTATTTATCAAATTTCAAGATTTAAAAAATTTACACATTTTAAATATATACAACACACATCAAAGATGTTGTCTATATATCAAAAAAAAATATGATAGAGAGATATAAATAAATCACAAAATTGTATATCTCTGACGTATAGTAATATACAATTTTTTTCTTTCATATGTAAATATAATTAATATATATATATATCTGATTGTGATCTATATATATACTTTTTTTTATATTATTAGTAATTATTTGCTGCCGCATTATATGAACAATACAATTTTGGTTGTATAACTATATATAACTATATATAATATATATATATAATCTTCTTGTTAATACAATAAATCTGTGATAAAAATAATAGAACCATGTAATTTAATGGATAGTTTTTGTTACCTGTATACGATATTAAGTAACTACGTAAAGTACATTATAGTTCAAGTTTTCGGAAGGAAAACTGTTAAGATACCATTTTTGATCACTTTTCTCCCAGAATTGAAGAATTTTTTATCGAGAAAATCGAAGACAAATTTTCTTGATTTCTTTCGCTCATTCGGTTGTTTCTGCTTCCCGCATCGGAAACTGCTAGACCGATTTGACCTAAATGTTCAACATAATCTTTTTTTATGTGGAGTTGATTCACATATTTATCAATATATATTGTATATATATGTATACGACCGGGGATTGTGTTATAAATTCATATTAAAAAATAAACCATACATAACCACCATTAATATATATATATATATATATATATATGTATATAAATAGACAATACAAAATACATATAATACAATTAAAAATTCATTTTAATCTATTTACATATTATATACATATTTATAATTCTGTGTTATATAATATAATGTCACACTTTTGTCAAAACCCATATTTATCTGCGGTCTATATATGCGATATGATGGAAGCATCGCAGATATATAATATTTATATATGTTTATTATATTATATTGTTGTATATATGCTTTTGTTAATCGACCGTCAGAATAAAAATTTTATGATTATTTTTGAAGATATGAATTGTTTTATTAACTTTATGGTAATTACACTTCAATATGCGTATTTCTCTGTATATATATACATATATAGCGATACTATTAAAATATATATATTTATGCATATATAATAATGATAATAAATAAATGGTTTTAGTTATTTTAACAAATGTTTATAAATACGTCAAATACATAAAATATTTTTATAAAATATCTTAAATTATAATCCGCAAATATATATCTATACATGTATATAGAGATCTGTATATAAAATATATAAATATTTATTAAATATATATACAATTTATGTAATATATTTAGTGTGCAATTAGTTGGTTGGTATATAACATATATTATATACATACCATTCAATTTTATACTTATGTTTTATTAATTTATTAATTTATTCATTTGTATAATATTGACATATTTGAACTCTCTTGTATATTTTTATATATAATATAGAAGAACAAAAGGTTTTTCGATATATGTATGTAGATCTATATTGATATTATATCTGGTTTAAAATTTTAGTTTTGTATATTCGCGCCGCATGTATATTAAACAGCTGATATAGAAAGAATAAAACTGAATTATTAATATTATGTGTATATATATTTATTAATAAATTTTGTTATTTTTAAATATTTATAATATAATAATTTTATCAATATAAAAATATATATAAAAATATCAATATAAAACATCAACATCAATATAAAAAGATATACAATTATTTATAGCGGAATACGATTTATATATAAATAATGAAACATTTGTAGAATTTTTGTTAATCTATAGCAAACTCTGTCGTGTAGTTGATAAAAATGCTAAATTCTTACAAAATTTTGTGGTCGTGAGTTCGGTATCCTATCGGTAGACTTAAAATATGTTATGGGGTTTCCGGTTTCTTTTTGAAGCTGAATTTTCACAAAAAGTTGCTCATTTTGCGATTGGTTGTACGGTTAATTACCGACACTGTAAAATAAAAACAAATTATGAAACCAATAACAGAAGACTGTTGTCAGACGGGTAAAACCAATTGTCGGTTGTAAAGCGAATTAAGGTTATATTATCCGTTTGATCCCAAGACACCAAATTTTCTAGTTATCACATACAATACAATATCGGCTTTTCCGTTTATGTTTTTTTCCCTTGTATGTTCGAATTTATTTTCAAGCTCTGATAAATTAATTTACAGATTATAATAGATTCACCATACCCAAACTCAATTATATGTATTCAAGTGATATTTTATAGGTTCATCGCCTATGCAATTAAGTGATTTTGTTATGGGTTCACGGCAATGGAAATGCGATGTTTTTCGTGATTAAACAAACACAAAACACAATTTTAGAAAATCGAACAATTTAAAATTATGAAATGAATTTGAACGATGTGAAATTCAATTGCAAGAGAAAAACAAACCAACTTTAAAATGGTTTGAGAAAGTTAAAATAATGATTGCCTAAAAGTATGATGGTATAACTCATTGAAATTTATTGTCATAATAAGAATAGAAAATATTGGACTGTTCAATCAAATACAAAAAAGGAAAATAAAATTTTATATTATTTTATTAATGAATTACATCATTTAATTTTTTTTTTAAAACATAAATTTTAAATCTGATGAAAAAAATCATTTTTTTTATATAACGATAACAATAAAAAATAAAGCAAAAATAAATAATGTAATATATAAAATTAAAATTAATCCCCAGATAAATAATAAAAAAAAAACATGTAATAAAATAATTTTATTATTATATTTACATACAAAAAAAGTATATAAATATTTTAAATACGATATACATATGAAATTAAATTTTCCAAATTTATTTAATTACATGTTTATGCGGTTTATTATTTTGTATACAATATATATATTAATAAATTTAATTTAATTTTTTTATTCAATCATGTTTAAATATTCATTTTATTCACAGAATCTAAATTTTGAAATTTTGTTTTTAAAAATTAACCATCTATTAGCTATATATCTAAATGGATTTTTGTTTCAATGATAAATTTACAAATTTAATATACAAATTTATTTATATACTAAGCACATGGAAATTTGAGTTCTTTTGTTCTATATGTATATACATATGCTGATAAATTATTTAGGTATGTACATGAAAAAAAGAATATGGAAACGGAATGTTATTGATTGGGAAATTACATAATTATATAGCTATAATGTTGTCATAATATATAATTTTTTTTTAAATTAAATACAATTGATTTGTTAATTTGGGAGATTGAATAATTATTATATATTCTTTCTATTAGTGATGTGGCGTGAACAAAAATTTTTCATGATGATCAAAATGATAGGATGTTCTAAAAGGTGCATGCTTAAAAACAAATTAATTATTCTACAGAAGCATATTTTTTTTTAACTCTTTTAAATTTAGGAAAACTAAATTTTCCGGAAAATTTTGTTCAAAAACAATAAACATTGAAAAACAATCCATGACAGTAGTCCAATAATCGAAAAAGTCAATTTTCATGGACATTTTGTTAATGCTCAGAAAGCTCAGATTTTTTACGGAAAATTTAATAGGTATAGCATCCCTTGATTTTTTTTCCATAAATTAGTTATTGGACGTGTAATATCATATATAATTTTGTGACCAATCGCCGTTGATTAAATTGCGTTATTTACTATAGATGTAATTATTCGCGGTTATTTATACTTTCACTATAAAATAAAAATTTCCCGATTTTGAAGACATTATATTTTAACACCGCACCACATTAAATACAAAAATCATTATACGTTCAATACAATATAACTGTGTGCGCTAATTGAATATTATTCAAAATAAAAATATTATCAAATATATATATATAAAGCATCGTCGTGTACGATAATTATCCTGAATTAATTAGTATACATTTGATAATTTCATTTTATGTACGAAATTTTTATCATAATATAAAAATTTTATAAATCTAGTGAATTTTTTGATTTATTTTATACGTATGAAAAAAAAAAACAAAACAAAAAAAATGAAGAATAATGAAGAAGTAATTTATACGAAATAATGTTTTTGACCTATGGTTTTCAAACTATATCTATACTGTATATATTACTGGTTTTCCTATATATGTATATTTGTTTACAATGCATGATATACGAAAAATAACATTTCGATGTTATGAAGAAAAGTCATGTGAATTTAATTAAATATAAACGAATATAGTTTTTTTATTTTTTTTTAATTGTTTATGTATATAATTTTGTTTATCTTACTCAATTATAATAAGTTTAAAAAGAAAAAAAAACAAATTTAAATATATACCATACGTTACATATTATTTATTCATATACAGTATTGTGTAAATTAATGTGAAAAAATTCAAAAAATTTTTTTTAAAAATATGTTGATCTATATATGTTTTTATTTAAAATACAATTTCAGATGTTTAATATTTTATTTGACCTCCATTTTTGTGTTTGTCATGTACTCGATTCAGCATTGATTATATATTATTAATTTTGATAGATTTTATTCGTACCGGTCAGGTCATAGCATAGGCTTAGATATTGCAACGGATGTATTCATTGGTAAATTGGTCTTGATGATCGCCCATACACATTCTCAGTTGAATTACTGTTTTAACTATTCATTAAGATATTTTGATTGAATGTTGGAATTAATTTAAATTATACTGTATACTAAATATTTTTCTAAATATATTTCGAATTAAAGCATTTTATTTTTCATATATATGGAATGAAACCAATGTATGACAAACAATAAAAATGAGTCAACATTTTTAAGAATAAAGATGAGTTTCATTTTTTTCTTTATTTAGTTTATGCGATTTTTATCAACATTTGTATGGGATATTTTAATATATATACTATTTACAGACCCGCATCTGCTATACGAATTGACTAATATTCCCACACAGGGTAATTAAAGGAATATTAAATTCTCTAAAAACTTCTCTTACCGATCAAATGGGCTTGTAGAATACAGTCTATTCTTAACATCTATAATGATCTAAAAAATTGTCAATTGAACCCTACTTTTTGCATAGAGATCCATTAATATCATTGTCTATTCGGAAAATTCAGCGTAAATTTTACTTAAGATTCACTCTTAAAATCAATACCATTTTATGGCAATTTCGCCATTAAAAATTGAAATGATTACAGGTTTATTTTTACCAATTAAAGTTCAAAAAAAACGTTTTTATTATGTTAGGGGGATCTTTTTGGAAAACTTGAACATTGCCTAAAAATAACCAGGTACGGACCTTACTATGCTATGAGTACTTACGGTTTATATAAATTAAATTGCTTTAAAATTAATATTCCGTCAATCGGTTAAAACAAATTTAATCAATATTTTTAATAGAATCATAACGAAATCTGGCATATATATAACATCATAATCGGTATTTATATTCTATAATATATATATATATATACATACATATAGCAATTAGGTTAAATATTTAGTATTTGTTTATATTTTATTTTTTTGTAAACCAAAAGCATATGACATATTATTGAATTTATTCTTATATATATATATATCATAATAATAATAATAATTATTATTATTATTTAATTAAAATGATTTCAAAACAATGCGCGACATTATAAATATTGACACATATATAGTATCATATATATATAAGATAAACAGCCGCATAGCCAATTTAAATATGATGTATAATTGTATATATACAGAAATTATAAATGAAGCACGTGACGGCGAATAAATTGTATATATAGTTAGTTAGTATATAAAGCGATATAGAAAATAAAAAAATTAAAAATAAAATTTAATATTTAAATCATGTATATCTTTGCCTCAAAACAATTAATATATTTAATATGCCAACTAAATAAATACAGTATGTTGAACTCGTGTTTTTAATAATATATAAATAATTTTTTTGTTTATTTTATTGATGCAATGTTGTTGTTGATATCCACACAAATAATATATATATTCACATATATATACGAATTTTTTTTTTAATTACATTGAAATCATCATCTTCGTATCGTATATATAAAATGTATGAGTTTTTCCTTTATTTTAATGTATTTATTTGTTGGTTTTTTTTTCAATTAAAATCCTCACACAAGTCATTGCTAATTGGTATTTATGAATCATGTGTGATTAATAAAAATATTTGTATAAAAATACGTATATTAAATTAGTTATATGGTTAGGTATATATGCCCGATGAATTATAACATTAATATAATTTTAAAAAGAATTGCATACAAGGATACAAGTCGTATACAAATTGGTATATATTCATGTTTTATTCGGATTCGCTTTTATGCGATTATTAAAAGTTAATTTTAAACTATAAATAAGTCTGGGTCTTATGACTTTACCTATACATACGAACAAGTCAAAAATTGGGTGTCTGATTTGGGTTCGCTTCAAAAGACGAACAATTCTTTTAGCGTAGTATCCACAAATTGCCAGAAAGGGGGTTAAAATGTGTAAAAACCAATGGCCAATACTTGGAATAAAATGTTTTTATTTTCCAACTTAAAATTAATGTTTTATTTTCACGAAAAAACGCTCACATCATCACAGTATACCTGATATATATATATAGGAAAACGAACCGAATCTGAATGCAAAATTATCAATCATTATAACATGATATGTATTATTGAAAAATTATTTTTTTAAATTGTATACAAATACAAATGTATATATCTTTTGAACTGATTTTTTTTAATATTTAACCATTTGGTAAAGGATGAGCTTAGTTAACGATTTTTGGGATGAAAAAAAATTCTGTCAGTCCTTGGGATAACTAAAGTAAAAACTAATCGGTAAAATGAGTTCAAATTTGAAAATGAACCAAATCGGTCCATCAGTTCGGTAAGTTATGACCGTGTGGTTGATGCATTTGTTTTAGTTTAGTTCAGTGTTTATGGTATTTTTTCTAAATGACATTTTAATCAAAATTCTCTATCGTGCAATACATACCCCGGTGTATATATTTGTATATAATAATACTTTTTTAATATTAAACTTTTCACTTTGTGTTTGTTTACACGTATAATTGTTTGTAATTATTAAGGTAAAATTAAAATTATTTGTATTTCGAACGTATAAATAATAAATTTAATATATACATTTTATTTTAAACAATAAACAAATATTAATATATGAATGTTATCATAAATTTTTGGCATATATATGAATATGACATGACACATTATTTTATATATGCATCGTTGACATAATTATATACATATATATATATATATATATATATATATATATATATATATATATATATTGACAAAATATTATTGATTCTTGAATTGCTGTGTCAACAAATACATATATTTATATATTCTATATTAAAATTTCTATATAATAATTTGTAATTGTTGATATAATATCGCAGGTATGCGTAAATAATTGTTTATAAATTGTATTGTTTAAAATTAATTTCACCGTGTATCTGTTTGTATATCGTCTCCATATATTCTAATATATAATATGACAACTTGTCGATAATATTTAATATTAATTAGTTCACAACATACAAATAATTATAATTTATATTTTGTATAATTATTTAAAAATGACATTCAATTATATATATATAAAATAACATGTTAATATACACATTCGAATTTATAATGACATTTGTTTGTTAGAATTTAATTAGTTGCAACATTATTTATAATAATTGTTGTATATATGATATATGTGTATATATATATATCTATTTAAAATTTCAACAACCTAATCAATCGTTAAATTGGCTTTTATGTTGTGTTATGATATGATATAAACATAATATATTATAAATTCTGTGTGAAATGTGTGGTATATATCATATATTGAGTTTGAGTTTAGATTGTAATCGAATATATATATGTATATATTCAACACACATCTATATATTATATTAACAATGAATTAAATAATATGTATATAATGGTAATTTAATAAAAAAAAAGAATTCAATTAATTAAATCGTGCGATTAATATTAATGATTGACCGCATTAACGTAGATGTAATTTGAAAACAAAAAATAATATATATGTGAATCATATGCACTCACATAGTTCAATGTATATAAAAAATATTATAATCTCATCACGAATGGATATATGTAAGTTCGATTGATATATGAACTATATTCATACAGGTTTGATCTATATCCTTATACCTTTTATAATAAATGCCCTGATCTGTATCTAGAGAATATCCATGCTTTTTAACGATCTCGTCAGTCAATTCAATTATCACTCATCTCATTGTCAGGCTCAAAAAATTATATTATATTTGCTTATATGGAATTGTGTTATGTTACTCTGTGGCACTGTTGTGTGAATACTTGAAAGAGAAATCAAATAAGATTCTGAAAAAGGTGACATGGATCATGGCCGTTCGAATGATATACTGTAAAGACATGAAATACTACAATAACAAAATAATATATATATATATATATTTTCGGGGAGCTAAAATCAATCGTTGCGATTATAAAAGCGAGTATTTCTGTTGCGAAACTCATTTCGAAAGTACCTATATAATTGCGTATATACTTAAATAGATATAAAAAAAATAAAAGGAATACCCTGTTGAATACACATGACTTTGAGAAATACTACGTTTAAAACAATATCAAATACAATATATAAACTTAATTGAAACAATTCATATTTTATGCATTGGACATACAAAATAAAACAATATATTTCTAATCCCACATGTACATATACGAGAATATTATTTTACAA
The DNA here is from genome assembly GCA_958336335.1 of Dilophus febrilis. Lineage (NCBI taxonomy): Eukaryota > Metazoa > Arthropoda > Insecta > Diptera > Bibionidae > Dilophus > Dilophus febrilis. The sequence goes on from OY284471.1 coordinate 32,460,733, forward strand.
CTCATTCAAATTTCTATATCGTATATTTATCTATAATAAAGTACAGTCTATTCTAAATAACAATATATATATATATATAAAGATTATATCATATCTTATCTATATATATATATTCATATTATTTAAACTATGCATGTAAGAATTTAATATATTTCCTGGACAAGACCACTTCAAAATATATATATATATTCATAAAATATAATATTATTATATAAATATATATGTTATTTATTTGCACACACAAATAATTACACATCCAATTGGGAAAGTATATAGTATATTGAATATAGTATGTGATTGAATGTATTACATCATTATATTATTTGTAAATATTTAAATTCAAATATGTGTCGTCGTCGTCGGCATTCCAATAAAATTGATCAATTGCAACAAAAAATTATATATATTCTGTATTCAACAAACAAACATTAAATTATAAATGATTTTAAAAATAATATCATCCATTAAAAAATCTAAATTTAAAGTTATCATATTATTACAAATTATTCCCGATAACTATACATATATCTAGGAATTTTAAATTCTTAGTAAAACACTTGTTCGACCAATTGTCCCCTACGGTTCAGAAACATGATATGTGACACAGGCTAAGGAACGGCGTCGTGGGGGTCGAAAATAAAATAGCGTGCCTCATCTGTGGCCCGACAAAGGAAAAGGGACGTTGGCGTAGACGACACCATGGCCATGAAGTATTTAAAATATATACCCAACCCGACCTTGTTCGATTTATCAAGATGCTGAACGGCAAACCAGATGGATCAAGGAGTGTTGGAGGCCACGTGGAAGGTGGAAACATTAAGTTGAATCGGACCTTTAGGCTCTTGGAGTTTCCGGCTTGCCGGCTACGGTAAATGGGCGTACCCAAGTAGAACCGATTTCTGAATTACAGCTGTTACAACGTTGTCTCAGCTACATTGCTCAGCTTTATAGTTGTGGCAGCAAGATCCCAACCATAACATTAAAACGTTGTGACAAAGTTATTTCAGCCAAATAGGAGCGCTCTTTTTCTGCTGCCAAAACGTTGCCATTACCATTTGGCTGTGGCTGCGGATGCCTATATTCAGACAATTGTCAAACAGTTAGCTGTGGCTTAATTTTGCCTGTGAGTCAGCCAATAGGTGCTCTAAACCGCATTTGGCTGACCCGGCCGCATCAAAAATTAAAGTTAAAAGTTAATTTTTTTTCCAAAAAAATTTTTTTTATTAGATTTTTTTTTAATTTAATTTTTTTTAATATAACTTTTTTTACATTTTTTATTTACATATTTTATTATAATAGATTATTATTAAATTATATTATATTATATTGCTTTATTATTTTATTTTTTATATAAATTTTACCACTTACATTTTTTTCTGAGTGAGACCTGATGAATTCGAACCCGGGTCCTTCGTCTGATCATATTGGTACGCTAACAGTTGTGCTATATGGTTGCTCGTATATATGGTTGCTATTTAGGCGATAATATTCTTTTCACAATTTTAGCTGCCAAAAATACTATTTTTCAGCTAAAGAGCTTTAAATGCCTGGATTATTCCTGGACTTTAGCTGAAAATTCGTAGCAGTGTGTTAAGCAGCATTTATACACATAGTGTTTATGGCTTTGTTTATGCCATCGATTTAGCCTAGCCTAATTTAAGCTAGTCTTATTTAATTGAGGTCATGCGTATTTTGAAATATAATGTTTGCAAATTTAATCCGATATTTGTCTGATTTGGCAACTATATTTATTTCAGATCAGCGAATTTTCTGTAAATACAGATCAGCTTCAGATAATTAGTTGTAGGGGCTATTTTGCTTTATTTTAGAGGTTTAATTGCTTATTTCTTGGCTGCCATTTACACTAATTCAGCATAATATCTGTCTCAGTAAAATAGCTGAAAACTGTATTACTTCGGATAGGTTGCCATCGACAAAATATCAGCAATATTTCTGTTGCTGCGAAATAATCTACAAATTAAGATTCTAAAACCCTGCCGCAGCCAAAAAATATTTCCATAATTCAGCTTTAAAAGAGTTACTAAAATTCAGCTAATTTATGTCTGCCACTACGTTCTTGCAGCAATTTTTTTTCTGCAGAAACTAAATCCTCTATCGGGTTCTACTTGGGTAACCAATAGTTCTTTTATATAGACAGATATAACGAGCTGGCGTTTTGTTTCAATTCGTGTGTATACCCACCAGAACCAACAGGAGAAAAAGGAATTATACAACCAACAGAATCAGAAAGGGTATACTTACAAATTTGATATAACCGCCAATTCATTTTATGTTATAAGAATGAAACAAATAAAACGAAAGAAATCAATCAATATATTACAGAATTTTTCTCTTTGTAATACATATTATAAAAATGCGGAGCTGTGTACCTTTATCTGTGGATGCACGATAATATATTACAATTAAGGCGACCCTGCAGTTTAGCACTTTCGGCCTGGCCTGGAATCTGGGGGCTTAAACAATTCCTGGACTCAAAAAGGGATATCATCGTGACCAAACTTTATTCTACAACTTTTGGTGCAAACGATCTCTAGCACAGTTATAACATATTAAGGGTATGTTAATGTTCAATATAATCAAGTATATACTTAAATGCAAAGTATTGAAATTGTATACACTTGCATATAATTGCATATCTATACATTTTTGTTTACATTTATAACACACTCAAAACATTAGCTAAATCTTTTCTTCTTATTCTCTAATATAATATTGCACTGCATTTACATATATCGATATCAAATTACAATAAAAACAACAATAATTTATGTATGTTTATTTATATAATAATAAATTTCTAATAAAGATAAGTATACTTACATTTACATTTATATATATACAGTTTATCCTATATTCAATCGGATAGCTATCGTTTTATTTTTTTGTTTTTTGTTTAATATATTTGGTGTGTACATTTAAAACGCAGGAAATCAATACACAACTATCTATCTAATATATCATCAATCAATGTTTTGTGTAATAATTTAATAATAAAAAACAATAATTTTATAAAAAATAATTATTCACAATTTTTTATTTTTATTTTTTCTTATTGAACATATTATATATAATATATAGAAAGGCTAACGCAATGTCACAAAACATGATATAATACAATATATATTATTCTTCGAGCTTTATCGAGTCATTAATTATATAGATTGAATGTGAAAAAAAATTAACATATATTCTTTTTATTTTTTTCTATTCCCATATATATCTATCACATGCATATATATATATATTTCAATATTTTGTGTGAAGATGATGTATGATGATGATGATAATAATAATAAATAATTATATATACATTTTTAAATTATTTAAAAATCAATAATATTTATCATATAAATAAAATATCATCAATTATTGCGGTAAATTCCAAAAAATATATATGTACATTATTCAACAAAACAGCTATAATTTGTAACAATTTTTATATATTATTCACTATACATACACTTTAAAAAAAAAAAAAATAAACAATTTTTTAACAAACCAAAACTTAAATATATTTTCTTTTAGGTAATTTTCCATTAAAATGTTTAACTTTTTTTTCTAGTTTTATTGTTTTTTTTTTTTTGATTTAAATATTATAAATTATTATGATAAATTAAGTTAACACACACATAAACCAATTAACAATTATTATTTTTTTTTATTTTATAATTTATATATTTATTTATTTATAAATAACACAAAATTTATTTTAATTAATTATTATTTAAATTTATCAATCACAATTTAGTATATATAATTTACAATATATATAAAGATATATTCATTACCTTTGATTTATATTGATTTTATTTATACGCATTTTGTATAGAATAATATAATAATATTGCATTGACTAACAATTAATAATAAATTGTTAATTATTTCTGTAAATATATACATCGATATAAATAAATAAATTAATATAGGTATTATATATATATGATTATGTGTTTTTGCTATATACACATTATTTATATGCACTTGTTTGTATTGTATTATCGTTTGTTATCTCTCTTATATATTGCACTTAACGATATTACAAACATTTATGTAAATAGAATATTATAAATAGGTAAAAATATAATAGAAAAAAAAAACAATTAAATAACAACAATCGATATATTATCTCACACATCTTATTCAATATATATAAATTATGTAACCGATCGGACTAAAGGCAGATAACACGACGATGATGATGATGATGATGAGGAGAACTGCAAACTACTAAAACAAATATGTATAGAAAATTATACATATATATATATATGTACAGTGGTGGGGTGTGAAAAATGTTGACCCTAGTGAGAAGGATATTTTTAAAGTTACATATTTAAAAATAAATTAATTATATAATACAAAAACAAAATGTATTTTGAATAAAATTTTCCCAATTTTCCGGGGTTTGTCGAATTTTCCGGTTTTTCCAATTTTTCAAATTACGTTCATAATAGTTTTCAATTTTCATTTCCATTACATCATTAAATCAATTCATAGAAGAAAATTTTGACCAATCACATAATTGGTTCATCATTGCACAACTGTCGATTTACCGAATTTCCATGAAGTGTCTGTGAAAACTTATACCATATTTCGTATACAGCACCATATATGACAACCACAAATTTGGTTGAAATAAAAAACCGTACACAATTTTTTCACACTTCCAGCTAATAACATATTCTCACTATATACATAATATAATATATACTGAAATTGCATGATTTTGAGGGGTTTTGGTAATTTTGTCAGCCGAAATGGGAAATCATGCAGCGCCACTGTATACGCATTATATTATATAATCAATTATATATATATATATATATATATATATATATATATATATCTATTAAAACATTGACTATTTTACCGTCAATTTTAATAACACAAATTTATGTACATCACTATAATCGTATGGATTTAGTACTTACATATATGGTATATAGGATCACCATCAATATATATATATATATGATTTACCGGCATCCTCATATAGCATAACAATGTAATCGTTCGCCAAATACATTCTCAAAACTATATATATAAAATACGAATGTAACATGTTTACAAACAATATATAAATAATATATATTATAGGTTATATTGTGCTTAATGTAATACAATATATATAATTACATAATGCTGATATAGCATTGATATGGTTATTATTATACATATCATTATATATACCGTATATATGTGTATATATTATCAAAGTTTAATGCATTGCTTCAGTATATTTCACTATAGTAAAAACAGCTACTATTTATCAGAACAATTATGTGGGCATATATAAACTGCTGCATATATGTTGTTTTGTCCTATATATTATATGTATTCATTTTTATTCATATGAATATACTTTCTGATATGATATACTTATTTATATATATGTGTGGATATATAAAATAATAAAATACATTTTGAACGCGTAATACGTATTAAATACGTGGTGTATTAAATACGTGGTGTATTTTTAACAAGTTATGAGTCAAATATTAAGAAATATTTATATATGAAATTGCTTATAATGCAATAAAATTAATTAATTAAATTAAAAATGCTATATATATATATATATATATATTTTCGTTACAATATACCTCTTCTGTCTATATATAAATATACAATTGTATATAATAAAATAAAAATTTATTGAAATGTATATTCTTTCTTATATAATAATAATAATAATAATAATAATTATCGTATATTATATATGATATTATACCGTACATTTCGTATACGGAATTCATTTTATATCAAATATTAATTGTTGTTATGAAACTATTCTATTTTTACGCATGTATTTTCAGTAAAGCACATTATAATTATCGTTTTGGAACACAAAAATCCTATTTTTTTTCACTTTTCTCCCCTTCAGTTGTAACCTTTTATCGTTTTCGGTTTTCTTTCGGTTGTCCCCGCACTTCCGTTCTCGACCGATGTGGCTGAAAATTTACAACATAAACTTTTAGTCACCCCATCCCTTCTACCCACTTCCTTGCCACCCAGTCCCTTGCAAATGTTTATGCGTTTTTTGTTTCGCCCTGTTAAATCTTGAAATATGGTTTGAAGACATTAATTTGAAATTTTGCATATATAGGGCATTGGTATCAAATACAAACATTTGACTTTCCAGGATATTTTTTCTGATCCCATCTTATCCATTTGTAAAGCACATACAAATTCAAAGGATTATAAATGATTCCGGTTGGTAACCAATTTATTAGAAACTCTATATGTCTGGTTTTTATTAAAAATTGAAAACTTTTATATCGTGAAATTTATATGATACGTGTTAGTGTTTTTGGGAATCCATTTAAAAATATTATGACAGCGGCACATCATCTTATATTAAAGTTTAAAGTTAACTGGCTCCCAATACGTGTTTCCTGTTTTATGGATCTGCCTAATGGCAGCGTTTGTTATGAAACAATTATTTGGTATGTATGATATTTTTTTTTTTGCATGATTCGTTTGATACACTTTTGTTGCAAAAGTATTTGAAAATATGTATATAGATGTCGAAACCAAAAAAAAAAAATCTGTATTGTTTAGGATTAACATTTAATCTCTTTGAAGTGGTGCGTATACATTTTCCCTTTAAATATAAAAACTGTTTATAAAACAGACTTTCATTTCATATCTGAATAATTAATAACATATTATAATATTTACTCTTCATTTAATATTATATAAATTTTAGTAATATTATTGGTTATGGTTTTATAAATTTGAAAGATTTGATGAAAAATTCAAACATGTTGTTTATGGGGGTAATTTTTTTCTGATTTTATCACTTCTATATCCATTCCATATATTATTCCTTAATACATCAATCCCTTCCAATACGCCCCCGGAATGCGTTATATCGAATTAAATTAAATAAATTATATAGTATCGTTTATGCGATGGGACATCATTTATTTATGGTAAAAATTTATGATGTTTTGATTGCGGTGATAGATTTGATATCCCATAAAATTTGGAAGCCTAGAAGTCTGTATATTATAAAAACTATATCAAATGAATGAACTTTTGATGATTTAATAAATTATTGTATTTTATTTTTAGTAAAGGATTTTCTTCTCAAACATGATTTATTCTTATTATTATATGATTTAATAAAGACAGAGCTCTCATTTAAAACCATTTATATCTTTATTTATTTCATTAATGGCGAATGAATATATGTTTGGCCATCCACTCCACTAGATAAAATCATACTAAAACATTTGTATAAAACAGTTCATAAACATATTTATTTAGTGTTTTCTTTGTTACGCTGGATAGAATTCAAAACAACTATGGTTTTGATTTTTGGTTTTTTCTCAAAAAAAAAGAAAGAATTTCTTGTTGTGATTTGACCATATGAAAGGTTGTACCAGTAAAATCAATCAAAGAGGATGTTAAGTCTGTTTATGGTTATAATCAGACGTCAAACCGAACACCGTAAAATCATAGGTTAAACAATTTAAAATGTGTTGTGCAAATGTAACGCAAAATGTAAAGAATGCTATCGTTTGTGCGCAATAAAAGTGATTGAAGAATTATAGTAATTTTATAATAAATTATAGCAAAAATTCGATATATGATTAACGACGTTTTATTTTTTACCAAACAATGACATTTTTAATTATAATTTTTGATCAATTTTATATATAGTATGTTTCTGTATCATTTTCTTCTAAACCCCTATATGTGCATAATGTAATATTATATAAAGCTTAATATAAATTCTATCGGTGGTTTGCCGGATATGTATTAAAGTTTGGTAATTTATAAAAATTCCCCGGGATGAATATATTTTCTTTATTATTATTTTCCTATATTGATATAAAAAAATCGTCATCAATTGTATAATATAAATTTTATATTGGTTATTTTATTTATACCCGCATCTTATTTATATGTATATGATGTCAAGTGTATCGAGTTCCTATATAAAATCCATAAATAAATATAATAAAAGACGAATAAAATAAAAACAATACAAATCATAACAATCTTAAATTATTCCATTTAAATATGCTATACATATAACAATCTAACAATGAGAATTATATCGCAAAGGCGTCTTGTAAAAAATGTAATACTACAAATGGAAAACCGGCTATAGTTTTTAAAATAAAACGCCGATTTTTAAATTTTCTACTATGCAATATCAGAAATTGATTGAATTTTATGTAAAATTCACCCAATTTTTATTTATTTAGCCCATAGCCCATTTAGTTCAGAATAATCCATATTTTTGTTGTATGAAACTTTTCACGAGACGCCGTTGCTTTTATATCACCGATACATAGTCAATCATATTCAAAACAAAAAGTCAAATTCAATTTATCTTCTCGTTATTTGATTTTTATTTTATTATTTAGTGTTCTCTGTTCATATATATATATATATATGTTGTTCAATATATCGTTCTATCCATAGTTTTATATACATAAACATATACAATAAATATATAATCTCATTCATATACTTATTTATGAACTTGTACATCCTTTTCATTACATATACGAGATTCAACAGTATGTCAACAGTAAAGTATACGAATATAATAATATAATAAGTATTTATATGCACTATAGTATTTCAATCGGTATGTATTGTTATTTATCTATAGTCAAATACGATTTTCCATCAAAGTATATATCTACGATATACACCATATTGTATAGAAAAATGTTTTCATAAATTGGTAGTAAAAATCAACCGCATAAATTAGTTATATTATCAGCAACCATTTCATATATATAGTGAATTCCATATATATAGATCAACATTTTTTTCCGGGAGAATTCATATATAATAATATATAACAACTCTAAAAGGATATTTTATAAAACGGGCACTATGAACAATTTCATTCAATTTTTATCAATAAATTTGCTACAATTTAAAGATATATCAATAATAATTGATACATCTTTAAATACACCAAATTGAATGTTTGCATAATATTTACAAAAACCAATAGTTAAAAATGCACGCCCATTATAGATATACATAAAGGCTTTAAATTATGTACCATTTATTATTATGCGGATATGTGAATATAAATAGAATAATGTATAATTGGTATGACAATTTATTTAAGTTCAAACAATAGACGCATGTATATATTATTGTTCAACTACAGGGTACCCCACTTGGCTCCATACAACCAAAATACCACGAAATAGTCCTAGGTATTTATAGCAAAAAGTTGTATTGTTCGGGGTTAACTTCGCTAGACTAGACTAGCTAGACTAGATAGACTTAAACCACACCGAGTTACAGGGTGTTGAAAAAGTTAAAACACAAATTCAGTCATTTGTTAATAGAACTTTTGTACCAGACAACTAAAAATACTAAGGAGTTCCAGGAGATTTATAGGTAAATGAATAACTTTTAATTATGTTCCTTATACAGAGTGTTTGTTATGTCTATTCCGTTTAACGATATTGAGACTGTGAATCATGAAAAAAAATTGGAATTTTCTCCTGGAATTCGAGAAATTATTTACCTATAGATAAAGTGTCTCGGCTGGTTATTCCAAATTGGCTGAAATACTGCCGAGGATTATGTGCTATATTCGGGTTGTAGAGGCACCCTTTATATAACTAAATGATATTATTGTTATTATTAATCGATGGCTATAGAAATATACATTATTATATTATATATATATATATATATCGAGATGTATATAATTTGTGTAAAATTGATAAAATATTAAACGATGTAAAAGTTAATGTAAAACATTTATTATGGCTATATATATTTTATGATATATATAGATATACATACATATATAAGGTGTATTTAAAACGTTTATCTTATATTTATATGATATTATATTTGTATCCGCATATATATTTGTTGTCTAAGTGGAGTTATAAAGATATTTAATGAATGAATGAATCATTTATTATTATCGTTGATTCACAATTAATTTATTATTATGTACCATATATACATAACATACAATGTTAAATTAAATATTCATATAACATTGAATTAAAACGTATATATAAATAATTAAACCCATAGAGGTGTAAAAATAATAGTTAAATACTGGCCACATTTTATTATTATACAAATTTAAAACAATTTTTAATATAACTTCGCAGACATTTTAATAATTAATTCTATGTGAAATTTCATTAAAGGTATATATATATATCTATCGCAGTATCATATTTATATAGATATATATAGTACAGGTATTTATATTTCTTTATGGTGCTTTTTCATAATGTTTTTTTTTATTCTATACGATTTGATATATTCTGTTTTATTATAATTTATTCATATATATATATATATAGAAAACGAGCGGAAAAATAAACCTTTTATATTTTATAAGTGACGGATTTAAATTTTCGCATAACAATTTATTATATTAAAATATATATCTACCATAAATCTATGTTTATATAATAAAGAATAACAAAAACAGCCGAAAAAATCATGTTGTGATTGATTACGTATATAGATACATATCATACCCAATCAGTGAAAATGAAAGTGCTTTAAAAGACAATGTGCTTTATAAGTTCGGAGTTTTGGAGTTGAGTTTTCAATCACTTTTTTTTTAATTTCTGAATTTGTATTCCTATTCCGTTTGCTGTTCAGTTTTCCCAGAAACAATAATGCCTATAAGGTTTTTTATCATTTACGAAAAAAATATTCATATTTAACCCTCCGTTATGTAAAAGCGTCTATATCCTTCGTTATGCGTGAAATGGCCTGCACATTGCATATTCGGTCCCATGCCCACATGCACAAATATACATTTATGAATATATTCAGAAGCGATTCTGAATCACATGCAATCTATATAAGCTTCTCGGTGAATGCTGCTGAATGCATTCTGAATGAATTCTCTGTTAATTGGGTTTATATTTATACCAATTTATTTTGTTTTATTCTCTGTTATGTATAAATGAATATAATAAATATACACATAATTATACAAAAAAATTAATTGATTGATAAACATCAATATGTATATACAAAAAACAAATAAAAAATAGAATTAATATTTCATAAAGTACCTACAAAATATATTTACTTTTACGTGGGCGTTATTATTTAATATAAGCATTTAGTTTTTGTTCTACATATTGTATTGTACTTATATATACGAAATCTTTATAGTCAGAAATTTATATACCACCATATACCGATGGTTATATATATTCATAATTTAAGTTATATATTATGCGTTAAAAGGTTAAATCAAACAATAATTTTCTTTCATTTAACAAAAAAATTAAAAAATTTGAATAATAGAAATTATATACATATTATAATATATAAAAATTTGCAAAAAATATCTATATATTTTTAATTTATGTATATATAATAGGCAATATAGATAAAAGTTACATATATAATGCTATTATTTTTATATACAAATGCCTTTTTATTAGAACTAACAATTTTCAATAAATTTTATATAACTTCAACACAGGGTGAATTTTCTTAAAATTATTTTTCATTAACATTTTCTATTCTATATATGTCTTGTGCATAACTGATCTGCGTGCAGGTTTTTATGCAAACCTATTTATGTAATTAATTTAATGTTATATTTCTTGAAATATAATAATTATTAAAGAAAAAAAACACATACAACACACAAATTCAATGAAATTTTAATTAATATATTTACTTAAAAATAAAATTAATATTCATTATTTATATCTTATATAGTTATATACGCATTCCGAATAAACCCTTTTTTAAAAGTATACATAAAAGCATTATAAAAATTATCCTTTCTCATGTATATATTATATATTAATAATAATTTTAAATACTAACCTTACTTGTTTTTGATCCCTTATTAATATAATTTGTACATCCGTATCCATTCCGTCTATGTATATATGTATATAAACACTATATATCCGTATTTATTATTTAAAATTATTTTGTAAATTATTTAAAAAAAAATCCAACACAAAGAAAAAATAAATATATAAAACAAAACATACAAAAAAAACATACAAAAAAAAAGTATGCATTTATATCATTAAAAATTATTTAACTTAAATAAACTTGGATTACATTACATTATATTATTCTTATATAATTTACAATAAGTAGAAATAAAAAAACCGCGCACTTACAATAACTTTCAAACAAACAAAACACAACATAAATTTAATGTAATTATAATTGCATTTTCATAAATATATTATAAAATACTATATTATAGAATAATATTTTAACAAAATATTTTTAAAAAAATATACTCTATATCCTATACTATAATATATAATAGCCGTAGTATATTATACATATATACGAACAATGATTAAAAATTTAATATATGGTCTGTAAAATAATATAACAATAAAATATATGTATATATTCGTAAATGCAAATAATAATCATAATAATAATAATAATAATCATCATAAACAATAATAATAAGCAATAATAAACAATAATGGCAAATATAAACAAACAAAAAAAAATTAAAAAAATACAAAACACTAAATAAAATAAAAAAAAAAGTTATTTCATTGCTGCATTTTAAATTTTCAATTTGTTTGTTCAAGTTCTTTTTATGCATACAAATTAAAATCAGCAACGACTCATGAAAAATAGGATAAATACGAAATAGGATATTCTGCAAGGGAAATGTCTATATAATTAACTATTTTATGCAAACAATTCTAATCGTTCAACAAAGCAAATTCTCCCGATAATCGACATTTCAAATACATATTTCTATTTTTTGTTTTACGGCTCTGGGTTTTATTTTCTTCGAATAATTCATTCAATGTCTTGAATATTTGATAAAAGAAAATTTAAAGATCGTACCGTTGTTAATTCATAATATATTGGTCGATTTTCTATTCGATGCCAAGTCAAAATTTATTAAATTTGTGTTTCTGTAAAATCAGGCGATTCTCACAATTTTTTCTTGTATGAAATGTCTGAAATTAATTAAATTTTCTAATTCTCCATAAAAAAAAAAACAAAAAATCCGAGGCCTTAATCGAAGAAAATAGAAAATTTACATGAAGTCAAATGTTATTCCATAAATTATAGCTAAAATTTGTACATTTACCTTTCGGAACACCTTATCATTTTTGATATATGGAACAAATTTTTTTTTTTGTTTTTCACGAAACACCCCTGAAATATTTGTATATTACATTCGCATTGAGCATATTTTATGTTGTATTTATTAAGAATATGAATAATATATTCCGTTATGTGTTTTGTAAAAAAAAATAAATAAAAATTGCCACCAACGCGTATATTTACAAATAAATAAATAATAAATATAAACAGCGCAGTTTAGTTTAAATCTTTTTCATTAATTTTACCTCAAAAAAAAAAAAATTACCCTTTTTGTTACATGTGTTATTTTTTTTTTAATATGAATCTATTATTAAAAATACAAAATGAATATAAACACCCCTTAGTGTATTTTTACAACACATTTTTATTTAATACAATATAAATTTATAATTATAAACACATAACAATTTATTTTTTTTTTGAAATGTATCATGCGGTGACGCAACAATTAATATGAGAATATAGGATTAGGTACGAACAAACAGAGTCTAGAGGCATTTTTAAATACGGATATAGTTTTTTTTTAAAGTTCGCACAAAACATTTGACCTAAATCTGATATAGATTTGAAATGCCTCACACGCATATCATTTAACAACTGCACTTTAATTATAATTATAATTTAGGGTATCTATCTACCGTGAGAAAAAATCCTAAGTCCAATTAATAAAAATTCATTAATACTTACAACTATAGTTAATATTTAGTTAATCAAAAGGATGATATATAAATGATTCTAATGGGGTTTAAATATAATATTTTGGAATTTACCAAACATTCTTAGTTTGTTCTTGAAAAAATAAATAAATACAAATAGAATAAAAAATACGAAAGGAAAGGAAGTCATTTCTTCATCGAATCGTAACGGGAGATGAAAAGTGCAGTTATTTTGAAAATCTAAAACGCAAAAAAGCATGGTTATCACTTGCGGCGAAGCTGGCCCATTTAGCGCAAAACCAAATCACAATGCTCTATGTTTGGTGACAATGCTCTATGTTTGGTGGGACCAGATTGGCGTCCGATATCATTAGCTGTTATAATCTAGTGTAACGCTTAATAGTAAACGCTAAAAACCACAAATGATAAATTTGAATCATGTATTGTTCGAAAAACGTTCAGAATGGGCCCGAAGACACGGTAAAGTGAATTTACAGCACGATTTTACAGACGTTTGCCTGACAACGTTTTTTTATATAAATATTGTAATAATTAATATATAACATGTGTTCCAATTACCTTTATATATAAATATCTAAATGCATAGATTTTAGAATATAAAATATATGGATAACCACAAAATTTACTAATTAAGTTAAAACATATTAATTTAAAACATATTTCTACTTATAAAATATAGCTGCATTGTATTTGTTTTATATTTATTTATATACCTATGTTACATATTCAAATATATGTAATATGACACAACATATTTATTTATTTATTTATTTATTTATTTATTTATACACTTATGGCCATATCTTATCAAACACTAAAATGTTTGTTTGTTTAATTGTGCGAAAAAAGATACTGTCAGTCCTACGGATAACTTAAGTAATCCTTAAATGATCAACAACCAAAAAAAAAAACAATCAGTAAAACGAGTTGAAGTTCGAAGGTGAGCCTATTGGTTCAACCGATTCGGTTTGTTATGCTCGTATATGGTTGATGGATTTGTTTTGGTATAGTTCAGTAACTAGGATAATCAATTTTCTGAAAGATAATCGAAAAAATGAATGCAATTTAAAAGATAAATAAAATTAAATGGAAAATTATTTGGAATTTTTTATTCTTTATGATTTACTATGTTATTAATATTTTTTATATTTTTATTCAGTTTTTCTTTTTAATTATCTTTTCCTTGCTTTCCTTTCATTTTATTTGGATTTCTTTTTTTTTTTTATTGTTAATAAGATAATTTTACTTTATTTAATCTTTATAACACTAAATTTTGTAATTCTATGGCGTGGACAATTTTTAAATTGTAACGATCTCCGACTCAAGTGCACGCAAAAAATTAATAAATAACTGTACGAACATTTTCCAAAAATTAGTAACATTTTAATGATATATAAGATACCAAACTGAATTATACACACTTTTTTTAAATTTCTCAATACATAGTTGCAATTCATACCCCGGATACTGTATATTGTTCGACATATGAATTGTTATTATTTATATTTATTGTAAATATTTGTATATATATTTACCATGTGTTTCAATAATTACCTGCCGAAAAATGTAATGAAAGATCACACAAATCAAATTTTCAAACCGATTTCATATAGTTAAAGGTTTCAATATCATTATAATAGGACAATGTATATATTCAATTGAAAATGCATTTCAACGTGTCATTAATTTCCCTATACAAATTATTAAAATAACAATTTTACATCAGAACGAAACAATCATAAGAGTGATATTCCATTCCAATCCCAACCATTATTATTAAAATCTTTTTTTTTTTTAAAATACGCAAACCTATAATTATAAATATTAAAACTTTAAATTTATTTAAATCTTAAAATTATTAAAAGAAAATGAAAATAATTAAAAAAAATGCAGATCCGTAATACAAAAAACATTGGATAATTATATAAAAATTTAAGATTTTTCGGAAAATTTAGTTCGCTGAACGACTAGATTTTTTTTCCTTAAGTTCGATAATTTTGAATGTTTTGAACGAGACTTTACTGCCTTCAATCAAGGTCAAAACATGAAACCTCCCATCGTATCCGACACCATGTTGAAAAGACTTTTGTTTAACTAAATCATTTATACTTCTATAGCATAAAAAAGATTTGTAAATATTCTATACAGTCTCGCAGATTAATTGAAACACATGGTATATATTTGACACCGCAATATTCTGCCTATATTTTTTACTTTTTATGTAATCATTGCATCGTGTATATTTTAATTTATATCTATATAATTAAATTGATAAATAAAATAATCACAATATGAAAATTTTCTAATTATTTTATTTATACACATATATCGGTATTATATGTATAGATATAATACATATTAGGTTGTCGAAAAAGTATTGATAATTTTTATAAATAGATGTCATTATAATTGAATATTTTAAGTAGTACTAATCTGATCAGGTAACACTAACATATGTTCGAAAGATGACATTTCGTAGATAAAAAAAAAAAAAAAAAATTTGTTTAGTCATTTAAAAGTTGTAGTGCGCATTAAAGATGAGCGAAATTAGTGAAAAAACTCGATACATTTTACAATTTTATTATGAAAAAGGTGAAAATGCAACGCAGCCACATGAACAAATTTGTGCAGTTTACGGTGAAGGAACTTTATCAAAATTAACAGCCTATAGATGGTTTGCTCAATTTCGTTCCGGTAATTTTGATGTCAAAGATGCACCTCGTTCTGGTTGACCAATCACTGAAAAAATCGACACGTAAGCAGTCATGATATCGCTAAAGAACTAAACATCCATCACCAAACAGTTTTAAACCATTTGACAAAGACTGGATACAAGAAAAAGCTCGATGTTTGGGTACCACATGAATTAACACAAAACAATTTAATGAACCGAATTTCCATTTGCGAAACGCTGTTTAAAAGGAACGAAATCGAGTCATTTTTAAAGCGAATGATTACAGGTGATGAAAAATGGATCACATACGATAATAATGTACGAAAAATATCGTGGTCCAAGAAGGGTGAAGCTCCTAAAACAAAATTAAATTCCGCAGAGGACTGCAAAATGCACTTGGATCAGTTTTTTGCCCAGAAAACACATAAGTTCTACAGTGATGGGATAATGTCTTTACCAGAAAAATGGCAAAGGGTCATCGATCAAAACGGCGCATATTTGGTTTAATAAAGTTCATTATAAATATATAAACAAATCGTGTGAATTTTGTAAAACAAAATTATCAATACTTTTTAGACAACCTAATATATAGATATCTAGAATAAAATCTATTTCTATAAATGTTCGCCAGTTTGCTTTTGCGGTATATACTTTTGAGAATAATATGCATAATGATTAAAATTTCATTTTAAAATAAATAAAATATATATCATATAATATAAAAAAAAATACATTATTTATAAATAAATCCAATTAAATTTATTATATAATTAATTACCCAATTTTTCGGGAAAAAATATTGCGCAATCAACGAATAAAATTTTCCGGAAAATTGACTTTTCTAAATTTTCCATTCTTCTATAACTATACCGCCCTGATTTTTTTTTTCAATTTTCATTTTATAGATTTGAAAATCGATCCGTTTTACTGTATAACAAATTTATTTAAATTTTCACCGACATCGGCTATATCATTTCAACCAATTGTGACAATTTTTAAATCGATCAACTATGAAATATTGTTATAATTGATTAAATTTTCAAATTAAACAAAGAAAAGTCGAAATTTAAGAACAAAACCAGTAATAAAATTACTAGTAATTACTAAATTGATTAAAGTTTAGAAAAATCAATTTTCACGATAAAATTTAACCGTGTAAAAACCGTGTAAAAATAACCGTGTAAAACCGTGTAAAAATATAAAATATTTCAAAATTTGTATAAAATTACAATGTAAAAAGTTGATCATAAATATATTTTTAATATGTTCATCGTCTGGTTTCAGATTTCGTCATCACTCACTTATTACAATTAGCAAGTATAACATATATCATATAGATATGTCTACTGTCCCAATAATATTATTTTAATTATTTATTTATCTATAAAAAAAAAACAAAAAAATATTATTCAACTTACTATTTACAAAAATACCATAAAAATATAATAAAAAAAAAATAATCATATATCATTGGTAAATAAATTCTTTTCAAAAATCTTATTGCCACCTCATTTGTTATTGTCGTCAGTATTATGATGATTAAATTAAAAAATAAATAAATATATTAAAAATGGATGTAAATGAGTCGATTACAAATTTTTAAATGTCTCTTAAATATTTTATATTATTTAACAACAAAAAAAAAAAAAATAACAAAAATCATTTATCAACATATCAAAATAAATAATTTCAATGTTGATTTTATTTATTTTTTTTTTATTATAATAAAAAAATCAATATTATATATACTATATAAATTAAAAACTTGTTAAAATTTAAATATACAGGGTGTCCCAGTACAGGGTGCCAACCCGAAACAGGCAGGTTCTGCACCTCATTTCCAATCAAAAAATGTATGGCGACCCCATGTCTATCTGCCTTGGTTTTCGAGCTAGCCCGAAAAAACGATTTCGTTGAAGTTCAAGGTAGTACGTAGATGTTATTTACCATATCTCAGCAACCACTTATCGGAATGCAATAATTATAACCTTGTTGGAAAGGTATTTTAACTATCTATAACTGTTTCTAATAACACAAACATCGGCGACAACCCGTTTTCATGCTATAGCTGGTCAAACACAAGAAATTTCAACGGCCTCAAATATTTTTGTTATTTTGCAAGCCGAGAACTATAGAACTTTTATGTTTATCAGCTGTCGGTTTTTAGAAAAACTTCTTTGATGTTTTAGCTTTAATTTGATGTACAAACTTTTAAAATATGTCAACTCGTCTTAGAGATATGACGAAAATAATATTGAAAAATGACGAAAATAATGCAAAAATTTAAAACATATTTATTAAATTAAATTTAAATTTTTACTACAAAAATTGTTCAAAATGGGGTCCATTATGTGATCGACATATTCGACACCGTTTTAATACTACGCTAGTAGCCGATCGAATTTGATTCGGATTATTTTTAAAACTTCAAACGCATTATTAATGCCATTCATTAAATCTTCCCTGGTATGAACTGGTGTTTTACAAACCATGTCTTTACAAACCCCCCATTGATAAAAGTCTAATGGTGTGAGGTCTGGCGACCGTGGTGGCAATTTAATGGGCCATTTCTTCCAATCCATCTTTGACCGAATGTGTCATTTAAGTGTTCTCTTACACTTCGTGCAAAATGTGGGGGTGCACCGTCATGTTGAAAATGAATGAATCGCAAATCAGTTAAGGTAACATCATCGAGTAAATCGAATAACCTATTTCGTAAAAAAACTAAATATGAATCTGAATCCAGTCGCCCAGGTAGAAACTATGGACCAATTAATTGATTTCCAATCTTTCCTGCCCATGCATTGACTGCTATTCGTTCCTGAAATGCGAGTTGCCGAATTGAATGCCGGTTTTCCTTTAACCAATGATGATTATTTTTAAAATAAAAATATTCCTTCACGTGTGAATTGCTTCATCCGTATATAAAATTTGATTTAATATCCTGGGATCTTGTTCATAACAACGAATCACCAAATCACAAAAAGTTATTCGGGGGACGTAGTTTATTTCTTTAAGTGCTTGAATTTTTTGCAAATGATAAGGATGTAAACCAGCAGCCTTCATTGCACGCCAAGCATAGTTTTTACTTACACCAATTTGGATGGCTGCTTTTGAAATTTATTTTTTACTGTTTTTTACCGTTTCATACTTCCGAATTATTTTTATAAAACAAACTTAATTTTCTAATGAATATTAAACGTAAAACAATGTAACATACAAATGCCGAAGAGATGTAGCACAAAAAACAAAAGAATTGAATGAATTTATGACGGTAATAGATTTAACTGTTTTTATTTCTAAGTAACCATTAAATTAATTGCAATCCCTTGAAGTTTTGTTACCTAGATAACGCGATAACAACAGAACATTGAACTTTGCAATGTAATAAATGTGTTTTAAATTTTTGAAAAATTTGCATTATTTTCGTCATATTTCAATATTATTTTCGTCATATCTCTAAGACGAGTTAACATATTTTAAAAGTTTGTACATCAAATTAAAGCTAAAACATCAAAGAAGTTTTTCTGAAAACCGACAGCTGATAAACATAAAAGTTCTATAGTTCTCACCTTGCAAAATAACAAAAATATTTGAGGCCGTTGAAATTTCTTGTGTTTGACCAGCTATAGCATGAAAACGTGTTGTCGCCGATGTTTGTGTTATTAGAAACAGTTAAAGATAGTTAAAATACCTTTCCAACAAGGTTATAATTATTGGATTCCGATAAGTGGTTGCTGAGATATGGTAAATAACATCTACGTACTACCTTGAACTTCAACGAAATCGTTTTTTCGGGCTAGCTCGAAAACCAAGGCAGATAGACATGGGGTCGCCATACATTTTTTGATTGGAAATGAGGTGTAGAACCTGCCTGTTTCGGGTTGGCACCCTGTACTGGGACACCCTGTATATATGGAAATGGATGGGTATTATTCAGAAGTAAAATTGTCAATAGCAAATAAAATCCTAAAAAGAATTACAATAAAATATAAAATGTATCAATATGTGAATAACCAAAAAAAATAATATTTATTTTTTATAAAATATAAAAATAATAAATGAAAACCACAACAACACAACAACACAAGCAAAAAAAAAATAAATTTGTTAAATCTCACGTGTCAATTAATCTTATTTAACTCGCTAATTTTAACATTAAATGTAAATATTGATTCAATAAAATAATATACATATATTGGTGGTATATATAATTAATAATCCATATATTAAAAATATATTATTATTATTTGTATATAAATATAATGTAATATTTATACTATAGTACCTGTCACCATGCATATATACAGGACCGGTCCTTTCATACAAGCAAACTTTGCACTTAGTTGGGGTGATTTTTTAACTAGCAGGACGTATTCCTTTTTTTAATTAACCGGCTTGAAAAATCCTTTAAAATAATTAATCCGATTCCAAAATTCTTCTTTTAAAATATTCGAAAAGATTTTGCAAAAATAATTTAAAATGTTATCTAGAAGACTATAGGCATGAAGGGGATCCTCAACAAGAAAATGAATTGTGTAATACCTCTTATGGGTGATGTGGAAATTTTCTACTATATAAATGTTATATAGGGCGCTAATATTTATACTGTGTATGGTTTGAAAAAGTAAAGAACCGGTCCTGCATATAATGATATTCCATATATATAGAGGATATGAACTTTTTTTCTCAATATACCTGCGTGAATTATAAAAATAATTCGTGATATATAAATTAGTATATTAAATTATCGCATATACATAAATTAATGAAAATTATGGTGACATGTGAGTTCTTAAATATTAATTTATTCGTATTTAAATTCATAAATATATAATAATAATAATAATAATAATATATATTTATTAAAAAAAATACATCTGTAATAAATTCTGTAATATAAAAATGTTTCGTTTACAACCGACGATTGGTTTTTGGTTTCCGACCCATAGAGTCTTGTATTGTTGTGTGCTTTTCATAATTTATTGGTTTTTAAACGGTAATTGGCCGTAAAAAGACTGCATGCGGGAAAATATCCAACTCTGTGTCTGAACATTCAGATTAGAAAATAACCGGAAAAAAGCAAAAAACATAAATTTTTTTTATATGGGATTCAAATAACCATTAAAAGTTTACGAATTTTAGTATATATCAATCATTAGGATATATCATTTACATCAACAAAACCACAGAGCATAAGCGGTAATGGGAAATTTTAGCTATATTTACAAGAAGATAGGATATTCTGAATAATACATTTCTATATCATTATAGCTTATTTATAAAAAAAAATTGAGCGAACTAATTTTCCGGAAAAATTTTTCAATTTAATCAATTTTTTTAATTACTACCCGGGGTTTTTCTTAAATTTTCGTTTTTCGTCACATAATTTAAAAATTCAATAAATCCTTAATATTTTCTAAAAGAACATTTGAAAATCGCCCAAAATTGTTCAAAAGATAATGGCGATTTCTATTCGAGTTCAACGAAGATTCAAAGAAATTTGCTATACTGTAAAAGTTTATTACCAAATATACCAACATCAAAAATGAAACAAATTTTACCAATAATTTTTAGAAAATTTACTTTTAATCTTTTGAAACCATTTAGGGCGATTATCAAATTTTCTTTTATGAAATATGAAAAATTGATTGAGGCAAATGAAAATTGCCCAAAAAAGTATGGCTGTAATTTAATAAAATTCAAAATTTAAAAATTTAAACTTTTCCGGCTATTGCTTTTCGAAATATCATATCCTTTTGGTATAATTGTTTTCCAGAATGTTTTCCAACTCCACAACTGCGGCCGCCCAGAGTCACATACAAATTTTAATATACTATATATAAAGCAATAATAATTTACAATAAAATATTGTTGAAATAATTATTGATATTCAGTGTTATGTTATACATATAAATAAATGTGATGATGTACGATGTGACTTTGAAAATACAAAAATTTATTGTGTTATATTAATTTAATATATTATCATCACACACCGAGCACATGGAAAATGTTAAATAACTATTATTAAAATAAATGTTAATTAACTATATATACATTATATATATTATTGATTTATATATGATATATATTTGGTTAGATAATTAAAATTTGTTATTTATTTATTACAGAAACACGTACTGTTAAATTAAAATATATATATATAATTTATATTAATTACACATTATTTATTTCAGATTTTTATAATCATAATAATAAGATATAATACGATTTCATTTTGGATATATCACAATTTTTAAATACATTTAATTGAAGGTTATAATATATATGAAATATTAAAATGTTTATATAATTTACGAAGTCTCTTAATCTAATTATACAATAGATTAATAAATTTTTGTATATTTAACTTATAATTACTATTGCGCGCATATGTTAAAAGATGATTCTATAAAAAAACAATTAATCTCATTTAACGTCGATTAACAAAAATATTGTATGTGGAAAGAATTTTTCCGCCAAGAGACTATACACAAGTGTCATATAGAAATAATGTAAATAAATAATAAAATGATGAATTCCAGAATAAAAATGTATTTCTCATATCCATTTCTCTACGTTCATTTCAAAGAAAAATAATTTTGTTTTTATACTTTTGTTTTTACACCCTCCAAATTTTTACGTTGATATCTTTGATGGCAAACCATACATATATACAATTAGTATGAATAATTTGTTCAATAAAAGTGTGTACGACAAACGCCAATTTGGGGGGTATAGAATTATTATGTGTATATCCGGATTTGTTTTTCCATTAAAATCATTAAGCGACTTTTACTCCGCATTTAATTTATTTAATTATTATATTAATAAAATTAATAGTACTGCATATTGAAAATTATTGTATTTAGGTATTTAAAATTCATTATTCAAAAAAATTATAACTCGAAATTATATTACCATTTCACTATACCATTTGATTGGTTGTGTTCAATATAATATTATATATATTCAATAATTTTTCTATATTATCTTGAAATTTTTTTTTCTAAAAACTCAATTAAAACGCGACCATAAAATTAGTCGCATGATTAAATGACCATTATATATTTTATTTAAGATGCTATAACTATTATTTCAGTAAAAAAGAAATACCAGTATATTGAATTATTATTTACTGGTATTTACCCAATTAATAATACATGGCAACTATATATGCGTAAACATTATTCGACTTAATTTTATGTATACTAATAAAAATATTTTCAATATTTACATTATTATACTATTATCTATATATATATATAATATATATTATTCAAAAATATATATATTCAATGATGGAGCATTGAATAATGTCTCCTGATGATCCTATACTATATTCTGATATTCTGTAGATATGATCGCAAATGAATTAATTATAGTGTTGCTTCATGAATAAAATTTTTCCGGGAAGATTCAATTTTCCAAATTACGAATTTTCCAAATTTTTATTTTCGTCTCATTTTAAAACTCAATTAATTTATGTTTTATTTAGAGATTTTTGTACTATAATTTAGCATAAATTAACTATAATCATTCGTTTGCCTTTCAGAATATCACTTTGTTTTGATAATATCATGAAATTTTTTAAAGCCTCTTTCCTGAAATAGACAGGTATATTTTCTAATGTGATCCTTTTGATGTAATAGTTTTTGAAAATGGAAATTTCGGAAAAGAGTCCTTTTTCACATTCTCCACTAATTATGAATTTTTATTATTTTTTATTAGCAAAATTGAAAAAAATAACTTCTATTCCTTGGAAGTTTACGGAATTTTTTATTTTTTATTTGCTATAAAAATATTAGAGCTCCTATACAAATTCAAGGAAGAACAGATATCTCATTCTGTTTTCAACCAATTAACTAGAAATTTTAAGGATTGGAGGTTTAAGGAATACTGTCGGATCCCATCGCATCGATGAGCGATCTAATGGTATTATTATTATTGACAATGAATTTGAATATGTATTAGAGCCGCACATTATTTTATATTAAAATTTTATTGTTAATTTATTGGTGATATATTTAAGTTCCACGCCTGACCGCTCGAATACGGGTGTTTATTGTTTGATGTGTTTGAATGGCAGCGTTAACCTTACATAGGCCGGGATTAAATGAATTCATGTATATTATTATCGGATTCAATTATCAGAACAATTTAATTTTTACATAACTTTTGCTTAACACCTTTCTGCCGGTATTGCTATTGTTAATATAATGTATCCCGATATGTAATTCATCAATTAATTATACTTATATATATATACAACAATAATTCATATTTACGTTACCATTTTTTCTTGCTATAAAAACAATAAAGTACCTTCTTTATGTGATATCATATATATAAGTTGAATTACAAATATGTATTATTTATATTCCATTACACATGTACTATATAACATTTAACATATGTATATAAAATAAATGCATTGAGTGTAGTATATATATCTATGTAATATATCTATCTATATATCATAAATGTAACATAAATGTAATTATACAGTTGATATATTATAGATGTTCATATCCAAACAATAAAATATATCTTTTTAGTTATATTCTTTGATTAATTATAATTATTATTATCAATATTTTATCGGATTGTTTATTGTTGTTGTTGTTGTTGCTGTGTTATTATAATAAATTATTATTATTATATTGCAATTCGTATATTTGTATTATATTTATATATATACATTCCTTTGTGTTTGCATAATTATATATAATCTTATCATAAATATTATTGAAGAAATCATTTTATGGTCCTTATGTATAAATTTATATATATATATATAGGTATATATATATATATGTATATCTATTATGATAACATGTTAATTTGATGTATTATTTCAAGTATTGCGTATCTTAAATATTATAACATATATATAGTAATTGAAGGCAATAAGGTCCTCCATTTGGTAATGTCTTTTTTTTATGGAAATTTGAGTTATAAAAAAGATTTGCCAAAATAAGTATCCGCTTATCAGGCCATAACTCAAAAACCAAATGGATGAATCCGTCTGAAACCAAGATATTCGGATTCAGCGGCTCTTAATCTATAAGTATCCAAATTTTCAGCCAGATTCATCCATTGGTTTAAGGAGTTTTGAGGCCAAAAACAGTTTTAGGGGTAGTAGTGATATGTTTGATTGAATTAGATGGTAGTCGTTAAAAGTAATAGTGATAGTTGTGTTTGATTTTCAAAAGATGATAGTTATTTTGGAAAATCTTTAATAACTTAAAAACCAATAAAAAAAATAAATTTTTCGCTATACAACCAACAATCTGGTTTTAGCGTCCAACATCAGCTTTCTGTTATTAGTTTCTCAATTTGTGGCTTTTACGGTGTCGGTAATTAGCCGTACGACCAACCGCGAGCGGAAAATACAACTCTGTGTTTTTAAAATTCAGATTCGAAAAATAACCGAAAACAGAAAACATATTTTATGCATTCAGTAGGATTCGAACCCACTACCCCAAAATTTCGTTAGAATTTTTAGGTTGGTTTTTTTAACATTTACACCACAGAGTGCACTTAATCTATATGTATGGAAATTTTCATCCCAAAAACGGACAAATTGAAAAGCGCTCGGAAAAAAAACAATTTTTTGTATGCGGAAGTATATTTTGGGAAATATTTCCCAGGCGATAACTCAAAACCAAATGGATGAATCTTGCTGAAACAGGGATATTCGGATTCAGCGCCCTTTAAACTATATTCTATTTTTTTATTCCTTCGGATTAGGTAAAATTATTGTTTACTATTAAAGCGAATAACGTTGCTGTTTTACTTCGTTATATGTTCGTTTTGGTGAATCGTGGAATAGAATTCAACTCAGAGAAGGTTATGTTTAGGTTGCAATCTGTTACGATATTAGTGGACCCTTAATATTATTGTAAATTCGAAAAATACAGCTTATATTTTACGTAAGACTTTCACTTAAAATCAATACTATTTCATGGACATGAACACCCTTTAAAATTGAATAATTAGAGATTGATTTTGACCAATTCAAGTTAAAAAAAAAATTTTATTTTGTTATGTAAGGGTTATATTAAAAATGCAATATCTTTAGAACCCGTTCAGTAAGAATAGCGAACAGGGATTCATTCGATAGATAATTAAATTCTCTAAAAACTTCCCCTTCCGATCAAATCGGGTTCTAAAACAAATTCTGTAGTAAAAATCTATATACGTGAAAATTGTAAATTTACGTCTATTTTTTGTATGCAGACCCCTTAATATTATTAAGTGGATGCCGAAGCGAATATAACTTTAAAAAATTGTTTTTTTTTTATAATATTTAAACTTTAATGTATGTTACCGCTGATGGATAGGAAAATTTCATATTATTAGCTGGTTCGGGAGCACTTTGGTGGAATCTAGTATTTTAGTTAGGCATTTTTATCATACTGCATCATAAAAAGTGCAACAACAAAGTGTTATATAAGTAATAGAGAATGAATATATGCAGTTCATATAGTTGAATTAATTTTATTTACGAAAATAAACCATAAGCGCAATCATTAACATTGATAAGTTTTTTTTCTTATCCCTGCATCAAAATATTTTAACTTTTAATCATTTTTATATCTGTTAATATATAAAATTATAGATCATAAATATACATGTAATTTAAATAAATATATAAATGGGATATATTAAATCCAAAAATTTTATTGTGGTTGATGCGATAAAGCGATTCTTTATATCGCTTCTTTATATCTTTATATAGCATCAACAGCACGCATCTTATTATTATATATATGTATATATACTTATATTACAGAGATATATATAATTATCTAAATTTCTATTTATTATCTTATTATATATGATTACGACAAACATATCTGCATTATTTGAAAATATATCTTATAAACGTTTCGTTGGCCTTCGCGCGTATATAATTATATTAATTCAAACATATACATACATATATATATACAATACGCAAATTGATAAGATTTTAATTTCCTGATAAAAATGTTTACCTTGAAAACGGCATGATATATACATACATTAACATTTATACCGCGGTGGTGTCCTAATATTAAATGAAAATATAGTTCATAAATTAACCAAGTTTAACTTATATTGAAAGAATTTTGAATTGAACCATTTGGAATTACATGGAAATAAAGCCCATTTAAGTACACTAAACTGAACACTTCCACTAGGACAATTCAACATTTATTACCACAGTGATATTGTGTATTTCCTTGTTACATAATTGCTGATACTTAATCAGAAATTTTGGATGGAAAACGCAATATCCATAGGAAATCTAATCCAATTCCTTATGAAAATGAATCATAATTTTTTTATTTTATCTTCCGCGATAGCAAATATTTGCTGTATATATATGCGATATATATTTTCCTATTATAAAAGAAATATGAAAATTTCCGCATAGTAAATTTCGCAATGGAAAAAAAGGTAATAAATTTCTATTATATTTATATACAGACGAAAATTCACAGGATTTCCAACTGGAAAAAATACAAATATGTTAGACATGATATACATTACAAAATTTACAATTCATGTTGATGAAGTTGAAGCCGATGAAAAACGAAGTTGAAGTGGGCCTTCGGGGTTGGAGATTTTCTGGCTCGTGAACGTTAGCGATGAATATCCCCTGTTATAAATGGCCCGCTGATGGACGCTAAAACCAATTGTAGGTTGTAGAAGGCGCGTGAAACTGAGTAAAAAGTAAATAAGTTGATGGAACTTATGAAATTTTATACGGTTAATAAATATAAAACACGATACCGACGGGTGTCATAAATAGAAAATATATTCCATTTGATTTTCCCTAATCCAATTTTTGGTGAATCGGAAAAACATAATATGAATCTTAAAAAAATGTCCAATATAAGAAAATTTTCTAAATAACTAGTACAATGACTTTTCCATATTCTTTTTTATTTATTTAATTCTGTCTTAAAACAATGATTTTATATAGTTTTGGGAAATAGTGTTTTAAATTCTTTACTCACATTCAGTTATATAGTATTCTATATAACAATTACAGTATATTATAGTTCTATTTCTATTTGAAGACTTTTCTATTTGTTCTACTTCTCGATGTTTTTTTTTTCGAGTTCCTGCATTTTTACATACAAATCGCTTTCTAATCCAGCTATCGATTTCATGTACGTTTTGTTTCTTATGATTGCATTTTACTTTTTGATCACCTACGTTTAAATGTACAAATTATTATTATTATATATATTGCTTTTATTTTAAAACTGTTCTATATATTTAACTATAATTATATATTTATATTAATGGGGAACTTCCCATGGTAGAGGTGGTCGTTGTAAGGCAATTGTTCATCTTCGTGTATTAACACGCATTTTCTATAATACACTATAATATAATACATAATTGCAATTCCAAAATTTCGAAATGATGACTCAACTCCTTCAATAAAAATTGCGTATTTATTATATACTCGTAGATTCATTCGTGGAAATTTCACCGTTAAAAATATTTAATGATTATATACAGGTTGTTTTGACCAATTAAAGCTAAAACTTTTCAACGTATGCCTACTTTTTGTATTTGGAGACTCCTTAATATTATGTTAAATTCGGGAAATTCGCATTTAAAATCCATACAATTTCAGGAAAATTGCATCCCTTGTTATGACAAAATTTCGGAACGATGAATCGGTACTGTATAATGGTTAAAAAATAATACTATATGGAACGAATATAAACAAAATAATTTTTTTTTTACATTTGATTTTATTGTTAGTTATAGAAAATATCTGTATTACAATTCAATTGAATCTACTACGCATTACTATATAATAATCATCATTTTGAATTATTATTATTATTATAACCCCAATTACAAAATTGCTCTTATTTGCACATATATATTATATATATATACCGCATATTAACCTTAATTTGAGGTAAGTGGGTCATAATTTGACGTAAGTGTCCTTCATTATATAGATATATAAATACTAATATATAATAAAATGCTCCTACTAATTGTATAATGCTGAAATTTCATCAATTAAAACCATTCAAAATTCATATATCAATAATAAAAAAAAAAACAAATATTAGAAATAATAATATAATTTATTGTATATAGTAAAAGATCTATT
The DNA here is from genome assembly GCA_958336335.1 of Dilophus febrilis. Taxonomy (NCBI): domain Eukaryota; kingdom Metazoa; phylum Arthropoda; class Insecta; order Diptera; family Bibionidae; genus Dilophus; species Dilophus febrilis. The sequence continues at coordinate 32,490,341 of OY284471.1, forward strand.
GAATACAATTTTTTTTTTATTGTCTTTTACGAAATGTGACTAAAAAATGTTTATTCTATATTTCTTATTTTCAATAACCCGCAATTATAAATATAATAATAATAAAGGCACGGTTCAATAAAATAATTTAGAAATTATCAAATTTAGAAATAAAAAAACTAAATTTATCAACTTTATCTCTATATACCTTTTATTAAAGACGTTACCACCCTGAAACCCTTGAAAAAAGAAGCACATACCCGTCAGAGGCGGTCAATTAAGATTGGTTGAATTTTATCAACACTCAAGTACATCAAAATCAGCCTACGGGCTCGGTATGAGCTCCTGAACGGGATGGGATCCAACAAAATTCCCCGCTATAAAAGTTTATCAATTTTTCATCAAACATTTCATCCAGATTCACAATTTCTATATAGTCAATTGATTAGAAATATAGAAAAAAATATCTGTAATAGTCCTTAGGATTTGTATGGGAGTTCTTGGATGGGTTTGGGATCAGATAAAATCACAATTAAATTTTACAAATTCGTTGAGAAAATCGAATTGGAAAAAAAGGTACCTTACAATTTTTTTTTCCGTTTTAAACGATAACTGAAAGTACATGCTTAAAATAGCATTATAATATATATAATTAAATATTTATAGATGATTAAAAACAGTAGTCTGCATATATATACATTTATTTATTATTATTATTATTATTATTGATAAATTATATATATATCAATATTATACAGAAGCATTTTATTATATCTCTTATCTTCTACAGTTTGTTAAATGAATTATGAATGTGCGAGTTTTCGGATTAATAAACAATTAATATATGTTTAATAATGTTAATATAAATGTGCGTGTATCGAAATAAATATATCAAGTGCCAAGTTTTTATTATTATACATTTTAGTATAGATACATTTACGGCGATTAGATAATAATAAGTATTTTAATACTTTCATCATTCCATATTATTAAATCAACTATTTATAGAGAGAGTACCGAAATAAAATTAAAAAAAAAAAAAAGGCGCGTCAGAGACAAACACCTGAAATCGGAAGCATTTATTATTTAATATACGAATTAATAAATATTTAAATTTCATTTCGAAAAAACGCCCTTGATCGAATCTCTTTTTGATGGAAATCTCTTAATCATCCCTTAGATTTGTATGGAAGGAGCTCCAATATACGGACGAAATAGGACCGCACAAAACATATGTTCAGGAATTTAATTTGTTTCATTTGATACAACATACCCAAAATATATATAAAATTTCAAGCTAATATATTCGGAACTCATTAAGACATACGCGTAACAAAAAAAAGTCTAAATATTTGCAAGGGAGAGAAGGGACAATCTGATCTGATATACCCCCTTATTCAAACTTAACCACAGCGCTACCAAATAATAGTACTTCTTCAATGAGAAAAATGTAAAAGCAATGCGTGTACCTTCATTTACTATGTTTCAAAACGCTAACTATATAAGAAACTTTACTGAAAGTACAACTACTTATTTAAAATATATAATGATATGCTCGTGCGAGTTTTATGAGATATCCATATTTGGCGATGGATCGTATGATATTTATTTAATAGAAAGAAAAAAAAACAGTAGTTATTTAAAAAAAAAAAGAAAAAAGTATTTAGAAACGTGTGCGTGGGTCGTCAAATTGTTTTCTATTTTCCAGTATCTCGACCATATCATAAAAGTAAAATCGCATTTTAAACAATAATTTATTATTACCTTATCGTATCGAAATACATAAATAAATATAATTCAATTAGCATTTTAATTTTTTTTTACATTCTTATATGTTTTTGCAATTGAATTAAATTCAATAGATTGTAAAATATAAATATATATATGCGATAATAATAATAATAATAATAAACAATAAAGATATAAAAGAGTAATCTTTTATCTTATTATATTTTGCGTATTTATATTTTTTTTTATATCGTTCAATTATAAATATATAAGAGGTAATATAAATTAATTATATATATATATATAGAATTATAGATATATATCATGAATTGGTTGCCAAAAAAACTTCACGATCACATGTACATATATATGGTCACATGTATCTAATTAATTAGCCGATTTATTGAAAATTCAAAATTCTCGGGATAATCGCATATATAATATTGCAAAAATGACGTCGATTTTCCAAAAAAAAAATGTACCTAAAATTGTGTCCTATTGTTTAAAGTACTTTAAAATATAAACCAAAATTATAAAGGTATCAAAAATTGGACATCATATCTTCACATAAAGATATGAAATGGATAAGATATTTATAGAAGGACATTTACATATATAGATAATGATTATTTTTAATGAATTATCTAACTTTCAAAATATCTTATCTATTAAATGTTGCTGCGATAAAAGCTTTATGATATATAAGATTTTGCACCAGGGAGAAAATACAATCATCAACACAACAGCCAAATCACAATTATAAAAATTAATTTTTGGGTTTGGGGTTCTATAGCAGTTTATGTTTCGCGTTGCTGCCTTCAAAATTTTTCAATGTTTTTTCGTCTAAATTGGGAATTAGTAAAAATAGAGAAATGATTTGTTATGATCTATAATTTTAAATCAAAAATGTACTTACGAGATGTTCATAAAATGCTTTATCTTCTATAACAATCAATCTCTATAGTTATTCGATTGTCGAATTAGTTAATTCTTTCAATCAGCACAGAAAGTGTAACTTCCGTATCTGAAAATCTCTTTAATTTATGCATTATACTGAAATGCATTCAATATTTATCATATACGATGTTTTTAACAAAATGACCAGCAAAGACAGGCAAATATTACTAAGGTAATTAAATTTCGAATGCGATTTTGCAATTTAGGTTGTCTCATAGTAGTGTTTTTATTATATATGGTAATATTAATAGCCGCGTTCCATTCAATTACCAGGAGTAGGTAAGAGTAGATAATAGTAGGTAAGAGTAGAAAAGAGTAGATGTTTTCTACTCCGAACTACTCTTTGCTATATTACGGAGTAGTTCGGCGTAGAAAAGAGTAGATGCGTTCTACTCTTATCTACTCCTACCTACTCCCGGTAATTGAATGGAACGCAACTAATATCATATTTTGAATGGTTCATGTCATTAAATTACCAGATTCATAACCAGAATTAGGCACGAGGTATTCCTTATTTCTTATTTCTTATTTCTTATTTCTTATTTCTTATTTCTTATTTCTTATTTCTTATTTCTTATTTCTTATTTCTTATTTCTTATTTCTTATTTCTTATTTCTTATTTCTTATTTCTTATTTCTTATTTCTTATTTCTTATTTCTTATTTCTTATTTCTTATTTCTTATTTCTTATTTCTTATTTCTTATTTCTTATTTCTTATTTCTTATTTCTATATCTAGGTATTCTCTATGTCCTAGCTCAAGGTTCGCTAAACTGTACTTCAGCCTTAACTTTTTGTACAAAATTTATTTTGTATTTTTTTATACAAACTTGTACTTATATTGTACAAAATGTTTATGTAGCTCTGTGGTGTAGTTGACAAAAACATTCAACTTAAAATTCTAACGAAGCTTTGAAGTTGCGGGTTGAAATGCTAATGTATGTAACGGCCTGAAATAATTTTTCTGTTTTTCTATTACTTTCGAATCTGAATTTCACACGCTAATTACCGACACAACAGCTAATTATCGAAATAAGGAACGGACACACCGAAAACAATGGTTCCTTATATCGTATTGTGTCCAATTGTCCCTTCATTTCTGAAATCATCCAATAATTATTTATCATATATGCGAATGCATGTGCAATGTTTATAACAAAATGTAATGCTTTTCAAAGAATGATGTGCCTTGTATAATCAATATTTTGTAAAAAAAACACGTGGAAACGTGGGCGCACAACATTCCTGTCTACTTTTTTAATTATTTCTTTCTGTTATACTTTTTTTAATTGCATTTCGAATTCACGTTGATATAAGTCATATAAGACATAAAAGAGTTAATAATGGGTTGACCCACAATCATCGAAAAAATAGGATAGATCGACATACATTCGTTGATTTTATAATACAGGCATGATTGAACAATTAAAGAATGGTAATTTTGTTAGGACTTTTATATATAAAAAGAGACAACGGTAAGAATATTACCAGAATATGACGGTTACTTTGTTACTACTTGGTTACGTCAGTATTAAAAGAGTACTAATATTACCATATACCTCTTGCCTAAATCTGGGCATAAATCGGTAATTTAACACTACTGCGGTACCCTAAATTGGAAAATCGCAGTCGGTAATTTTATTACCTAAGTAATATTTGGCTGTTTGGGTATATATATATAGTAAATGGTACCAATGGACCGTTGAATAAAGTCAACCAAATTATTATTTCCTGGTTCCGACATTAGATTATTTGAATAATATTTCGTTTCAGCAAACCATTTTTTTCTATCGGATTTAGCATTGCAGAAAATGGTGGTAAAAATTGGATAAGAAATATTTGTCATGCGACATTAAATCCTTTCCAAAATTTAGTAAAACCTTTTTTTTATACAAAATAAATTAAATCAGTACTCTAACCGCTATTATATCGCTAAAATTAGAAAGATTAAAAAATTATTTTGTAAGTCCAATATAAAAATTATAAGAAAATTACAATTGAAGGAGTGAAGAATTCCAATGAATGATGAATGCAAAAACTTAGTAAATACCACGTCTAAGAGAATGCATGCTGTCATATAGGCCAAAGGAGGTGTTACAAAGGAGATTAGTAGCATATAATACCAGTGTCCGATATTATAATGGTCAAATTTTTTTTTTTGTTAACTTGAATCATTTTGAAATAAATTCGATAACTAATTGAATTTAAAAGTTTTTTTACTTTTGTCTGCGCAATTATTTAACTAAAACCATCATTTTATGAAATAAAATTGGAAGGATTAAAAAAAATTATCGTTTAAAGTCCTTTCTCGGCATCTCAAAGTCGAGCATACGGATAAAATACAAGGTGTCCGAAATAATAATAGTGTTTAGAGTAGTATACAATTTGTTGAATGTGACTTGTAAAAAGTTGAATTTGGTTTGTAAAAAATTCAATTTGATTTGTAAAAAGTTTAATTTGATTTGTAAAGAGTTGATTTTGATTTGTAAATGATTGAATTTGGAATGTAAAACCTATATATAGTTCTTTGACTAATGTTTTTTCTTATTTTTGAAAACTTTTATTATTTTACTTGTATAGTACTCATACTTCCAGTAAATGTATATATATGGATTTTTGGAATTCTATATAGTATACATTAAATATGTTGCAATAATATTCGTATATTTTGCAAGTTACAATAATATCAAAAAAAAAAAAAAAAATTTGTTCAATTTACTACAAAAACTTATTCAAAAACAAGTGTTAAAAGCAAAAATAACGAACGATATACGTTAAGATAGGTTTATCGCGACGATACAGCATATAAATTCATTTATAAAAAATACATTAAAGCTTGCCGCTGTTTTCCTATAACCGATTTAATTTACATTAATTGCAATAATTAACTATATAAGATCATCACATCATCGCCATCCAAAAAATGATTCACTATAAATCAAATTCACTAACTAATATATTAGTAAACGGTTTGAATTCACATTTTTTTTTTTTCATTTTTTTCGTGTGTTTGATTGGATTCTTATTGTTTTCAATTAGGATATGCAATCTTTGTAATAAATTATCTTTGAATTGATTAATTGGGATTGATCGCATCATAGAGTAGTCGTCCTGTTGTATATCAACCAAACTATATGAAATTTAAAACATTTAACAATTTTCCAAAATGATTAATATAATTTTTATTTTTTTTTTATTTATTCATTTATAATGAAGCACATAATACATATTATTAAAATTATTATTAATATATATAATAAATAACAATAATAGTAGGTTTATTTAGGCAATATTTTTTTATTTGTTTTCCTCACAAACTGTGAAGTTTAAAATACAAATTAATCACTTAAACTTAAATCTATTTCTTAATAAAAAAAAACAAAATATTGATTATAATATAACATCTAAAAATATTACTAAAAATAAATATATTATTTATAAGTGTTTGTGAGTATAAAAATGAAATGCATTTTAAAAAATAGTTTTATTATATTTAGAAAAATATTATTTTGAACTTTGTTGCTATTGTGTTTTTATTGTTTTTTTTTTGTTTTTATGTAAAAATATAATTGGTTTTTGAAAACTTTTGAATTATTAAATTTTGAGTAAATGTTAATATTATTAATAAAAATTAATTTTTATATGGAATAAAAAATTAATTTTAAATAAAAAATTTTAAAATTTTAAATTTTAGTTGTTTGGTTTTTGCTTGCTTTTTTTTTTTAAAAAAAAAAAAGAATTAAATGTCATTAAATATATTTATATATATATAGTTTTAAGTAATAATTAATTGTTAAAAATAATTAATAATTAAAATGTAACAATCAAATGTTTGTCAAGCGTCTTCATCATCATCATCATCATCATCATCATTCATCATCATCATAGTATAAATATATATTTATTTATATAGGAGAGTGATGTGTCTGATCGAGTGTTTTTTATGTTAAAAAAAATTAACTATCAATATTATTGAATCTTATATACTATAAAGTATATTCAATTGTTATCGTCTGGTCGCTCGTCGTCTGGCCAATTCAGACATTGTTACTGGTCCAACATTAGCCGATTGTGTTGATGTTATTGCACGGAATGTTGCATTAACAGCACCCTTTAGAGCAACAGATGCATCACGAATTGAATTCATATTTGTATTATTATTATTTTTATTTGATTGGACCATTGGTGGTTGCGTTTGCCATAACCATGAATGTTTTAACAATTGGGTTGCGGTCGGTCGTCTTTCTGGTAATATATGTAACATTTGTTGTAATAAATCAATGACCGTCGGTGATACGGTATTCCATCGACCTGTCCGAAAATCAATATGGCCCGAAACAATTCGTGCTAATATCATATCCGGTGAATCCTGTGATGTACTTGCAAATGGTGTTTTACCATCTAACATAATGTACAGTACAACACCCAATGACCAGATATCACATGCTAAATCATATCCTTGTTTTTTTAATACTTCCGGTGCAACAAAATTGGCCGTATAGCACGGTGTCATCAGTAAACCATTATCGGCCCGCAATTGCTTAGCAAATCCTAAATCACATAATTTTAATGATTCTGGTGTTTGATGTACCGACGCATACAACATATTCGATGGTTTTAAATCTCTATTTGATAAAAAACAAAATAATATATGTTACGATTAGTGTGTTAATTAATTAATTTATGTTTTGAATTAGTGATTAAAGATAAAAAATAATTTATTATTAACCTGTGAACAACCCCATTCCCATGTAGATATGCAACGGCTGATGTTATCGTTCGTAAAACAGCACTAGCTTCGTATTCTGACATTTTTTGTACAATTAATATTCGATCGAGTAATTCACCGCCACGTAATAATTCCATTGCTAAATAAATATAATTCATATCTTCGTGAACAAAAAATAATTTGACAATATTCGGATGATTTCCATAACGTAATAGAATTTCAGTTTCTTCACGACAATCATGACCCGTTTTATTGATCATCTTTACAGCATATTGTTTACGTGTCGTTTTATGTTCACACAATCGACAAACCGAAAATGTACCACGTCCCAATTCTTGTAATATTTTATATTCATCGGTAAATGCATTCGATTTAACATCATTTGATTGTAATTGTTGTGATTTATTATTATTATTATCTGCCATAATTGTATTTGTTGATGATGGTGTTGTCATCATTGTCGTTGTTGTTGTTGTTGATGTAATTGGTGGTATTGGATTCACATTTGTTTGATTGTTTTCCTCCAAAAAACAAGGTGCAATAAAACTAAATCCACGAAATATTTCATGGGCGGCGGCACTTACCGGACCACTGGGTGAATCCCGTGGTGATTTACTTGTATATTCAGTGTCAAAATAAAATGCCTCATCCCGGGAGACGGCCGGTATAAATGGGGGTCGAACATTACGTTTTTCTAAATTAACCCAATCGATGGTGGAAAAAAATGCATGCTTTTTTATATCGTCAATGCCATTTTCTGCGGCACCCAAACGATTTTGTGGAGTTCGTTTAAAGAGTGCACGTAATAATGATTGAGCCTCCGGGCTTAATTTCGTTGGCATTCCCAATTTTGCCTTTAATATTTGATTCATTGTATCTTGTCGCGATTGACAATGAAATGGTAAATTACCCGTTAACATCTCATACATTAATACACCAAATGACCACCAATCGGCAGCAAAATGATGACCTTTACGATTCACCACTTCCGGTGCCATATACTCAATGGTCCCGCAAAAACTGTACGTCTTCGAGCCATCTAATGGTTGCTTAGATAAACCGAAATCCGTTAATGCAATATGACCATCTTGATCGAGTAAAACATTTTCCGGTTTTAAATCACGATAGATGATACCCAATTTGTGTAAGTGATTCAGTGCCAATGCTAATTCGGCCAAATAAAATTTAACATCCTCTTCGGTAAACATAACCTCTTTGCTTAAACGGGTAAAGAGATCACCACCACGTAAAAAATCTAATATTAAATATAATTTACCGGGTGTTTGAAAGGCATAATGTAATTTTACAATAAATGCATGTCCAACGTCAGCCAAAATTTTACGTTCATTTGTACTACGCACACGATCTTTTACCTTTAACGTAGCCTTTTTTAATACTTTCATGGCATACAAACAACCCGAATCTTTGCCGACAATTTTTCGTACCAAAAACACTTTGCCAAATGTTCCTTCGCCCAACACCTTCAACAATTCAAATTGTGATGGATCGGCTTTTTCATGGCCTTCCTTAACAACATCGCATAATTCAATTTCATGTTCGTTTATCGATGTCGTCATCGTCGTCGATTGCGAATGGTCACTATCTGACATGGAATATTCTTCGTCGTCCATGTGCTTAATAATACCAATAATACTATTACCATTACTGTTATTATTATTATTATTATTACTATTATTATTTATACTGTTATTAACATTATATTTACTATTAATTACGTCACTTGTTTCAATTTCAATATGGTTTTTACCACAATAAACACCGTTTATTACTTTAGTATCCTGAATTTTTGCTGACGTTAAATTGATTGGCCCTGACATTTGTAATTTTTTATTCATTATTTTTTCCACATCTATATTTTGTTGTTGCCAAAGTTCTTGACCTTCTCCAACACTATGGTCAACACACCCAACACAATTTTCATCGTTAGCTACCCCATCATCAACACAACCACAACTGCTACTAATGTGGTCACAATCATCATCATCACCACCACCGCCCATTCCCGTTATAATATCACCCGCAAAAGGCATATTTTTTTATATAAAACGTGTATTTCAATTGAATGATTTGTAATAGACAAAAACATTAATTTTTATTTATTTAAAATTAAAATATGTATTACAAAAATCACAAAACAAAAAAATCCGACTATTTTTACAAAAAAAAAAAAACAACTTCTGCTGATACAATCCACAACAGTATAAAAATAGGTTATTTAATATTTTCTTTATATATAATAATAATTGTTAACAATGATTCCTACTTTTTTTTTGTAATGTAATTTAATTAATTAATTTATCTACATGTTTTTTCCTAATAACACAATAATTTTATACACATGCAAACAATAAATTAAAAACAAGACACAAAACATTAAACAAGAAATGAAAAACAAGAAACAAAACAAGAAATGAAAAAAAAAAAAAATCAACAATTTGTTAATTGTTTTCCACCCTTTTCATGTATGATATGATATTAATAGCATGTTCACAACATCATGCGCATTTTTGTACGCCTCTGTTGATGATGCGAACACCTATTGACGGAATCATGCACTATTCATCTGTAGTAGGAAAAATTTTGAATTATTATGATAATAATAATAAATGTTGTTGTTGTTTTTTAACGCCTTTGGTTATTGATTTAAAAACACAGTACTTTTTACATCGTCAAATCTAATTTGCTGGTGCCTGTTCGAAGCTTAATTTGGTATGACACTGTGAAAGCGGTATAGTGCGAGTAAGTACATTTATATCGAACAGTATGAATTCCAGCATTACGAAATACGTTCTAAATAAACGCAGGTACATACGTTACTACATAACATACGTAATATTGCTTAATTGATACTAGTTCTACATCTGCTGATGTAAACGTGTACGGTTTTATTTATTTTTTTTTTTATTGCAAATCAAATAAAAAAAAACAATATCAAAACATGTGCGTGATTGGAATGAAGCCGCATTCAAGGATTCAATAAAAAAAAACATTAATAATTTCTAAGTATTTATTTTTATTAATTAAAATTAAATATGTTTCTATCAAATATAAATGATGTAAAAATATACAATTTAAGTGCTGGAAAATCATTACCAGACGTAAGTTTTTATTTTTAATATATACTTCAGTAAAAAAAAATTTAATATTACAATTGCGATTTTGGTTGTTTTCTTTATTACTGATAGTGGCTTGCTGATCGTAAACGTCGTGAAATATTAAAAAAAAATGTAGATTTACGAAAACGTATTGAATTGATACAAGATTTTGAGGTGCCCGATGAATGCCAAACAATACAAATGTCACCGGATCAACAGTATATTGTGGCAACGGGAACCTATAAACCACGTGTTAAATGCTACGAAGTAAATAATTTATCGATAAAATTTGAACGTTGTTTTGATTCGGAAGTGGTGGCCTGTGAAGTGTTAAGCGATGACTATAGTAAAATGGTATTTTTACAAACGGATCGTTATGTTGAAATTCATGCGGCCCATGGAAGACACTATCGTTTGCGTATACCCCGTTGTGGATACTCAATGGGTTATCATATGCCAACGTGTGATTTAATATTTGTCGGTGATTCATCGGAAATCTATCGATTGAATTTGGAACGCGGCCAATTTTTGCAACCGTTTCAAAGTGAATCGAAAAGTTCAATAAATGTGTGTTCGATAAATCCCGAACATCATTTAATATGTGTGGGTACCCAAGAGGGTACCATTGAAGCATGGGATCCACGTGACCGAAAACGTTGTTCCACATTAGATGTTTCCATAAGTGTACCGACAACGTTAACATCCAACTTACATCAATTTCCATCGATAACATCAATAGAATTTAAAAATGGTTTACAAATGGGTGTGGGCACCAAATCCGGTCATGTCCTATTGTATGACATTCGCTCAAAAGCACCCTTGTTAATTAAAGATCACCTCAATAAATTACCGGTCAAAAAAATTAAATTCAATTCAAAACATAATGCTGTGTATACAATGGACAATGCAATGCTGAAAATATGGGATGAAACAAATGGTAAACAAATGGCATACATTGAATCGGAAGTGAATTTTCATGATTTTTGTACAATACCAAATAGTGGAATGTTTTTCATTGCACAACAAAGTACAAAAATGTTATCCTATTATATACCGAGTTTAGGAACGGCACCTCGATGGTGTTCATTTTTGGATAATCTAACCGAAGAAATCGAAACAGAGGTAAAATTTTTTCAAATAATTAATCACTTTTGTCAGATTGTGGCAAATATTTATATTGTTTTTAATTTCATTATATATTTAGAATGTACAAACAATTTATGATGATTATAAATTTGTTACACGTAAAGAATTGGCCGATTTAGGTTTAGAACATTTAGAAGGTTCAAATCTATTACGGGCCTATATGCATGGGTAAATACATTTGATTTGATTTGATTAGGAATTTTTAAATTAAATTCTTTTTTATTGCTCAAACGCATAATTACAGATATTTTATGGATATACGTTTGTATAATAAAGCACGATCAGTTATTGAACCATTTGCATTCGATAATTATCGTAAGGAAAAAATAAGGGCTAAAATTGAAGAGGAACGTCCAACGCGATTGAAAATTAAAAGTAGTTTACCGAAAGTCAATCAAGAACTTGCATTGAAATTCATGAATGACAATAATATGTTGACGGCGGATGATGTCGATGGTGGTGATGGTCCAAAACAAAAACGTCGAAAAACAAATAGTAATCTATTGAAAGATGAACGTTTTAAGAAAATGTTTGAAGATCCTGTATTTGAAATTGATAAAACGGCTGATGAATATAAAATGTTAACACCTGTATTGGCCCGTCTAGATAAAACAAAAGTTAAGGAATTACGTAAACGTGCATTGGAACAGGATCGACAATTAGAATTGGATCATCAAGATCGTGAAATTCCCTCCTCTGATGATGATCTATTTTCCGAAAAAGATGAAAAAGATACAGCCAATGAATCGTCATCCGATGATAATGATGATGATCGTGAATGGTCTAAACAAATTAAAAAACAATATAAACAAATACGTAAAGATAAATTGAAACGTAATCGGGAAACGGCAGCCAATAATGATGATGATGATGATGATGATGGAGAAAACGATAAAATACAGGCAACTAGGGCTAAGCCAAACAATCATTATGATGAAATTGAAGCAGAGACCTTCAAGATTCAACCACCAAAAGTTATTGAAATGTCAAATGATAATTTTACAATAAAAAATCTACATAATAAAGTTAACAAGTAAGCTTTGTTGTTGTTTTTGTTGTATACCAATGCATGAGCAAAAATATGCGAAGAACTCTAATGGTTTTTTTCTTCTTTTTCAGAACAAGTCTGGGCGCTCGCGTTGAAAATATGAAAAATAATAATCTAAACGATAATGAAACAACCGGCGACGTTATCGGAAATCGTAAAATGACGTTCACTGCACAGCCAAAGGGTAAAGATGTTAAAAAACGAGAATATCAAATGAAAAAACATCGTGAAGAACGGAAAAAAATTATACGACCAACAACTAGTTTAAGATTAAAAAAGTATATTCCAAAATAAAATAAAAAAAAAAATAAAATCAAATGTAAAACGTAAGAATGTATCTTGCCGCCAAATTTTGTTTTCGTTTTGTCATATTACAAAATTAAAATGAACATTATAAATGAAGAACACCGTATTCTATCTAACCGTATAACCATACAGTAAATATCCACTGTTACCGTTCATGCTTACAATGGGATGTGTTCGATTTGGTAGCATTTGATACATTCGCATCCAATTTGATGTTAAACGTAAATTTGTGACTTCACCCGTTGCTTTCATTTCAACGTACAAGTCCATTAGAATTTCACGTGATAAATTAAATATAACAACGGGTCTACTTGGTTTTACAAATGGTAATAATGATTTTAAGATATTCGATGGATGTTCCTTTGATGCAATAACTAATGAATCCATTTTCATTTTTAACACCTCAAATGCCATTTCATTTTCTACCATCCATTTTTCTTTTTTCTGTGTTGCTGGGTTGTCTTCGGCAACGTTGTCCGCGTTGTCCGTGTCCTCTAACGGTTCTATTATATCTTTTTTTATAACATCAATAGAGTCATTTACCGATTCCATTATTATATCATTATCTTTATCAATAATTATACCATTTGAAGTGGAGTCAACATCTTTGTTGTCTTGAAATTCATCTGTTTTATGACTACTACTACTATTACTACTTGTTAATGTGGAATTTTCACCTGTAACATCATCGCAATTTTCACCAATTTCTTCACCTTTACACATTTCGTCATATGTCCGTTTTACACCACATTTTATACTGGTATCCGTTGTTTGTTTATTTTGATAATAGTGACGCAACACCGAATAAATATTAACCGATATGCAACGTTGTAATTGTTCATGTTCATAATTCATTGCTAAAAGTCCGACTTTTTGTGGTACATTACCGGGATGCAAATGAATTAGTTTTCCCGTTGTGTTTGCACCAATTGAATTCATCATTGCCGATGGTAATAGACCATTTGTACCCGATTCATATAGTAAATAATTTCCATTACACGATGCATTTGAATAGGAGATAATTTGTGACAGGGTATCTATACGTAAACCATAAATTTTATCAACATCCTGACGATACATTACTTCGGCAATTAAACGTATCGTTGGCCGTTTAATTTGTACATATTCAAAATATTTTTTAACTTTTTTATTTAAATATTTCTCTTGGGCATATTCCGTTTTCGATGAAAATGTTTTTGAATTGCCAATTATTTGACCGACAATTTCCGATGAACTTTGTCCGGATTCACGTAATTTTACAATATCCATTGAATTTAAATGTTGTGAATCGCCATCATCAATGATATTACGATTATCTTGTCCACTTGTGGTAACATTTAACATATCCATAATATTATTATTTGATTCATAGGTGCATGGTTCCAGTGTATTTAAACGTTTATCTTTATTACTACCGCCTCCTCGGTTGCCGGCATTGCCCCCACCACCACCACCACCGCTATATACCGGCATCATTTTAAATGTTGTAAAATATGGTTTTTCGGCAATATTTCGTAATTCAATTTTATCATTACCTAACATTGCCGTTGAATCCAAACTACCAAATTTATGGAGTTTCGTATATTTTTGACGTTGAATTATTATATAATCACCAATTTTTATACGATCCACTTCATAACATAATTTTTCATCACTTATTTTATTATTTTCTAATATATTCATTTTATTATTTTTTATTTATTTAAATATTTTATATTTATTTATTAAGAAAATAAATTTATTTTTATTGATACTAGTAAAAATAAAAAAAAAAAAGTAGCCACGAGCACGCACAAAAAACAACAAATACAAAACAATAACAAATTTTATTGGTTATGTTACAAATATGGCGATATGCTGATGGCAGAAAGATAAAATTTTTATTCTCGGTGCCGTAATTGTGCCGGTGTAAGAATGTATTTTTTGTTCCATTGTTTATTTAACAGTATTTAAAACTGTTTTGGACCAAATTCTGGTTTAAAAATCTAAGTTTATTTATTGAATATTGTATATTTTTATATTGATTCATTCACTAAATTGAATACTGTAAATTAAATCACAATTCAATGAATCACGACAATTTCATGTGTATTTTTGTCAAAAAAAAATTACAAAAAACCTTCCAAAATGCATTTATAAACATATATGTGGGTGGGGGGTGTTTGAAAAATTCTTCATTATATACACTGTTTTTGCTATCCTTTAATTTTCTCATATATCAATAAGTAAATCAAACTATAATTGAATTAATCACATTATAATTGATTCAGAGTCGCGAAATCTAAAAAGTGAACTTGTTTTTGTGATTGCGACTTCGAAAGAGTCATAATTACTATAGTGTGATGTCATAAATCGTATTGCAAAATTGTGCAAATTGCGCGTTCTGGCCGAAAGATCAAATGCCAATCGTCAAAATAACCTTAAATCTGTAAAATGTTCAATCAAACTTCAAAATAAAAATAAAATAAACAAATGCATAATGCCATGTTTGAAATTGAACATCACATTGCCTTGTGCAATTTTTACACCGATCAAAAAAATATCCTTTTTCAATTCGACACTATTCGACATATTTTATTGAAACTTTCACCGTGTCCTATGTTTTTTTTTCATTCCAATTCCAATTCCACTTTCCAATAACATAACCTCAAAAACCAAACAATAAACATTTTTTACTTTCCTTTCGCGTATTTACACTCTTGCTTGACGGTCAACATATTTTCAATAGGTAAAATTAAAAAAAAAAACGAATTAATAAAATTATACAAAATTTAATTAAATTTTTTTTATAGATTTTAAATAAATTAAATAAATTAAAAAAACTAAATATGGAAAACGACGCAGGACAATTTGTTGATTTATATTGCCCACGAAAATGGTAAAAAAAATGTTTTTTATATTTGTTTGTTTGTGTGTGTGTGTGTGTGTGTGCGCTTTTGGTTGATTAATCTGTAAAAATATTGTAAAATAAAATTATCACCACGTGTTTTGTTTTTTTTTTTCATTTAATTTGTATTTGATTTGGGAATAATTAGTTAATTAATGTTTAATTTTTGTATAATTGATTTTTTTTTGTTTTCGTATAGTTCGGCAAGTAATAGAATTATTCATGCAAAAGATCATGCATCTGTACAAATTAATATTGCCGATGTTGACCCAGCCACTGGTATTATGACCGCAACTTCAAAAGTATATGCAATTTGTGGAGCTATCCGGATGATGGGTGAATCTGATGATTGTATTGTACGATTAGCAAAAAAAGATAGTTTACTCTCAAGGTATTTTTTTATTCATTTTTGATTATTGTTTTTTTTTTATTATTTTAATCATAAAACATTTTCATTATAATTTAACATGAAATTTTAATTTTCTTTTCAGAAACTATTGAAAATATTTTACTTATCTGTATAAGAATTTCCAATTTAAAAAAAAACAATAAAAACATTTTTTTTTTAGTTTTTGTAATGACAAGATAAGTAATAAAAACATTTTTGGTTAAACTACATTTGATGTTTTCTTTTTGATGTTAAATGTATTTTATATAGAGTATGTTTGTTATGTGGAGTGGTTTATATTTTAAGGAAGTTTGAAGTAATTGTAACAAACTCAACGAAAAACGGAACATAATTTGGGGAAAGTTATCATACTTTCGAAAAAGATTAGTTATTTATTGGAGTTATGTTCCTATTATGATTAGATCCAGAAGTTAATATAAAGTAGAACAAATAACATAACAACAGCTAGTTAAGATCTTTGCATTTTTATTTGCTTATTTAGTTAGAGGTAGCCAATAAATTATTTATTATGTAAATATAAAGAATAGAGCATTAATTCCCAATTTCAGCTTCCCAACCCAACACAACCAAAACAAAGTGGTATTTTTTTGTACTGCATTTTTTTTAGTACAAAATTGTAATAGATCTTTTTGGCGGACATTGTTAAAAAAAGAGTGCCTCAAATTCGCCGTAAAGGATATTTTTATAATATAAAATGAATGAAAAAAAAAAACGACAGGCAAAGAGTGAAGACTGAGGTAAAATAATCTTTATATAGGTGTATGCCAATTTAATGCGTATATATATTTTGTTTTTGTTTTAAATAACCACCTTTTTATGTGTTCATATATTTTTTACCCAATCCCCCTAATTCGCTTATATCGATAAATAAAAAAATGCAATCACGCGAACGCGACATTTTGCATAACGCATTCACGAAACGCATTAAAAAAAACCCACACACATAAACAAATATGCTCGCATCATCCATTCATATTTATATATATATATATATAAATGATCAAAGCAATCAGCCACCGCTGCGCCAATGCACACGCACGCACACGCTTTTAAACAATTTTTTAATAAATAAAGCCCAATTTTTTTTTTTTTTTCATTTGACAAATAAAAAATAGCGTATATACAAAACTTTTTTTTTGCTCCTCCATTGTTGTTTTTTGTTTTTTTTTTCTTCATTGCTTGTTGACGAATAATAAGAGGAAAAAAAAAACAAAATAAAAAATATATCCATATAAAAATATTCATTTAATTAAAATTATTAATAATGGTGTTTTATAATGATTATAATTTAATGTGGTAAATAATTTAATGACATTTATAAATTAAATATTATTTTATTAACAATAAAAAACAAGTGGAAAAAAAAACCAAATCAAAAAGAAATGGATTCAAATTCTGCTGTTATCATTTTAAGTTCATCTGACGATGAAGAAGAGGTAATTATAATAAGTATATTTGTTTATAGTTACTATATATATATTAAGCATGTTTAATGTATTCACTAAAAATCATTTTATTAATTAAAATTTCTACACAGAATTGTCTGTTTAATTTCTTTTTAAATTTTCTTCTGCCTAAAAAATTTTACCTCCAAAAATCTAACCTTTTTCTTTTTTTTTTTTGTTTATTTTTGTTTAAAAAATGTTTTAATTAAACAATTGATTGTTTTTGTGATAATTTGATGATGTATATTTAATATTATCATTTTAATTATTTAACTATTTATTTATATATTTAGTGTTTTAATGTTTATATTATTTTTTATACCTTTTATAATAATTGTTTTTTTTTCCTCTTCTAGGATGAAATACCCAAACAAAGTGAACGCAATCGATTAGATCTTATTAACAGGGTTAAACAACAAATGGCCGTACCGTCAACGAAATTATTGCAATCAATCGCTAATAATAATAAAAAAAAAATGTTTGTAGGATCAGTTGATCAACCAACAATAATTAAGAGATCGATAATAAATAATAATCCATTACAAAGTGATCCGATAATGTTAAATACCACCATGGTAAATAAAACATCATTAAGTAATAAAATTACATTATCATCATCGTCGTCGTCGTCGTCGTCCTCATCATCGTCATCGACTAATGCACATTTTAAAGAAAATATAAAAACTGGTGAAATATCATTTTGTCCAGTAAAAGCAACAACAAATAATAATGAAAATACAAATAATTTGTCGTCGTCGTCGTCATCGTCGTTAATCAAAAATAGATTAAAACGTAAATTAGATATACCAATATTATCACCATCACCAAATATCACATCCAAATTGTCATCTGTGCCATTACTACAACAATCATTATCGTCGTCCGCGTCACCCTTTTCCCCGTCTCCCTCAACCTTATCGACAAGACTATTATCCGCCACTTATACATCATCATCATCATCTTCATCCTCAACATCATCACATTCATCGTCGTCCGAACCAAAACCAATAAAACGTATTAAACCAACTAGAATATCGGATAAAACAATAGATACATCAAAATTTTTAGATTATGATACAGAAAAAAATATAATGAATGCAGTTGCAATTAAACACCACAATAAAGTTGATGGTGATGATGATGATGATGATGATGATGATGATGATGACAATGAAGATCAAGAAGTAGAGGAAGAAGAACAAGAAGAAGAAGAAGAAGATGAATGTGATGAAGACGAATCTGTAGGCTACCAAGTAAAAAAACGTAAACTATCAAAGGATACAAGACAATTGGAAGAAATTATTAAAGATACAACAAATGATAATGATAATAATAATAATTGCAATAATAGTAATAATAGTAATAATAGTGGCGGTAATAAAGAACCACAAAAAACGAATGAACCCAAAAGGTTAAAAAAGAAAAAATATATTCAACAGCAAACGCCAATAAATCAAGCATTTGCAAAATTAATTGAATCGTGTCGTAAAGCGGATAAATCACAAGATATGGAATTGCTGATAACAAAACGATTGATTCGTTATTATAAAACGGTACATCCCGATTTTGTAAATTCAAAAAGTTTTTGTAAAACGGCCGAAATGGTGGCAATCGACATCGATGCCCATCCATCATTAGTCTATCTGAAAATCAATGGAATATTAGAAGAATTAAATATACGTCGTAAAAGTGGAAGTACAACTTATCAGTTACCACCGCTTACAGTTGCAGCAGCCGATGCTGCTGCTGCCGTCGCTGCCACAAAAACGAACACCACCACCACCACAACCTCCACCACTACGACCACCACCACTATAACCATAAATACCACTAGTACGGCCGATGATTGTAACGATGATGCATATGTTCCGAATGACGGTGACAGTACCGGCAATGAACGTAAAGACAAACAAATACGACGTTTAAATCATGCATTGTATGTGTTAAAGAAAAAAATCGCTTTACTCGATGAATCCGATGTGAATTTAGACGATGACATAAATTCAACATATATGATTGTTGAACGATATAAAAAACGGGCATTTGAAGTTTACGAAAAATTATGTGATATAACCGGTGAAAGTAAACATGCCCATCGTTTGGTCAGACAACCAATAAAATTTAACGGCACAAATTATCCACAATTTAATCGAACGATACAAGCGTTCGTTAATCGTACCCATGCATTTCCGGATATGTTTGATGTTTTACGTTGTTTAGAACATTGTAATACACAATACAGTTTAAATTTGAGTAAAGATGAAATTCGATTAATATGTAGGTGTTTTTCAACCAAAAATACTTTTTAAACATTTTTATTCAATATTAAATAATACCGTAATGATTTTAATTTTTGTTTTATTATCATTACTATAATAGCTCAAGATGCTTTTATAAAAATTGGAAAATTATTACAAAAGCGTCGTCAAACGGATTTATATCAAACCGTTGATTATTTTACTGGCAGTGGACATGATCCGGCTGTTAACGATAAAGAATTACAAGCAAAATTAACATCTAATCAACGATATCATTCAAGAATATCTGATGTTATAAATAAGTATGTGTAAAAAAAAGAAAATAATAATAATTATTATTATTTCTATGCAAAAAAAAAAAAACCTCCATTTTTTTTACCCCTAATAGATTTGCTGCCGTTCAAGATCGCAATCGATTAAGTGGATGTAGTAAAAATGAAACGACAACAATCACAACAACTACATCAATTGTAGATGATAAAACAAATGCAGAAGAAGAACATCATCCGAATGTAAATAGAATAGAAAATAATTTACCAAATACCCAAATAAATGGAAATATAAATCATAAAGAATATAATAATAATAATAATAATACAGAAGAAAAGAAATTAATTGAAAATAATCATGTTGCGAGTGTCCAAGAAAAACATAAAATAATAAATACATGCAGTACTGTACAGCAACAAGAATTATTGGATGGTGGTAATCAATCAAAAAGTCATTGTGATGATAATCAAAAAAAAATTGAAATAAAAAATAATAATATTAATAAAGAAGACATTGTTGAAATTAAAGATGATGAGGATGAAGAAGATGAAGATGATTACGATGATGACGATGATGATGATGATGAAGACGACGACGATGATGATGATGATGATGAGGATGACGGTGAAGGGTCTCTATTATGTTCTAAAGATGGTTCAAAAATTATTCATCCTATTATTAGTTTAATTGATGATGAAAATATTATTATCTCAGATGATGAAGAATTAAAATTATAATAAAATAATTCATAATTTAATAATAATAATATTTCAATAAAGCAAACAAAACCAAACAAAACAGAAGAATCAAATCCACAACATGAATAATTTTGAATGATATTTTTTTTTAGTTTTTTTTTTTCAAATTTTTTTCAAATTATAGCGGTTTTATTTTTTTAGTTGCACTAAAATCAAATTATTAAAAAAAAAAAACTATACTCTATTTTCTATTTCTTTTATTTTTTTTCCTTTTTTTTCTTCTACACCTACCGTCCCCCCACACTTTCCCAATTACTAATTCTTTCGTTTTAATTTTATATTAAGTTATTTAGTTTTTTTTTTTTTTTGGTAACTTCCAGTTACAGTTTTTAAAACTGATCATAAAATATTTATTTACCTAAGCAATTCTATATAGAAAACGAATAATAATATTTATAATGAATGCAGGCGTGCGAGAACGTGTCATTGGGCCCCGAAACAACTCATTAAAAAAACCCCAAAAAACAAAAAAATTTGTGTAAATTTGGGTAAATGTAAAAATATATTTAAAAAAATGTATATATAAAAAGGAAAAGAAATTTTTTTTTTTTTATCATTAATGGATATTTAAAAAGAATAAAAATAAAATAAAAAACAGAAAAAAATTAAGTGCGCTATATTTTTTAATTTAAAAATAATAAAAAAAATGTTTTAATTTGTATATTTATTAAAAAAAAAAACAAATCAAGATATTACTAAAAAAAAAACAAAAAAATGTTATTTTTTATCTATTAATTTTTTTTTAAATAAATTATACCATTTGAAAATATAAGATTAATTAAAAAAAAAAAAGTAGCTGCAATAATTTTAAAGGGTGTCACAGATTCCGACCACAATACGCCGGTTTTTTATGGTCGGTGGCTCATTTGGAGTCGAAAACATTCTCAAAAATGTTTTATCGATTCCGTTTCGTTACGGATTTTTTCACATTCTGGAACACTTATATCCATAACTATGGTTATTGTAATTCAAAGATCAGATACACTATTAGAATCACCATTAAGTTACCTTTAAATTAACGTTAAAATTATGTAGATCAGACGACAAGTTCTCTAGATATTGAAAGAAACGTGTGTGTGTGTTGACTACACCTCTTATTTTTTGTTCTCTAAAGTTTGAGAGGTATCATATCTCGAAAAGACATCCTGTAACACTGTCCGCCCAGCATGCTTAAAATCTTGCTAAATCGCTTTTCTACTCCAGTCTGAGCCATAGAACCTAAAACCGTAGTATTGTGATGGGGGATCTGGGATACCCTGTATATTAACAAGTGTGAATTAAATGATGCGAACGGAAAATCGCTCCTCTGCATGACCCTGCCAGTGATTTGGTTTAACCGATGGCAGCCGGAATTCATCGGGAACGGATGCTGGACCACCGTTGTTCAATTTGTGATTTTTTTCGTGTTTCGCCGTTACTAATCACGTAATAACTCCAAATGTATAAGTCGCAGAGATTAACTTTGTATGGTGAACTTTAGGGAAATTTTATTGCGCACAGAAGTTACATAGGAAAAAAAAATTTTTACCCCGGAAAATTTTGAGAAAAAGTTGATTGAAAAATATCCCATTTTTTCACTTTGAGCATCAATAACGTCAAACGAGAAGTAAGTAGCAAAAAATGTATCCCGAGCAAAATGCAAAGTTAATTCATTTACCTATACATAGAGTATCTATTTTTTATTCTAGCTTGAACGGTCTAGAAATTATGAGTTAATAAGTGAACCCATCGAACACCCTGTAACTTGCCCCTTCCAGAACGATTTTGTGCTGGAAATAGTCCAAGGAACACGTGGTATTCGGTTTTGTGGGGTGATACTGCGACACCCTGTATATTATATTAGGAAATCAAGTGGTGATTATTTGGTCCATTATGGCAAACCCAACATTTAATTCCAGACGGCGTATACCTCACGAAATCACTTTAACAAAACCTTAACTGAGTAGTCGGGCGAAAATAAACTCCAGATAATGTAGATTCCGCATTACGAAGGTAGAATGCGGTTATGAAGGGGCAAATTACATGGCAGCAGCAGGGGCAGCAACACGAGATTTTCACTTATTGCGGACATGAAATTCGTTAACTCCGCCTACATTATAAAAAACTGCCCACTGTCCAGCCTACGGAATTACCAATTATTCCGATCCATATGGATATCCTATATATACGGAATACGCTTCACATATCAGTTACATGGGTGTTTTAACAAACCAAATCAAAACGGTGCAGTTTTTTGTCCCATAAATTGTCAGAAAGATGTGCAAAAAGTAATTGAGCGATTGGCCCAATTCGATTTTTTAAAACATTTAAACAACGAAAATTTTTGTTTTATAATTATATTTTATTTTGATTTATAATTTTTCAAATCGTTAACAATTGATTTTGTTATAACATAATCCGATTTACACAATTCTTCAACAATATTAAAATGATCATAAGTTTCCATTAATACATAATTAACATAATTTTTTGGAAATAATTTTGATAAATTTTCGGAATGTTGAATGAAAATGGGACTTTCATTTGCGCCCACATAAACGTAAATCATTAATTGATGTTCATTTTTAGTGTTATTCGTAGCTACTGCTGCTGCTGCTGCTGCCAATTTAGGATACTCATTTTTTAACGGTGATAATTGAATAACATTTTCATCGGTAATCGATAATGCATTATTTGGATTTTGTGAAGTAAAACGTACTTCAGTTAAATCATAAATACCCGATATTAAATAAATGGATTTTATTAAATTACGATTAAATTCAAAATCATCATCGCCATCATCATCGACGGCATTCAATTCATAAAATTTATATATCATATAGGCAAGTAAATGAGCACCGGCCGAATGACCAGCAAAACTAATAAATTTTGCATTTAATTTTGTATTTGCATAATTTATCAGAAATTTACAGGCTGTACAAAAACGTTTAACCATTTCTTCGAGCGTTACAATTGGACAATTTTCATAGTCCAGAACGATAACACGATAACCAGCATTCACTAATGGTTGAACACAATATGCTGAACCCTCTTTTGTTATTAATTTCTCTTGCCAATAGCCACCATGTACATATACAAATACAGGAGCATCATCATCAGCCGATGGTCCTTCATACAAATCAAAATATTCCTTTTCAAAACCAATTCTTCCTTTAATCCCATACGAAATTGTTTTAAACGGAATATTTTTTCTTGCTAAATTACTCTCTATATATATATATAATAATAATAATAAATTAAATTAATTAATTATAAATGCGAGCGTGCACTTCCTGATCTGCGGTGATTTATTTCAAAAAAAAAAAAAATAGGGTGACAAGAATGTCTTAAAAAAAACAAAACAATTTTCCGTGGTGGTGCATGAAAACATTTCTTGTCAAATATATAGTCCAAATTGTTCAAATATATAAAACCTGAATATATAATTTGAAAATTCCATTTAATTTCAGATAATTAACAGAAATCGCCGCGCCTCATTCATTCGATAATTCAAGAGATTTAGTGAATTTTCCAAAAAAAAAACATTTACCGTAAAATATGTCAAATTTTTTAATGTAATGCGTATAAAAGGTTTAGTATATCTCATTTGGTGATTCTCAGTTTTACAGTATCACAAACAAATTAATTTTTTTATAGTGCGTACCTCTAAGTCAGAGTTTACATTGTATTGCCCATGCATGCAACTTGCGTGCAACTTTAAAAATGTATAGGCAAGGGGAATGAAAAGAGAAAGGGGATTAGTTTCACATAACATTCTACTTTTTTCGTGCAACTCACTCGCTCATTGGTTGTTGATTTTTTTATTTTTTTATACATTTGTTTCGTATGTGTTGGTATATTATTTTATTTTATGTTTTTAATATGATTTAGAATAATATAATATATAAAAGTTTAGAATAATTAGAATAATATGATAATATGATCCAAATAATAAATGAAAGGTTATGATATAAAATAATATTCAATATTCCAAATGTATAAACAAATGTAAATAAACAATATTAGAACACACACACATTCAGAAAATTGCACGAGTGGGCAATACAATGTAAATTCATCGTGCATTTCAACGCGCATTCCAACTCGAGTTGAAATGATAATGTAAACTCGGTCTAAAATATTTCACTTCGACACATCAAAAATGGCGGCTATATATTGAACTTTTTTTTAATCAACTCAACATTTCACCATTTTAGTGCCAAACAGAAGTTAGAAAAAACGCATACTTACACCAATATAACATATAGGTGTGCGCACGTAGATGTTAAATAATACAATTCATATGTAAGTGAACACAATGAAAAGCGCAGACCCAGTTTGCCGTGAACGCACTCACGCAAACCAGCGCCTGCGCTTTTCGTTGTGCTCAGTAACATATGAATTGTATAATTGAACTTTTACATGCGCACACCTACGTTCGCGTAAGCCTGCGTTACATTGGCACTATCTGTTTGGCACTTTTCTTTAATTTCTTACATGTTTTTGACATTTTCGAATTATAACAATTCATGTAAAAATATAATTTAAAGGGCTGCGATGACATATTATTCATTGTGTTCGCTTTTTTTATTTCTGCGAACGCAGGCGTGCGTCTGTGTGTTCCGCACTCAGGTCTGCGTTTTTTTCCTATCTGAAACAGAAGGCCGTTGTCGGATACAAAAACCAAATGGTTTGTTGTAATGCGAAAAATTAATTAATTTTTTATATATTGTTTAGTTAACTGTTCAATTTGACGAGAAATTTTTTCACGCACTCTGTCGCGCCGGATATACTAAAGAGAAGGAGCGGAGGTCGCAAATCAAAAAACAAAAAAAAAACCTTAATAAAAATACCTTCAGTGCAAACATTTACAAATGAAACAATGAGTTGTTCACATGAATCAAATGTACGATCTGTAAATTGCATTGGTGAATATTCCAATTCAATTTGTTCTTTTGATCTTTGGACTTTATCCATATTATTATTATTGAAATAAATTTTAAGTTTGTTTTTTTTTTTTAAATTAAAAATTTTATTTACTATCGTTTTTTGTGATTGTTTTTAGTGTTTTGTGACCCGACGCTATCAAATATGAAAAATAGACTATTTATTTATTTATTTTGAAATATAAAATATAATTTTAGATAATGCGTTTTTGGTGTGTGTGTGTGTGTGTGTGTGTGTGTGTAAAATGTTGAAATTATCTTTTTGTTTAAATATTTAATATGTATATAGCTTATCATCAATACAATATATGCATATATATTTATATTTTCAATTTACACGGTGGTCTGCTTGATCCTAACAATCCGATATATAAGTTTCATGATGAATTATGTTGAAAACGCAACAAGAGCTTCAGCTTCAACCTCGGCTTCAGCTTCGGCGTTGACACCTTTGTTTAAAGTTGAGTCAAACACAATACCTGTGAGCTTTTGCTAGCGTTGGCTTTGATAACCACATAATTATAATATAAATAAAATCATATTTTGAGGTTAAAAGTTACACAAAGTTATCATTGAGTAGAAAATAGATCTACTCGAGCGTTGCTTCAACCTCGGCGTCAGCTTCAACTTTGTATTGTGTTTGATTGTATGAAGTCTCATATGTTCTACTTCGCTGTCATAATGAAGTCGGCTGACGCTGAAGCTGAAGCTCTTGTTGTGTTTTCAGCATTATACACATATAATAACTTTAAATTTATATAATAAATTGTAGCAATAAATTTGTTTTTTATGGAGGCAATATAAGTATAATCAATCAATCTGCAAATTAAAGGTAAATCATTTGTATCCATAAATCATGTAGCTCCCCGGTTATTTTCAGTTAAAAATTTCAGTTATTAGTTACATATATATGATGAATGTATGTTGTATATTTTTGAAATACCCTGTACCTAACGGTAAGGGTTGAAGTTAGACCCTTAGATAAGATTTTTTTTTGCTTTGAAATGGTTCCCAGATTACATTCAGGTTATTGTAGGGGGTCAAGCATAACACCCTGTATATTATATATTTACACACATAGTCAATCTATATATAATTTTTATTAATTACATATATAATGACGGTGGTTTATTATATTGTAATATAATATCATTAATAACATACAGTAGAAATAAAATCATATAAGCATGATCCGTTAAAAATATATTCTAATAAGTCATCATTTTACGATATGCGGTTATAAGTGGCTTAAGTTATTTTAATAACTTACATATCATCTAACATATTAGATTTGTATATAATCAGATGAATTGTGATTTCTTTTATATATTTTTTTTAATCTTTTTACAGAAGCATTAGAAGTTATATACAGCGGGTGTCCCAGTAGCTATAACACAAACAAAAAAAATTAATATTTTTCTTTATAAATGTTTCCCTATTTTTCTATACAATTATGTTGTATGCGTTTGGGATACGTTGCGGGACACCCTGCGTATATAACAGAAACAGAGATTATTGCATTAATTGTTCGGATGCCTTGCATTTTATGCATTTTTATGTATATATATATATATACATAAAATATGTGGGTTTAAAAATATTAAAAAATTTGATATTTTCTACATATTATTAGTTGTTGTTGTTATTTTCTTTATTTTTTTTTGGTTTCTATATACGTGAACCGCGATAAAAATTGTATATATTCTTTCGTCGAGATAACCCGCTTATTTATTTAATTTTTT
The DNA here is from genome assembly GCA_958336335.1 of Dilophus febrilis. Lineage (NCBI taxonomy): Eukaryota > Metazoa > Arthropoda > Insecta > Diptera > Bibionidae > Dilophus > Dilophus febrilis. The sequence continues at coordinate 32,518,042 of OY284471.1, forward strand.
TATTTTTATTGATATTCATTCAGGGACGATAAAACAAAGATAGAAAAAACACAGCCCAATGCGGAACGCACAGATAGACAAACGCTTGCATACGTAGAAATAAAATATTTTAACACATTGGATCATATATGTCATCCGTTCGTTTTTTTTATCATTATAATGCTTATTAATGCACCACTTCATAGTTGTCCGAATCCCTTTTTCCATATTTGCCTACGCCTCCGTCACCTCAAACATATTCCTACGCCTCCGCCTCCTCAAAAATGCAGAGACTCCGCACAAAAAGCTGATCCTCTGAATCCTTTTATTTTACTCTGCATTTTCGTACGCCTCCGCCTCCTCATTAATGCGGAGACTCCGCACAAAAAGCCGATCCTATGCAGTTTTAAAAGGAATAGTATAAATGGGACGTGTATGATTGGTGAAGATGAGTGGGTTAAATATTTTAGTGGTCAGTTTAATACGATGGAAGATGGTGGTAGGATGGAGTTCGTAGAGCCAAGTGTTATAAATGAATGGATGGATAGGGATTTTGGAATCGATGAAGTTGAATGGATGTTGAAGAGATTGAGGCCTAATAGGGCGGCTGGTGAGGATGGGATACCGAGTGAATATTTAAAATGGTTGGGGAGGGATGCAAGAATGTGGATTGTGAATGGAATAAATGGGTTGTGGAATGATGAGGTACAAATGTCGGATAAATTTAGGAAAGCTGTGATTTTTCCATTGCATAAAAGGGGTGATAGGCAAAAAGTGGAGAATTACAGTGGTATATGTTTTTTAAATTCAATGGAGAAGGTATTGGCGGGTTTATTGAATGGTAGGCTGGTTGAGGATGGAAGAGGAAAATATATTGAATGAATGTCAGGCGGGTTTCAGAAAGGGGTATTCAACTATTGATCATGTGTGTAGTTTAAAGGGTATTTTGGAATTGAAATTAAAGGTGAAGGGTGCGCGTGTGTATGGTTTTTTCATAGATTTAAGGGCTGCTTTTGATAGTGTGGACAGGGGGTTATTGTGGTGTAAATTGTATGAAATGGGTGTCTCGAGCAAAATGGTTAGTATGATTAAAAGAATGTATGTGGATAATAAAGCGTGTGTGTGGGGGTTGCAGAGTAAATCTAAGTATTTTGAGTGTGAATCGGGGGTTAAGCAGGGGTGTGTGTTGAGTCCTACACTATTTGCGTTATTTTTGAATGATTTATATGATGAAATTGGGGGTGGTTTATGGATAGCGGGGGAAAATGTAAGGTTGTTGGCCTATGCGGATGATATTGTGTGTTTGGCTGATAGTGTACGGGGTATGCAGGGGATGATAGATAGACTTGAAAGATATTGTGTTAAATGGAGGTTGCAGATAAATTTGGAAAAATCAAAAATGATGGTGTTCAGGAGAGGTGGGAGAGTGAGGAAGGATGAGGAGTGGCAATTGGGGGGTAAGTTGGTAGATGTGGTAAGCAGGTATAAATATTTGGGGGTTGAGGTATCGGATGGCGGATCGTGGAGGGGTCACTTGAAAAATAAGATTATGGAGGCAAAGGCTGGGGTGAGTCAGGTGTGGGATGGGGTAATGAGCAGGTCGGATGTGTGTGTGAATGCAAAACTAAAAGTGTTGGATAGTGTATTTAGGAGTATAGTGAGTTATGGATGTCAGGTATGGGGTGTGAATAGGTATGATGAAGTGGAGCGGTTTGAACGGTATGTTTTAAAGAGAATGTTGTGGTTGCATAGAACGAGTAGAGAATGTGTGATTTATTTGGAACTGGGAAGATTACCGATATGGGTGTTTTGCTTTAGATTGCATGTTAGATATATAAGTGGTATGTTGGGAAAGGGTGAGACACGGTTGGCGCGAAAGATTTTATGGGAAATGGTGAGGAAGAATGTTGGATGGGTTGTGGTGTGGAAGTGTAAGGTAGCAGAATGTGAAATGGTATGGGATTGGGAATCGAGGGATATCGAATATTGGAGAGAGAATGCTGAAAGATTGATAATAAAGGTAGAAGAACGATGTATGAATGAGTTGGTCACGGAAGGACGAAGGCAGAAGTATGATTGGGTTTATCCGGGGTTAGAATGGGGAAATGGAATGCAAGAATATATGAGAGTGAATCTGGTGTTTCATGAGATAAGGGTTACATTGCGTGCTAGGGGAGATGCTATGGGACTGAATGCAAGGGGATGGGGTTTGGAGGAAAATTGGATTTGTAGTTTATGTAATATGTGTGTGCTCGAGAACGTATGGCATTTTGTGGGTGAATGTTCGATTTTGGCGGGGGTGAGAATGAAATGGTTGGGTGTGAGTGTGTTATCGAGAGAACGGGTGAAAGAATTGTTGTCTGGAAGAATGATGAGGGCGAATGGTGAGGTGTGTAATTGGAAGTGTGTTGCGGGTGTAATGTTGGAAATGGAAAGATTTAGAGATGCGATGGCTAGTGAGTTTAATTTTAAGTAATTGTGTAACTGGACTCGGGAATACGGTCGAAGGACCATGCTGCTAGGTCGAGTTCATGTATTTTTAATTTTGTTTTTATTTTATATTTTTTTTTTTTATGTTTCAATGGGTTTTTCTTTTTTTTATTGTTAAAATATTAATGTAAAATGTTAAAATATTGTAAAATGTAAAATGTAAGTGTAAAAAAAAAAAAAAAAAAAAATGAAATTGAAATAAATGAATTAGATTAAAAAAAAAAAAAAGCCGATCCTATGAATCCTTAATCCTCCTCAGCAAAAATGAGGAATAAAAAAAAGAATTCGAAGGAGCCGCTTTATTTGCGGAGTCTCGGCATTAATGGGGAAGTGGAGGCGTACGAAAATGCGGAGTATAAAACATTAATGGGGAAGTGGAGGCTTACGAAAATGCGGAGGGATTCGGAGGATCCCCTTTTTTTGCGAAGTCTTTGCATTTTTGAGGAGGCGTAGGAAAATGCGGAGTAACAGAAAGGATTCAGAGATCCGTTTTTTTTTCCGGATCAAATATTTATATTTATATAATTTATGTAATTCTTTTTGTTATAATTACTATTATAATTTGTTCTTTGAATGAAGTAAAACATAATCTATTTAATAATGAAATCAATTTCATTTTATGTATGATAGTATGTTAGTATTATATTTGTTTATTTGTTTGTGAATCTGTATACTGTCGGAATAATGCATAATCCTTATCTTTGGCACAACCCGTATCCAATAAACTGAGCAGCATACCTATTAAACTGAGCAGCATACACTCATTCGCATGAATTTACTGGAATTTGACTATGTTGGGTTATGATAAGATATTTTGAATGTTACACATCGATAATTCATTAACTTAAAAATTATCATTAAAAATCTGTTTCTATGTAAATAACCTTCTAATAATACATTATCCATTTCATCTTCCAAACAAACTTTATGAAATAATACCATATATTCGCTTTCCGAAAAAAATACGGTCATAATATACGATACGAGAACCAAATTCCAGTTAATTTACTATAGCTGAGGGACGGTTATGTGAAGACGTTATAGTTACGACGGTGTAGATACGAGAATCTACGCATGCTGGTTAATTATAGGTAACAATAATAATGTTACTTCGGTAATATTGTAACGTAATAATTTTACCTCGTATTTGCATACAGGTTCATATACAGGTAAATTACCAATAAAATAATTACTTATAGGTATTGAAAAAACTTATAGGCAAAACCAGTCGTTGCGACTTGTCGGGACGGGTATTGTGTTTACGTCATGGGGCAGTAATAAAAAATGTTTGGATGGAAGTTAACAACATCAAAATTACAGTCATATAACCGTTTTTACACTAAATGTGACGACTTATAGGAACTATATAGTTAGTTAATATACATTATAAATCAACATAAGAAATGCATGGTAAAAAATGCGTATTGCAAAATTAATGGATGGAAGACGCTTATCTCATTAGAAATAAAAAAATCCAATAAAAATGAATAATTACCAGAGTTTTTCTATCCTTTTATATCAATTTATTCTAGTCTCATTTGAAAACTTCAATCAATAACTGACAAACACAATAAAGATGTTGTTGTTTTTTTTGTATTATACAGCATTGTCCTTATCACTATATATAATATATTGTATCCACAATTTTATTCAATCACCAAATGTTCACATTAATCAATTAATTGTACATATTCCATTATTAGGATAAAAATAAGCACACACTTTATATATTGTTTGTATGTTTTATATATAATTTCATTTGCACTTTCTTTCACACATTCACCATATATTATTATATTATTATGATTATTATCAATCATAAAATGTTTAATTATTTTAATTAATTATTTTTAATTTCACTAAGAAAAATTATATAAAAAAAAATAAACTGTAATTTATAAATAATAATAATAATAATAACAATAACAAACTACATCGCATTGGCACAAATCGCGGTTAAAAATAAATAAAATATTTTTTTTATACGAAATAATTATTTAGCGCATGTGAAATATAATATAAAATAGTATAAAATTCCCCATTTTTACTAGAATTCGACCACAATAATTTTTCACTCAAATGGTTCGTTCATTTTAATACACCGTATGAAATCGGTTTGATTTTTTTTTTCGCAAACAATAATTGGACCACTTTAAATCATATTCTACAATTTTTATGTATATATTTATTTTGATTTATTTATTATTAACAACAATTCAACCACAAAAAATTCAACGATTCAATAAATTTCCTAAAAATTAATTTTCTGTATAATTTATTTAACCGGTTCAATTAATGAACGAACCAAAAATTTTACAATAATAATAAGTAACATAACCTGAAAAAATAAAATAAAAATAAAAAATTCAATTAATTTTGTTTTGTTTTTTATATTATTTTATTTTATATTATTAAATTACCCGAAAATACATTAAAATTTAAAAATGTTTTTACTATTACAGATAAATAATAATATAAAATATGTTTTACGTAAAACAATAAATATAAAATATATTATAAATTTACAGCGAAATTATCATAATAAAATAAATAATAATTTATTAAATAATAATAATACAATAAAAATATCAAATTTAAGAACAATCACCCGTAATCAGCAGGATGGTCAAAATGAAACAAATTCAACGATTCCTTCTGGTGGAAGTCTATCATCATCAATACACGGTAATGGTAAAAAAATAAACAACGACGAATGGATAAATATTTATCAATTACCGGTTATACAATTTATAGCATCATTAAATAAATTAAAAATTTATCAAACAATATTTGCCGGTACAACAATTCCATTGTCATATGCCCTGGGACAATTAAATTATATTGATATTGAGTTTTTTCAAACATTTTCGGTACTCGGTATGTTTAAAATATATTTAATTCATTTTAATTAATTATATCAACATACGATAATTATATATTATAGGTGTATCTGGTTGTATAACATTATATTTATTTGGTTTATGTACAAAAAATTTAATTGGACGTATTTATATAAAACAAAATGATGATGGTGCTGATGTTGATGATGGTAATAATATGAATTTAATAAAATTATCATATATAAATTTTTGGGGATATCGTAAAGATGTAGAATTGCCAAAAAATCAAATATTACTATTGGTAAATACAAAAAAATTAAATATGTTCTATAGAAATGTACATTCATTTGAGGCCAATCAATCGTATAAACTAATGATACCACCATTTGGTACCGTTTTAAATCCAGAATTATTTATCGAAAATATCGGTGAAATTTGTTGAAAACTAAATTAAATCAGATATTTGTTTATGTTAAATGTTTTTTTGTGTTATTGTTCTTTATTTAATAAAAAAAAAATGTGTGTTCTATGTATATATATAAAATAAATAAAATTGTTTTATTGTTTTTCCCTCTTAACTCCATCGATAATGGGCATAGGCACGATTTGCTTCACATTGTCGATGTAAATCATGTTTACGTTTGACAACACGACCGGTATTTCCGGCCGCATCTAATAATTCCCAGGCAATTTTCTCAGGAAAATGAATTTTTCGATCTTTATCGTTGGCCGCTTCCAAAATCCATTTCATTGCTAAAAAATATGATCGTTTATCGCTAATCGGTACGGGTACCTGATACGTGATACCACCGCGTTTTATCGGTGTCAATTGTAATATGGGACGACAATTTTCAACGGCTTGATGTAACACTTTAACGGGATTTGTTTCAATTTTTGATTTTTCCAATTCATCTTCGGCCAAATGATATCGTTCCAATTGTAAACGTTTTATATTTTCTAAACCCTTTTCGATTAATTCACGTGCCAAACGTTTACGGCCACCTTTCATTATATAATTTATAAATTGATTTAAAATATCATCGTGAAACACCGACGAACTATTACTATTCAATGCCGCTCTCACTGGCATATGAATAATTTTTTCTTTTTCACCAGATTCTTCCAATTGTTTAATTTTTTCCGGTTTAAATACCGGCTCTATAAATTGTGGTCCATATTGTGACATAAAAACATTTCCAATTTTTAATACGTTGTTTGTTTGGCTGATTTTATGTAGCAAAATATAAGAAAGATTTAATTTTTTAATACAATTCAATGCAAAAAAATTAAACGAACAGTATAAACTTACCAATAAGGTTTAATAATAATAAAACAACGTGAAATAATCATGATTATTTTTTTTTTTAATTAATTATAATTAATTATAGCACATATTTTTCTTTTAAATTCTTTTCCTAATAAAATTTTTTTTTGTTTTCTTTTATTTATTTGTTGTTTTGTTTTTGCATAATTTTATTGGAATGCGTTCCTTTTTATTAATTTTATTTTTGTATACTGTTCAGTTTAAGAACCACTGTTTGGTACCTCAGATAAGGAATTGCTTGCGCGATTTTTTATACCGCACTCAATAGTCCTGTTTATGTGTGGACAAAATTGGTCCGGACAAAGTTTGTCGTCAATTTATGTATGTTAATTATGTGTATTAATATGTGAATTAATCTTTAATTTTTAAACCTAAACACTTCACTAACGCATTGAAAAATATATGTAAATACAATTAAAAACTATACTTACAAAAAATTATCTCACAAAATACTACCACATATGTGCATAATCTGAGAATTCTTTTAAATATTGTAATATGAAACCGGGGGGTTTGTTCCTCATCGGAAAACCGGCTTCACACATGCGATGGTAATTTGTGCTAGAGTTTTTTTTATAAGGAGCTGTGAATTTTTTATGAATTATCTCAATAAAATTATTAAAAAATCGAAACAAATTGGTAGTTTACATGTAAATCAAATAACTAACACTTTAGTTCTTAGGGTTATTTCATCTTTAATAAATTTTTACCGAAATTTTGCAGAATACATTTTGTTTTATGTTCGAACTGTATTATTTTTATGTCATAAATGGTAAAAAAATGTATTTACAATTGAAATTAACGTTTCCTTGAATGTATACATAACTGAAGTTCAAATAAAAAGTTAAAATAAATGCATACCAAGGACGGTGAAACAGAAAATTCGTTGAATTAAATATTATATGAAAAAAAAAAGTATTCGCACCTCACGACTTTAATTTCATTTATGAAGCCACCTTTAATATATATTTTCTAATGTGACATTTGCACTTCGCTTAAATTTTGCGCATGCGATTCATTTTTGAACCGCCATTAATACACTGTACTTTAACTGTTGTACGGATACTTATTGGTTTAGTTTCAGGATTTTTTCTCTGAAATTTTTTTCTGATCTCATTCGATTTCAATTAATTTAATAATAAAACTGTTAATTTCATATTTTCATTATGTTTCTAACATTACATTATGAAAACCGGTAAAACATTTCAATTGGGTCAATATATTACTACCTTAACCCAGAGGGATTATTTTGTGAGAATTAAGTTAAATGTACAAACTATCACATTGGAATTTTTTAGTAAAACCTCCGCCTGGCACAAAACCACCATAAGTAAGTGGTTTCTAGTCTAGGTGTTGATTCAGCGTTATCTTTTTTTGACATTTTTGTTTTTTTTATTATCTTTTATTTATCATTTGTAATTTTGTATTTAAATTAAAAATAAAACAAATTTATTTTTGTTTATAAAATATTTAATTCAAATATTTAAACTCAAAAAAATAATGTTTAAATTATTAATTAGAAATTCAAAAAATCTATTTTTATTAAATAATAAATTTAATTGTAATAATTTAAATAATATAAGTCGGCAATTAAGTAGTATCTATGAACCAGATTATTTAGAGGTTAGAATACGAAAAAAAAGAAAATTCAATGATAATTTTTGTCAAATTAAATTAAATTAATTAATTACTTTGTGGGTGTTTTGTTTATTTTTTTAATTATTCATAAATAAATAGTCACTGAAACCGAAATTTCCCATTTACAATCAATTAAATTTTCAAATAAAAGGTTATGATTATACGATTTTAGAGAGTTATCAAAGTTTTATACATAATGTTGCGGAATCAATGAATTTGGAAGTATCCGAATGGTATGTGTATGAAAAATAAATATTGTCGTATTAATTGAATATTTTTTAAGTGTACAGTTTACCAAAAACGTTGTTAACCATTCAAATATTGTTTTTTTTTTTTGTTTGATATTATGGATCAAAGTTGGGCAAGTCCACCTAAACATTTACAAATACAACGTTTTAAACCGTCATCGGCAATTGTTGAAACTGACTTTAAATTAACAATTTATGAACGAAATTTACAGGTAAGAATTAATTTAATTATTGTAATATTTTATGTATTTTAATTGTGGGTTGCTAAAATATACAGTTTTATTTAAGATGATTCCTAAACCATTCCCTTCTGTAGAATTTATAAATAACATAATAACATAACTGAACGCATAACAACGCGACGTGGTTCAATGTCTGTATAGCCTTGAAATTAATCCCAAAATCCAAACCAAACTGCCTCATTCTAAACCTCATTACTTTTTTTTTTTTATAAATAACTTCAGTAAACTAATTTAATTTAATCTATACGCGTAAAATTAAAATTAAATAGATCAATGATATGTTAGCACCATTATATCCAATATTTTTACAAATATCACAAACGGCATTGCCCGAAGGTGTTACATTAAATGTTTTAGAACATTCAAGAGATCAAGAAGAATTTCGTTATGTACCCGATCGTGATCTACTCGAATTACGATCACAATTAGATGGTATGACACCGGCAAAAAAGAAAAGAACATCTTAAAGGGTAAAAAAAAAAACAATTAAGAATTTATAGAATTTAGATTTAGCAAAATAAATTAAAAAAAAAAAAATAATTTAATAAATTTCGTTAAATAAAATAAATACATTTAAATATAAAAATATAGACTCACTCTCTTAATTTTTAAGATTTAATTTTGTTAATTTTTTTTTTGCTTATGTGATTAAAAAACTTAATTTTAAAATACTTTTTTGTTTTTTACATAAAATGGACGGAATCCGTTTCAATTTTTAGAAGAATCTCGGTTTATACAACACCAAAATGAACAACTTTTATTGCACTTGAATTATTTCGATTTGTTGTTGTTGATTGTGGCTGATGCGGTTGTTGTTGTTGTGTTGATAATTTAATATTTTCATCAGTGCTATTTGTGTCTGAAAAGAAATTAGGATTGTTGAAGACAAAAAGAAGAATATTAGATATGTTGTGGATTGTAGTACGCGAAAACTGAGCAAAAGGAGACGCTGGTGTCTGTAGAAAAAAAAAACTATTTGTGCATGCGCCATGGGGACAATTCGGAGCTGTCCAACGGTGGACATTCATTCAAGATGGAGCATCGAGTCGACGCATTATAAAATTGAAGTTAAGATAAAAAATTGTACAGGAGAGATTAATATACATTTTATTAATGTTATCTTTGAGACGACTTTAAGATCAAAAAAAAAATTAAAATAGGGTTAAAACTCCCAACTAAAATAATTTTATTATTTACCTATTTTTAATGGCATTGGTGTAAAATCTTTTAAATAATCATCATTTGGATGACACAATGGTAGACTATCGGCTAATTCTTTTTGTGGATTTGTTACTTGATTTTTAGTTGTTATATGTGGGTGTGGATGATGTTGTGGATGTTGATTATGTAATGGATTATGTAAATGATGAAGTTGAGGATGTTGATGATTATATCCATTTGAACGTTTTATACGATCAATTATTGATTTTTCTTTACGTGGTATTTCCTATATACAATATAATATACATTAATTATATAATGAAATGTGTATCAGTAAATTAATGTAATTTAAAATTCTTACGGGTACTACAGCAACTGTAACAGTATCGGAAAATTTTACTTTATTTTTTTCACCACCACCGGCAGCAGCAGCAGCATTTATTTCTTTTCTATTATTACCATTAATTGTTTGTTGATTGTTTGATGATAATAAATGATTATTTGATGTTTGTTGATTTATTGATTGTGTATGTGATGTAATTAAAATGGAATTTGATGGAAATTGTATTGGTAATTTATGTTGTATGGATGCGGATGAATTAATTGATGTTGGTTTTTTATTATATAAAAACAGTTCAGTTTGTTGCGAATTCGAATGTAGATATTGTGGGGGTACAGCCGATTGGGATGACGACGATGATGGTAATGCTGCAGCAGAAGCCATTGATAATGGTGGTATATTACCAGAAACTAATGGATATTGATGAATTATTTGTTGCTGTTGATGTTGTTGTTGAATATTATTTAAATTTTTATTAGATGAATTATTCATGAATGCCATATCTGATTTTGTAAATGGCGATTCATTTAATTGATTATGATGATGTGGATGATGCGGAGGTAGGTGAAATGCTGATGATGATGATGGTGCCGTTGATTGATATTGTTTCAAAGTATTCGAATAGGATGATGTTATTGATAATGATGATGGATGAGAGTTTATGTATGTAGTAGTAGTAGTTGTTGTTGTAATTGGTGGTTGAGGAACTGTTGGAATGCCAACTGTTTGATCAGGAATTATATTACGATTTAATTTGAATGGCTGCATTTGAATTCCAGATATTGATTGTTGCGATTGTGGTTGCGGTTGTTGTTGTACATTAGGTTTAGGAAATACATCAATTACAATATGTTGTTGATTGTTGTTATTCGTAGGATGATATGGAAATGTTATACGTGGTAAAATATTTGGCATTACAATTGATGATATTTCAGAGCTTAGATTTGACGCAGGAATTATTGTATTATCTGATATTAAATGTCGATTATTATTATATGAAATATCATCTGATAAAATGTGACTAGAATTTTTCGATAACATTCTTAATTTACTACTATTGTTATTATTGTTATTCGATGGTAAATGTTTACGATATAAATTTAAATTACGATATCGTCGATCATCTGAATATTGGATATTTGTGGATGATAGCATCTGTTGTGGTATTGATGAATTATTATTTGTATTTGAAATTGTTAACAATCGTGGAATATGTGAAGGTATTTGATGAACACTTCCATTGTCAATAAACGATTGTGATATTTGATTATTATTATTATTATTATAAGATATTGTTGTAGAACCTTTAGGATGAAAGGAATCTTCATGCGGTTGTGTAAATTTTTCTTGTACATTTAATGGTTTGGTTTTTGTTGTTGTTGGTTGAGAAGAGGCTACAAATTAAAAAAAGAAAAATTAAAATTCCCTATATAATATAAAAAAGTTACACATAAAATGGTTTTATATACCTTTTGTTGAATTATCATCATCATCAATGATCAATGACGGATTTTGATCTTCTTTACAATCCGAACATGATGAATGGGAACATAATGAATCTATTATAATTTCGTAAAAATTTTGTTAATTGAAATAAAAAAAAAACAGGAAGCACGTACTAAATATCTATCGAATCATCCCTTGGATTCGTATGGCGGGAAGATCCTCTGGATGGGATGGGTGCGGAAAAAATTCCACGATTTAAAAATGTGTGTATTTTTTATGAAACCTCTCAAACCATTTTAAGCCAATTGGTTAGAAACATAATGAGATATATCTCCAGAGTAATCTCTTAAATTTACAAGGAAAAAAAACGATAATTTCAGCCAAATCTATCGAGTATAGTTTCTGAGACACAACCGAGCGAGCAACCCACAAAAAAAAGAAGAAAGTACGTGCTTGATTAAAAAAAATAAAAATATAAAATATTACGTAAACTTTGTCGACTATCCGATCGTAATAAAATTTCTTCAGCTTTACGGTAGGCATCCGTTGCCAAATCATTAAAACCATCACATTTTGCACAATTATACAAATCCATAAATAGATCTTCATCGTTAATGTCAATGGCCAAACTGAATGCTTTCTCATATGATTTATAACGTAATAAATATAAAAAATATTTTCTCGTTATATCACGTACTTGCTCACCGTATTCCAATTCCGTTTCTTTACGTAACACCTTAACGGGTACATGATAACTGCCCAATGCTTTTTCCAATTGAATTTCACCGTCCAACGATAACGTTGATTTAAATATAAAATTTGCAATTTTATGTAAACCAATTAGGCATTGATCACCGTGCGTATCCCAATTTATACACAATAATAAATTAATAGCCTTTTCAATTTGACCGTATTCAATGTACTGATGTATTAGCATATCACCGGTAAAACCCATTGAATATTGACCATCACCGATAAGTCCAGCTGCACCGCCAATTAATCGTAAACAACCAATTGGACCATGTTCAAATATTAACAATAGATAACAATCACTTTGTATAAATGCATTATTATGATTATTTGTGTTATCGGTGTGCAATCGCATTAATTCCGGTTTTTTTTGCCATAATATTCGTTGTAAAACTGTATTCGGTTGATTACGATGTTGTTGACGCATATAAATGGATAAATCCAATAGATTTGACGGTGCCAAATGTTCTTCTTCTTCCGTTAACAATTGATTTTTTATACACGATAGTGATATATCAAAACATTGTAATTGTAAACAACGTTCATTACCAACAACAATTATCGTTGAATCACAATGCCATGACACTAATGTTGGTATCTAATGGTGATAAACCAAATAAAAAATATGTAAATGTAAATGAAATACAATATATAAAGATTTTGTATACTGTTGTATTGAATATCACTTACAAATGCAGCCTTTACCAAATGTGTAATACCACGATTTATATCAAATATAACAACACTACCATCAATACAACCTAACATTAATTTTTCACTATCGGGACTGAATGCATTACAACACACTTGAGTTTGTAATGGAATTGCGGTAACCGCAATTCGTATCAATTTTATTTTATTTATTTCATATACACATATTTCTATCGAAACATCACCTTTTTTCGATATTTTCTGTTCGATTGCATACAATTGATTTGGATTCACTTTAGAAAATTCGATATTTATCGGATCATTTTCTGTCCAATAATAACACATTGATTCCAATTTTGTTCTGGAAAAATAAAAAACACAAAATTTATTAATTACACAACATCAATACAAAGGTTAAAAATAAAACACAAACCTTGTTAATTTATAAATATGAATATTTGCATGATCTTGATCTTTAAATGTTGGTCGCCATGGATATACTTCGTTTTGTGATGATTTTGTCCATATACCAATTAAATCATATGAATTATTACATATTAATTGACGGGGTATTCGTCGATTTTGTGGTCCATTTATAATAACATTATAGATTTTCGGTTCCATTCGGGAAATTTTCTCGGGTGTATTTAATTTGATATTTGGTTTTTGCAGATAAACAATTGTTATTTGATTGTTGGTGTACGATATTAATATATGCATACGGGTTACGATGACATCCGTTATTGTATCATTTTGTAATTTACCCAAAAAAAATTTATCAAATGCAATGCGGACAATATCACCGGTAAATACATTTAAACAAATGTGTATTAATAAACCATTGGCAAGCATTAATTGTAATGTTCGGTTATCCGTCCAACGACAGTATACAATTTGATTTAATTTTACGTGATGTTCCAGTTTTTTTAAACGATTTCTTAATTTTATCGGTGGTTTATTTTCCAAAATGTATGTTACATCACGTTTTTCTGCATAATCCCGTTTATCCGATTCGTATCCAGTCAATTGCATATCCTTTTTTGTATGATATCTTTTTTTGAATTAGGGAAAAGGAAAATGCGGTTAATAACTTTACATATAATATAGTAATTGTATTGTTTTTAAAGTACGTGTTGATTATATTTTATGGAACATTTCATAATTCCTATCAAATCTCTCGCAATGGATTCAATGATAATTTATCGAAAAACATGACCATATAAACTTTTAATATGTAAACAAATCTTTAAATCTCCAACAATTAAAAAATAATAATAAGGTGACAAAACCACAATAACAACAACAACAACAAGAACATAAATAAATAAATATATTTTCAATGATCCATGACATGCATGAGAATTTTTTTTTAACCTGTTGAATAGCATTCCAAAGGTAAAAAAAAAACACGACACGCACACATTCAAAATTCATCAAATTATATTTTCCATCGCAGCGATCGATAGGCAATTAAAAAAAAAAACTTACTTAAATGCACTGTAATCTGTATCCTTTGTAACAATATCATTGTTTAAAGTCCAAAATTTAATTTCACTTAAAAGTGTTAACATTTTGGTTTTTTTTTTTTTATTTTATTATTAAATCAAAATCAAAAATACATATTAAAATTTGAAAATAACAAAAAAAAAACACAAAATTTGAATGAACAACATTCAAAAAATAATTTTTGTTGTTTATATTTACAAAAAAAAAAAATAAATACTTTCGAAAGAATTTTAATAGTACAAAAAAAATAGTAACACACGCACACACTTATTATAAATGCATTCGTGGATCTCTCACTCACTCTCTCTCTCTATCAGCAGGTTAAATTCCAGCATAATGAAAGAGTTTTTTTTTAATTAATTAAAAATTAAAATGAATTAAAAATTGAACTAATAAAGTTATATTAATTTTATTTTTTTTGTGTTACATATCTCTATAATTGTTTAATAAAAACGCACTTATTTCTAATTTTTAAAACCGGGTTGATGTTTTTTTCACTCATGTTGGAATAAAAAGATTTGATTTTTTTTGGTTGCAAACACTTCCCGAATAAATTTGCACTGTTGCCATTTTGGTTTTTGCAAAAAATTTTAGCCAATAAAGTGTTTTTAACTGTTTTGTTCATTTTTCGTAATTTGCAAGAATTTATTAGGACACGTCTACATTACAGGCGGGAAATATTTTTGGCGACAAAACAAACAATTTTGCCTAAAATTTAAGGAGAAGGGATAGCTATGAAAAAACACAACATAGATTAATACAAGTAATAGATTATAGAACACTGGTGGCGCTGCGATTGCGTCGTACGCATGCAATGGCCAAAATGGCTTCTATTACTAATGCATAGATCACTTCTATGAGTTTGACGTTTTTCTACTATTGTTAAAATCAAATAAACTTGGACCATTGAACGCCATCTGATGAATATTTAACTAAATACGAATTTTTGTGTTAGTACACATCGTATTATAGTGTCGTGTAGCCGACAATCATATTGTATTAAAATGACAGATGATTAAAGTTCTATAATCTATTACTTCTATTCATAAATTTCAAAAAAATATTTAATTTGAATTAAAATTAAAATGATAGTTTTAGCATTATTAGACGCCTATTTTAGAAAAGGCTTTTTTTATGCATTTTGGACATTCGCTGTGAATAATCGGGAATGTAGCTTTAACAATTTATTTTTTGCGCTTGTAAACTAGGCTTAATTTTATAGCAAAAAAAACCGAAGGTTACGAATGAATTAAAAATAAATATTAAACCAAAATTCAAAACAAAAACAAAAACTTTTTAATTTATAAATAATATTTTAAATATATTTATTAAAAATATAATAAAATACAATAATTTATGATTTTAATTAATTATATAAATAATAATTGATGTTGTGTTACAAATAATTTAAAAGCAATTTTTGGTTTTGTTTTTTTTTTAAGTTTAAAGGGTTTAAAAATGTTTAAAAAATCAATTTTATTACAAATAATCCGTAGCAGTACAAATAATAAAAATAATAATCATAATAAAAGATTATTTGGAACAAAAGTATCAAGATCAAAATTATTACTACAAAAACCGGAAGATTATGAATTGAATAAATTACCAAAAAGTAAGGAAAAAGATCGTCGACTTTATGTTTGGGGTTATTCGGAAACCGGTGCATTAGGTGTACAAAAATCATTAAAAAAACAAATGCAAAAACATACTGCATTTATACAACATCCAACACGTTCACAATTCGGTGAACGTTATGACATAGTTGATGTAGCCAGTGGTTATGGTTTTTCAGCGTTTGCTGTTAAACAAACCGCGGCGGAGGGCATAAGTTTATTTGGAACAGGACTGAATACCGATTCACAAATTGGTTATCATAAACATTTGGGCATCACAAATAAACCAATAGAGTTAATGATATATCCGGCACCGATAACATTACCAAAATCCCATTCAAATGAATGCATTCAAATTCGAAAATGTTCAGCGGGTCGGGCTCATTTACTGGCATTAAGTGATTGCGGCCGTACCGTATTTACTCTCGGTAATAATGCATATGGACAATGTGGACGTAAAATAATCGATAATGAAATGTATTTTGGAAATTCAACCATAAATCGTATAGATAAATTGTATAGCAGAGCAGGTGGTGATAAAGAATTAATTGTAAATGTACAATGTGGACAAGATCATAGTTTATTTTTGTGTGAATCCGGAAATGTATATGCATGTGGATGGGGTGCCGATGGACAAACGGGATTAGGACATTTTCAAAATGTTGATAAACCAGAACGGGTACACGGTGATATATCAAGGGAATGTATTAAGAAAGTTGCAGGAACCGTTGATTGTGTTTTGGCTTTAAATGGTATATAGATTTTTTTGTATATTTTTTTTTAATTGTTATGTAATTTATTTGATGTTTATTGTTTTAGATAAAGGAGAAGTTTTTGGATGGGGTAATACAGAATATGGTCAACTTAATGCAGACCAAGAAGATAACGATTTACAACAAATTAATTCACCGAAATATTTAAAATTTATGAAAGATTTAGGTAAAATTATTGATATTGCCGCTGGTGGTTCATATTGTTTGGCTCTTAATGGTAAAGTAAACCTGATTTTGTTTTGTCATTATAATAATTAAAAAAATTGGCATTTGATAATAATAAATTGATTTTTTTTATTTAATTTGATTACAGAACATGGTGAAGTATTTGTATGGGGTTTTGGTATATTAGGTTTTGGTCCGGCTGTTGAACATTTACGAAAACCAATGCGTATACCAATGACAATATTCGGTCGTAATGAATTTAATAAAAATTGTTATATTACTGCAATTTATAGTGGAATAAGTCATTGTGGTGCGATAACCAATCAGAATGATTTATATATGTGGGGTAAAAATAAATACGGTTGTTTAGGTTTAGGCCATCAAAATGATCAATTTTTTCCATTTAAAACGGCAATCGGTGCAAAGGTGTTAAACATCAGCTGTGGTGTTGATCATACATTAGCCTATTGTAAACCGCATATGTAAAAAAAATCTATATATATATATATATATATTTATTTAGTGTTGTGAATGTGCTGGACACGATGAAGACGATATCGTTTAATTGTTGTAATAAAAAAAATTCCATAGAAAAATATTATGTCAATAATTGATAAAACACTAAAACCTAAGAATAGTCCACAGGTGACGCCAATTGATACTGTGCGTTGTCATCGTTGCAGGGATCAAAATGTTAAAAGAAAGAAAGAAAAAAACTAATTATATTTATAATGGAAAAATGCGTACCAAAGTCTATGTACCAAGTAAATCCGAAATGCCATAAAGTATATCACGTTTAAAACGTATTTTTAAATCATCCAATTCTAAATTTATCGTTATGTTACGAAACCAATTTAATCGATTATATTTTTGTACATAATATTGTGAATCAATACAATTTCTATAGCAAAAACAATTGTCTGTATAATTTGAAATTTGATCTAAATAATAAAATAATTTTGAATATAATTAATTATTTGCCATTTAAAAACATAATATATTTATTTACCTTTATACCATAAAATACATTTAAATCCAATAATATTACAATATTTTTCATCATTTGGAAATAATTGCTTATAAAAAATTGGTAAACAACCGCATAATTTTCGAATAATCTCAAGTTTACATTCAATTTTACATAGGCTATGTGTATAAATTCTCGGAAAATGTGGTAAATTGGATTCATGGTTAAATCGACATTGTCGTTGACTTATAAATAGATTTTTTATATTTTCATTTGATGTAATTGCGGATGCCTTAAAATACACTGAAATATATGATAATAATAATTTATTTACTCTTATTACCGGATCACCTCGATTTGGTATATCATTTGGTCCATGATAATAAATCTGTTTTTATATTGTATAATTATAAATAAGTGATGAAAATATAATTCAACCAATATATATTATATAAATACATTATTATTACATTTATATCATCCATAATATTATCAATTATTATGTATTTATGTAAATCAAATGAATTTACTGTATGTAATTGTTGCTGATCAATAGGTAATTTATCCTGTATTATATATTCCGTTGAAACATACGGACTAATTTCTGAATTAAACATTTTACATATTCCCATTTCTGTAACAATTTCATGCATTTTCAATTCAATACCGGAATTTGTTATTATTCGTGAATTTATTGTACGACTTAAATTTTGTATAATTCTTAAATAGAATTCACTCGGCAAATCTGTAGTAGAATATTCAATTAATTCATCATGATCTGTAATTATTTCTGTTGAAGATATCGTCGTTAATAAACCACGTAGAAACATTTTAAAATGTATTTCATTTGTTGGTTTATACAATCTTTTATGACAAAAAAAAAATCCGGAATATTTTCAAATTATTTTAATTTTATAATACCATAAAAAGTTATTTATACTTTATAAGAGTATCCAATGAACTTTCATTCATAGCTGAATTGTTTGCATTACAAATGGTGATGGCAGGAAATGTTATATTCCAATTATGATAATCATTTTCAATATTTATAACCATTGGTTTTGTAAAATATTTTATTGTATACATTGTAATTGTATTGGCCGCCATAACCCCAGAACAAATTATTACAATTAACCAAAATAAACTGCTCTCGCGGCGTACGTAATATAAATATGTAATATGAAAAATTTATTAATATATAATTAATTATTTTATGGTTTATGTTACATTTCTAAAGGATGTCTACGGTATTGAACTAAATGGGTTGCTCCATGCATTGTCACTTTACGAAATACCATTAAAAAATATTTTAATATAAATTCCATCCATGTTTTTGCATCATAAAAATTATCATTTTTAAAATAAATTTCACACTTTCTATTGAATTTTTTAAATATATTCATATTTATTATATGTTTGTGTTCTATATATTATATTATTTATTAAACAAATTGAATATCCTTAAAGGGTTTTTTTTTTCTATTACGATGCGTGCACTTCAATTGAATGTATTTTTTTAAATGGTTAAAATAAACGCACACACCAAAAAACCGTTTATTTTGTCCTTTGAGTATCAAATAATTACACTTATTTTTCATTTTTATTCATATATAAATATATTAAATTATACAATAAATCAAACATTAGCAATTATTGGATTCGGTTTTATGATTTAGTGCTTAATAATTATGATTATAATTTCAATAATATGAAATATTATTATAGGAGGAAGGATAATCAATTTATTATTTATCAAATATATGATTGATGAGAAGTTATTATTAATAAATTATAAACAAAACAATATTTAACAAAAATAAAACAGGTTTGTTTATTATATTTATGAATAATTAATTCGATTTGTGGTGGTATTTAACTAAACAAAGTTAAAGGTGAATAAAAAAGGAAATTGACGAGGGAAATCTTTTGATAATTTAAGGAAAAAATTATTTATTGTATATTGTATTGCACGTAAATTTAGGCGCATTTTAAAAATTTTATCATAAAATTTTTTTTAAACAAAATTTATCGCGCTACGCTTCGCTATCCGATAATTACGGATTGATTAAGGTTCGATTACAGCTGCGAATATTAATTTTTTTCGATCGTTTTCAAATTAAGACGGCATTACGCAACTTGTGCACATACATTTCTTCCCCTCCTAAAAGTTATGTTTTCTATGAAACGAGCAGACTTTTGCATACTAATATCTAACGTTTCCTATGTAAAATTTTTTCGCGAAAAGATTTTTTTGACCTCGGTGAAATTTACAAGCGAGATACACACGTTCAATTGGAATTCCAAATAATTTGGTTTTGAAAATTTAAAATACTCCCGCACCGTGGGTTTTTCAACGCATAAGGAAATCCACCTTTGAAGCGGCTTTACAAGTGAGGGTTCGTGGTGCAAAAATTATATTTTTATATGTAAAAACAACAACCGTTCCATACCGCGGTATTTTCGTTCACGCATGACCTCGGGTTGAATTTATTTCAACTTTTTGCTCGTACCTCTCTGATAAATACAAAGAAGATTTTGTTTTATTTATGATTTTGATCGTACAACGATTGATAAAATGGTTTTATTCATTAACCCATATAAAGAATCCTTCTGAAATTTTTGATTACACTTCATTCAACCGACGGATTCCGCCTGGAATCGAAAATATCGTGTGTATTGCACTGTTTGTTGAAATGTTGAAATGTTGAGGTCCACAAAGAAACATAATTTAAAAAATACCGAAATGGAAATTTTTCAATGCTGCCAAATCAAAACGCACACCTCAACTGCTGCGGGTCGTGATTTGAATATTTACTCCTCTAATAAGCCGAAACATCCGCTCGACTCTCTGCAGTGAGGTTTTAAGCAAATTGTCGCATCCGCATTGCAAATAAGTGTAAACCAACCTTTATAGTGTCAAAAACAAAATAATTTTTTTTTTAATTTTATTATTTATTTTTCTTGTTATTTAAAAAAAAAATAAAAAGCCGTATCATTTATTTTTGTTTTGTTTTTGGTTTTATTGGTTTTACATATGCAATAAAATAAATAAAAAAAATGATACTATTAATAAAAATATTACTAATATTTCTATTTGGACAAATTTCAATAATATTAGCGTTTCCCGATCAAGGAAAATGGGATTTCGAGATGAGTGGGGTAATTTAAAATATTAATATAAATAATTAACATTTTTGTGATTGCGAGGATTTTGTTCTAAATAAAACGAAAATGATGCGTCAATTGTTTACGTTGTTGTCATACTACACCTCCTAATTTTTTGATTGAATATTAAAATAATAATAATTATATTTTTTTGTAGGAACATGGTTCAGTTACCATCCCAAAATCATTATATGCTGGATCAAAAATATTTGTACGAAGTAAGTTAATCAAAAGAATTTTTTTTTTTTGGTTGTTCAAAGTTCTCTACATATTGATTTCTCATAGATCGTTGACTATGTTTTATTTTATTATTGTTGTTGTTGTTTTTGTTATCGGTAAAATGAATTAATAGTGATTTTTTTTGGTTACGCTTAATTCATTAATTATAAAAACAAAATTAGGATTTTGTAAAATTTTATGGATTTTTGGGGGTAAAAAGAAGAAGTAAATATCGATTAATTGCATTATTCTAATATTTTGCCCTCGTAGTGTTTTGATTAGCAATAATTAACTAAACTAAACACATATTTTAAAATGAGTTTGTGATGTGTGCGATTGACTCATTCAATTGTTTAATTAAAAAATTATTTCTGAATGTATTTTTATTGCATTTAAATATATATTTATAAAGATAAGATTAAATAAAATAGAATTCATACAAAATATGTCAATTGTAAAGAAAATAATTTTAGAATAATTTTTTGATTATGTGACAAACAAAAAAAAACAATGTATTTATTTAATTAATATTTACTTTTTACAATTTTCCAGTTACTTGTGAATCAAATATTCCAAATACGGATATTGAAATAGCATGGTTTTTATCACAAACATTATGTTGGGAAGATTATATCAATTTTGTATGTAAAAAAAAACACACTTTCTATTAGCTAATTATCAATTAATTAATTTATTTTAATCAAATTTCATTAATTATTTCATTTCTTTACTGAATTTATTTTTGGATTTATAGTATGATGATCTTAGTCCGGTTGTAAACGAATCGTTACAAATTAAATCCAAGCCAATTGTCGAACAATGTAATCAAGGTATTAATATACCGTTAAAAGAATATAAATTTTCTGAAGTTCCCCAGAATAATGATCATCAATTGAAAAGTAAAATGCCGACGGAAACAGCCGGAACGAATGTGATTAGTAAAAAAAGTCAAATTAATAAAAGATCTAATCCAGGATCGGTAAGTTACAAATAAGTTATTTATTCTTTTATGACAAGCATAATTTTTTATTGTATTTTTTTTTTTTAAATATTTCTCCAGAACGATGGTAATCCAGTTTTTACCATAACTAAAGATGGAGTTTATTTGTTTACATTTCAAGTGTCCGGAAATTCCGAGTTTCATGCTAATGTCCATGTAGAATTACGTGGTGATTATGGATATTTATCAGCCGCCGATTGGCCATTATTACCGGTAAGTGTACCTTTTATTAACACTTTTGTCATAGTTTTTTTTTTGTCTAAAACCTAAAGTGATTGATATTATCATTTCGTCTTGTAAATCTCAAGAGTTTTGCCGATGTTGGTAGGCAATTTTATAGATAGCGTATAGGGTAACAAAGGTAACAAATTAAATTTTTTAGACATTTTTTCTACGTGCATACCATGCAGGAGCTCCCATACAAATCCAATGAATCATTAGAAATATCTTCGTAATATTTCTAATCGAATTGACTTGAAATTATTAATCAGAATTTGTTATTTGTATTTTTTTCCCATTTAAGTTTTATGGTGTAATGTGTTTAGTTTACGTAATATTTGGTGTTATTTGGTTGGCTGTGTCATTTCTACAATGGCGTGATTTATTACGTATACAATTTTGGATTGGCGGTGTCATCCTACTGGGAATGTTAGAAAAAGCTACATTTTATGCTGAATATCAAAGTATTAATTCAAATGGTGAATCGGTACGTGGTGCTGTATTATTAGCCGAATGGGTTTCATGTGCAAAACGTACATTAGCCCGTATGTTAGTTATAATTGTATCATTAGGTTTTGGGATAGTAAAGTTAGTAATAGAATTTTTTTGTTATATACATCTATATGTTGTAAAACTAATATTGAATTAATTTTTTGACAAAAAAAATATGTATATAGACCAAGATTAGGTCCAATGTTACATAGAGTAGTGGGAACTGGAACATTATATTTTGTATTGGCATGTGTAGAAAGTTATTTACGTGTTATGCATACAAAAAATGATCCTAGTAATCAAATTTTATTAGCTAGTATACCATTGGCTGTACTTGATTCAGCCATTTGTTGGTGGATATTTACATCATTGGTGCAAACAACAAGAACGTTACGATTAAGAAGGTATTTGTTTAATTAATTTTTATATTGATTGATTGATTATTATTATGGAATCAAATTTTTATTATTATTTCAACTATTTTAGGAATATGGTAAAATTAGCACTTTATAGACATTTTACAAATACATTAATATTTGCTGTACTTGCATCAATTATATTTATGTTATTCTCAATAAAAGCCCATCGATTGGCACACTGTTTAAAGGTTTGACAATTTGCCAATAATTACCTTTATTTTAATTTTTTGTTTACTATTCTATATAATTTTTTTTTTGTTTTTCTGTTGATATTTCATAGGATTGGAAAGATTTATGGCAAGATGAAGCCTTTTGGCATGTATTATTTTCATCACTTTTATTGGTCATCATGATTTTATGGAGACCGACAAATAATAATCAACGATATGCATTTACACCACTATTGGATAATCCAGAGGATGAAGATGATGATGGTAAAATATATTGTATAAATATTCAAACGGTTAATATAAAAAAAATGGAAATACCTAAAAAATAGTATGAATAAATTGAATAAATATTTCCAAAATCCATCATCATTATAAATATTCATTGAGTTTTTTTTTTGCAAAAAAATCATATGATTCCTTGATGGATGAAATGAAAAAGTGGAATGATAATATGATATGAAATGAAGATGAAAATCTATTCACAAAAATCGTGGAAAAGAAACTCATCTTTATCTCTTTCTATATTTAAAATTTTGCCTACACTTGAATTTTATTCCTTAAAAATTTTTCAAAATTTTCTATTTATTAGTTTATTAAAAATATATTTAATTTTTTTCTTCTATATTCTAACGTGTGTGCGTGTTTGTGTTTGTTTGTGTGCTTGTGCGGTATAGACGATGAAGAAGATCAATTTGTATCGGATGCATTTGGTGTAAAAATGCGTGGTACACGAAATAGTTCACCAAAAACACCAGCAACAACGGCAAATAAAACATCAACAACCGAAGAAGATGATTTACGATGGGTTGAAGAAAATATACCAACAGCAATAGCCGATGCAACTTTACCTGTATTAGATTCTGATGAAGAAATTATTAATACAAAATTTGAAGTTTCAAAAATGCAATAATATTTAATATTTTTATTTTTTAATTATCATTAATTTGTTTTTTTTTTATAAAAAATTTATTAAAAAATAGGAAAAATGTCAAAATTAAATTTTGAAGAAAAAAAAAAAACAATTACGAAAACAACCAAAAAAAAACTCATTCAATTCATTTAAGCACAATAAGTAATAAACATCCATTTCCTTATTCAATTTATATATACTGTGTATAGATCCCAAAATTATGATCGGATATAAAACGCAAAGAATCCTAAATTTTATTTTTTAACCAAAAATATGTTATGTTTGCATGGATAAATAAAAAAATCATCCTGTGTGTACGGTGGCTACAATTTTTTAATAATATATATTGTCTCTATATATAGATAATAACTATATTTAAATTCAATAAATTTTTTAGACACAAATAGACACAATTTGATACGTTATGAAATGTAGATGATCAAAAAACCATTTATGGTAATAGAATAAATTGTTTTTATTTTATTCTCTGAATTATATTATTTCAATAAAAAAAATGTTACAAATTAAAAAAAAACAAAAACCCAATGTGTGTATGCGGTAACAAAATAATATAAAATTAAAATTAAAATAACAAAAATTGTGATTTTATATAAAATGAATTAAAATTATATATAAATTAAGTACTTTTAATTAAGTACTTTTTTTATATATATATATATTAATATTAACATTTAAACATTTATATGTATTATATTATAAAAGAAAAAAAGAAAAAAAAACCTATAAGTTACGAATTTATTATATATTTTTATTTATTATTTTTTTTTGTTTTTTTTTTTTATTATTTATAATAAATTAGGACTTTAATATTATTTTAAATTATCGTTTTCTCTATGATGATAAGTAAAAAAAAACACTAAAAAAAAGAAACAGCACGGTCCTTGTATTATTACATTATTTAAGAATTTTGTAAAAACCAAAATTGTTTATTTTTTTTTTTTTCATTATCATTTATATTTATATAGGAATATTTACTTAATTAATTTTTATTATAAAATTAAATTTTTTTTTTGATTTTAATTGTATATCATGTACAAAACAACAAAAATTTGAATTGTCTTATTATATTTTGGATTTGTTATAATATCATCATCATCGCAGGCATCGTTCCTAGCTATTCAAGTTATGAAAAGACCGCCCCTTGTGGGCAAAATAAAATGTTTTAAACTAAATTTTACCCGACTATAAGCATTTCAATTTTTATGGATGAAATTACCATTATATAGTATTGATTTTAAGGGTGAATCTTAAGTTTACATAAGCTGAATTTTTCTATAAAAAAAAATAATTCAAATAAAAAAATATATTCTATTTTCCAGTTAGTACATTTGGTATAGTACTGTAAAATTGTTTTCAATTATAAATATGTCAAAATTGATTGAATTTTGAAACCAATCGAAGAAATAATAATATACAAAAAATGCTCTATCTAGCATCATTGTCAAGTAGTTCTTATTTCACTTTCGCGGATTAGAGTTCAAGTGGGATTCGGCTATCTTAATTGCTAACAATCCGAAATAATAATAATAATAATAATAATGCTATCTTAATGCAGTATCGCCCCAAGAATCCGTAGGGCATTCGGACTGCTAAGAAGGTGGATTTTCAGACATGGCCTATGTTCCACCTGTGTATTGGTAATAAATCGATGGCACGCGACGAATTACCACCATCCAGTGGTGGTCCAATCCTTTTCTCCATTACCTTTCGTTTTCTCATTAGTTATTACTTAACTGCATATTCTAGGATGAATTATCACCATTTAGTGGAGGTGTAAATATAACACTTGATAATGATGAACGGAGAATCCCCGTGTCTAAAAACCGTCTTTAACACTATCTACTATAGAGCCACCATAGCAACCTTTTTGTACTATAATACGATTTACTGCCGTCTCCATTATCTTTTACATAGTATATATATTGATGTTATTATTTCGATTGAACGATAAACGAAAACGAAAGTTGTATCGCTATATGAGATAATGACCGACTGCATTGAAGTAGTTATGACTAATTTTTGCAATTTTTCAAGATAATGGAAATATTCCATTCGAAAATCATTGAAATGAAAGCGTGTTTGTAAAATCGGATGCATTAAAGTGAAAAGGCGGCTTTTATTTTAATACAATTTGTGATCTGACCCAGTACTTTGATTAATTATAATATCGATATCTCTAAAACTGCGTGTTACATATATACAAAACCCTGAAATATATATTTTTCATTTGAAAGACCATTTCGTAATCGTATGGATCAATTAACATATGATGTGTATCAATATAGATTGATTATTGATATTTTTGGTGCAGAAGACAGAAAAGTTTCGAACAAAATTATACTGGATAGATAGATTTCATTATAGTCCAAACTAATTTTTTTCCCCTCACAGTACTAGAATTATAATATTGTTTGTAATCTGCAGTTATGACATAAGTGCAACTTTTAAATTTTGAAATGTTTTGAATTTTTGATAATGTTCATAATTATGGAAGATGAGTTGCTTGCGGAAAAGAAAATTATTTTTCGCTTAATATTATTTTGATAAGATTTGAATAGAGCAAAATCCCATTTTTTTTAATCCAGTAAGTTCTTTATAATTTACTACATAGAGGAAATTCTATGTCTAAAAGAAAAAAAAGACTAAAAGAAAATTCTATATAATTTTCTATATACAACTCTGTGATGTATAGTTGATAAAAAAAACGCAAACCTAAAATTCCTACAACATTTTGAGGTCATGGAGTTCGACTTCTTATACGGAACACATAAATGTATAAAAAATATAGAAATTGTTCGATTTTACTTACTCTGTATATCTATATATCTCTATACAGTTAAGGATTAACTTTCGATTATATTTTTCAATCCCTATTTTTATATCTATTATTTATTACTATAAAACTAAAAATTTGGTAAATAAAAACAGGGATTGAAAAATACAATTGAAATACAAAAAAAAATCTTTTTTTATTAGGATAAATTGATCGGCTTCGATTATATTGCCAAACATATAGATATATGTGAATTGATTAATACACATACAGTTGATTGTGCAGCGAAATATTGCTTTATATTCTACATGAATAAATTAATGAATTAAATTTTATATTTTCTAATCGTGTATTTCATATTATATAGATTCAACCATATATATGGTGAATAAAGATTTGACCATATATTAAATATAGAATAAGTAAGTCCATATACAATATTTTGTAATTATATATATATTATAATTTCATTTAACAAAATTAAGAATCCTTAAAAATTTCCAATTCAAAAGTTTTATAAATAAAAACTATAAAATATATATACGATATACCTCAAATATAGTCAATACAAAAAACGAAATCCATTAATAATTGTTTTTTATATACGTACACGTACTTATAAATAACTTTCTAAAACACAATTATATAATCGGCATATATATATATAATCCTTCTTACTTATTATATATTATATATTTACTCTCGCATTGCAAGCACTATACGATAATATAAGTATAAGAAGAAATACAATAATTATTTGAAAAAAAAAAAGGATTTTGTTTGTTTGTTTTTTAACTAATTTTTTAACATACACACTTTTCATTATAACTAATAATAATAATAATTTATGTACTTATATACAATATACACACAGTCAGAGCCGTCAATATACATACAAGATATTGGTGAGTGGACGAACGAGGTGCCAGGGTTGTCTATAGAGGTGTTGAAAACGATTAGATATTTTTATTTATATAACATTTTTGTTCTAAATAAAATTATTAAAACAAAAACCGACGGGCAGAGTATAGAACTGATCAATTAAACTCCACATTTACCAAACAAAATGTTGATCCTTAACAATTGGTCACAGTTAATGTGGTAAAAATTTCATTCAAACGCATTCACAAATGAACTAACAAATGAGTATTTAATTATCTTAATCTCAACTGAAAGCTAATTTATAGATTAACAACGGATCATTTTTTTTTAGCGCTTTTTTTGGTTGAGGTATTCCGTTTAGGCCTAGTCTTGTATTTTTGTTTTAATATTTAACAATTTTTTTGCCATTTTCTTGCAAATTCCAACCAATTTGTTTAAACTAAAGTATGATGTGACTCTATTCGTGCGAAAAACCGATCCGAAAATCACACAGAGAAAACTACAATTTTTTGGGGTTTTTCAAGTTCTAGACGGATTCGATACTCGCACGATGCCAAAATTTTTCGAAACATTTTGATAAAGGGATTCGTTTTTTAATCGCACTGCACCACAAAGTCACAAAATATAACATTTATGATTAAACGTTTAATATATTATATATATTTAAAACAAATTGAACAAATCGGGTTTTACTTTTGGCGAAATCTATTCCAATTAATGGTTTGATGAAGAAGGATTTTGGATTCGGATTCATTATTCTAAGGCAGTTTTCAAGTTGGTGAATTAGAAAAAAGAATATGTCCTCCTAGTTAAAAAAGAGCACTACCTACTGAAAGAAGGGCCCAAAGCAAATGCAACGTTTGTATATATGAAAGGATTGATCCTGCATATGGCCATAGCATAAAACGGGCCTGCACACACACCGTACATATAATTTTATAACATTTATATATACATTTACAAAAATATAAACCATTATAAATTATTTACCTTTTTTAATATAAATTTATGGTGATGAAAACCCTATATAAGATAATAAATGATGAATATTTCATGAGCGCTATATATATGAATATATAACTATTAACTTTTCCCGTAGCGCCAAAGTGAATTGTAGAATACATATATATTATATTGTATACGGTATGGTATATATTTGAAAATAATAAAAAATAAAACCATTTATAAACTATATATCTACGAAACATAAAATGAAAGTTGAACCAATTTTTTTTTGTTTGTGTTTTAAACGTTAAACATATTGCTATATGTTGCTGATGATGTGCTAATGTATACATATATATAATTATAAAATACTAACAAAATAACATTTTCTTATATTTTCAAGTTTTTTTTCTTCTATTCATCGCATTCATGCAATAGAAAAATTCTCATTTTAAGTTCAAAAACTTTCAATGCACTACTACTATATATATTTAAAATGGTTTCTGAAACAATATTTATAGTATTACTATGGTAAATTAAATACCATATCATCATTCGTCTTGTGTTTTAAAAGGAAGATGAATAAAAAAAATAATAAAGAATCTAAAGTCAATAATAAAAAAAAAAGGATATATTGACTATATAACTATATGTATATTATTGGCTTATATTTTCAATTTCCATATAGATATCATATATTATATAGTTTAATAAAAATGAAAAAAAAAACAAGTTGATTAGATGGATAACCGTTTCTTATACACATCATGGTCGAAGCTATATGAAAAGAAATTTGAAAATCGCCCCAAAATTGGTTTAAAAAATATAACCGATTTTTCATTTGATTTTCATGAAAATTCAGAGACATTTTCGATATACCAAAAGTGAAATTTGCGATACGTATAGCAATAATCGGAACAAATTTTTATATTCACTTTTTAAAAAAATCGACTAACAATAAGATCTTTTTTAGTAGCCAACAAAACAGTTTCTTCGACTGTTGTGTATGGGTTTCATAATATAATTTATTGTTGTTTTTTACCACGCCGGTAATTAGCTGGACGACCAACCATTTATCCAACCAAAATATTTTAAAACAAAATTTTTTCTTACAGTTCAGAAAATCTCAACATAATCTAATGTATAATGTGTAATAAATATATGACAAAATAATGGGGGTTAATTGCCAGAATGTTTAATTCAAGTTGAATCCGCAGATAGGGTCTTCTAACATTATTTTAGTGATAACTGCACTGATTTCGAAGATATTGGCTGACTAGACTTATGTATAGGACACATTGTATAACATGAATGTTTGTTTAATAGCACCCATTTTATATACGTTCAGATACTGCAGATGCAGAATTAAATCAAATCAATTGTCTTTAAACAGGCCAAACAAAATGAATATCGAGATACAGCCCAAGATTTGTATATATAAAGTAAAATTTCTAAAATATACAAATCTAAAATATTTATATATATATATATAAATAAGCATTGATTGAACTCTATACATATCAGTAAATTATAAAATCCCATGATATTATATCAAGCAAGCAAGCTAGCAAGCAAGCATTATATAGTTCCATCCATCGGTTGTGGTTGTTGACCCAAATTTTTTATCAACAATTCGTCCGAAACGGCGAACGGCGTTATACTTATCTTGGATGTCACATAAACAGTGAATTGGGATTGATTCAGGAAACAGGGCGGGTTTTACGCCGTTTACGAAAGATATTCTACTCGCAGACATTGAGTAAAATACTTTCAAGTAAGGTTATATAAAACACAGGCGAGAATAGGCTCGGTTGTTGAAGACGGCTATTGGATTCCAATAGCAATATTAGATTGGAGACGCGTTACGGTAAATAAATAATATAGCGTATTCCACATTTTTTATTAACTCAACCACATTCTTTATGTGGTAAAGATGAATTTGTTAATAAAATACTATGGGCAAAGTGTTCACTGGAAAAAAAAAGCGTCTAAATAAAACGATCAATTGCATTTTTTAATCGTGAAAGCGCAAATGAAAAAAGCGAATGAATGAAATTTATAAACAAATGAAAAAAATTTGTAATTGATAATTAATGTACGGGAGTCGAGGAGTGGGTTCAAATATTATGAGTCCTCGCTTCTTCGCACTCTGACTTCACAATACCCTGTGCGGTGTGGTGTTATCATTAACATATGAATCTTTTTGATTAAATAATTATTTTTAATTAAAATACTTTGATTAAGAATAAATCAAATGTACGAATAAAAAATAAAGAAACTTGATATATGAGTATATAATCGTCTAAAACTCTGTAATATGAAGTGTATATATACTTCACTTATTTATATACCATATATGAGCTCAAGAGAACTGTTCAAGAATAATTTTTATATCAATAATACTATTATATTATTATATATAGATTTCTTCATTATAAAAGTTCAACAAATATCGGTTTTTAAATGGAAAACTTTGAATTTTATTTTGTTTTTTTTTGAAATATTTTCCCTTATTTTCCCTTGTATTGAAAATTGAAAATAAAACTTGTGTTATCATACTAAATATACATATATATATAACTTCAATGAAAAATGTATTATCTCATATACGATATTTTTTGCTATGTTTTGCTTCCATATATACAAAGAAAACTATATGTATATTGCGATATATATATATAGAGAAATAAGATAGCATTTACATATATATATAAATATGTTTTGTTTTTCTATTTAAAATAGTTTTATATGGAAAAAGTTCATGAAATTTAAATTTATTGTATAGCATTTTTTTTGTAAAATGTATGCTTTATAGTAATATATATATTATTATGCTTATATATACTCTTTTCTATTTGATCTGTATATATATACTCACCCGGCCGCCAACCGAGAATTCATTCAGAATGTATTCAGAAGTACTTATATCGAGATGGGGCAAATGAAGATTGATTCTGCATACTTAAGCATGATTGAAGATTGCTTCTGCATAGCTTCAAATGTTGGTTTCTAGAAGGGGCGTATTCTCAATGGATACAGAAGCGCTCCTTTAGAATACATTCATAAGGCCTCCTTTGGAACACACTCAGAATGAGGCATGCTTTAAGATACATTCAGAAGCAGAACTTCTTATTCATCATTCATTATGTACAAATAAATCGTTCGAAATCAGCGATTTGTCTACCGAGAAAACAAAACTATCACAGAATCAAAGAATAAAAAGCATAGAGACATAAGAAATTCAAAAAATTTAATACATTGTTGCATCTAAAACTACTTCCTTTGGTGTGCATGGATTTCGTCTGAATGGATAATAAATACATTATTTAAGAAGTAACTTTGATTTTCACTGATTGGGTATATACAGAAATATCCCCTTTACTTGCTTAAATAACAATTTACGATGATGATAGATGATAGATTCTAGTGATAGTATTACATTTTTTGTATTCCTTTTCTTATATACCTATATATACATATTATATGTTTATATAGATAAATATTTAGGATCATATCGTATGTGTTGACCTTAAATACATATTTTAAAGATGTTATAATATAATATAATGCGAGACTTTTGTTTCCGAAATGAATCCGCATATATTATAATCGATTAACCCAAAATCACATAAATCTATATATGCTTAATGTATCATAGGTTCATCAGCCATAAATAAAAGTAATTTTGTTACCGAGCGTATGGCAAAAGCTGAATGCCGAGGGTGTTATGATTATGATAACGAACAAGGAAAAAAACAATATACTCATATGTAATAGAATAGCTCTTCTCACATTCTCATTTCTATAGAACAAGAACCTATATTGACAGATCTGATGAAACGTTTGAAAAATCCATTAATTTTTTTGATAAAAAAGTTAAGGTTTAATTATACCGTAATAAAAAATTATATACCAAAAGATTGGAAAAACTTGATGGATGATTTTCTTCAAATCACAAATTTTTAAAGCCATAAAAATCGAAAAACATCTTCAAAAATTTCTGGGAGCTCAAATATCTAACAAAGTATTTAATTGAAATGTTTTAAGGCAAACATTTTCAGGTTTTCAGTTATTGGTCCTCCGTTTCCATATCATTTTGATGATAATTCTATAATACTTTAAATATCTTTAATTTTAAATATATGTGTAATATTATTGGAATCAATATTAAATGTTTTTTATTATTCTATATTCTAATGATAATTATTATATAAAAAATTCCTTAAAATATATATACATTATAGAACAAACCTTTCTTATCATTACCCAGCAAGTATCATCCATATGACAACATATAGATATATATTATATATATAGTATACAGAGAACAACCTTCATTGAACGAGCTCTGTATTTAACGAGTTTTTTTTTTGTATTTGTAGGCCCCTTGGTTTTATGAATAAGAGATAAGCAATGAAAACTGCCATTCAACGATTTTCTGTATTCAGCCCATTTTCAGCCCATTGAAAAATCGTTGAATAAAGGGTTAACTGTATATAAATATATATTTTCATTTACAATATGCATATATAAAGATGTTTATACAAAATAATATATACATATACAATTTTATAAACTGTACGGGACATATATACATTATTATTAAATGATCAAACATTAATTTTGTTGATTGCTTAAATATTTCAAAAGAGAAAAATATAAAACGTTTTTCTTTCGGAAATTGTTATTGCTTTTAATTAAAAATTTAATGATAAAAACCAGCAATAAGAGATGCGGATAGAAAATACAAGTATATAAATATATAATTCAGTAGCGTTTCGTGAAAAATTTGATCCATATGCCTGAAAAACTTTGGGATATTCCAAATGACTCATCTACAAATTAGATAATTTATGGAAACAAAAACTGAATCTTCAATGAACTAAATTTTCCCGGAAAATCGTCCTTTTTTTTAAATAATCTATAATTTGTGATATTGTAAAACTAAACACCTCTAAATGGTAAAAAAAAAACATTTTATACCATTTAGAGAAAATAAAAAATATCTTTGGAACCAATGGGACAATTTCCCAATTTTCTTCTAGGAAATATCAGAAATTGATTGAATTTTTAAATTATTCTAAGAAACTATACAAATTGAAAAAAAAAACCAGTGTTGAATCTAACGAAAATAAATAGAAAACTAAAAGAAAATAGAACAATTAAATTGATCGGGAAAATTTAGTTCGTTGAACGCACCATGATTTTTCTCCATAAAACAACTTCTTTCGGAATATCCCATAATTTTTCACGAGACGCCGATGGTTTTTATGTAAACAAAAAACAAATAAAATAAAAAATTTCTAAGTTTATATATGTAAAAAAAAAACATTAATGTTTTATTTTAATCCATTATTATGTATACCAAATATAATTATATTGTATTGTCATTTAGAGATATAAACACACATTAATAATTTTATAAATATAATATACAGAAATAAAAAAAAACAACAAATACAATGATGATAATTATATATAATCGAAAATCCCTTTGATATGGTTGGTTTATTTATTTAATACATTACGTTAAAAAATAAATATATATAATTATAATATACTATAGAATTTAATTTTAAATATATCTTATTATATTTCCATCGAGCAGTGTCAAACTCGATCTACTATACCACAAAAAATATGTACTTTTTGCAGAGTAAGTCAATATTTTAATGTTTAACTTCACATTAATTATAATTAAATTTTATCATCATAATATGTTAAGTAGATATTCGACTGCCTCTAAATTTCCCTATTCTAATAAAATATAATACCTTTAAAATTTGCGCGGGGTGTTGAATAGTAAAATATAAGTATATATAAAATGATTTGATTTTCATATATAAGAATTGTTGATATTTGCATATAAAACTATAACAAAATTTTAATTGGGATTTCATTTTGTTATATATATATAGTTAATATTAGAATATGAATGATCCCTGATGATCATTGCTTATATATCATAAAAAAATTATATTAGTAAAAAAATATATATTAATATTATTATTATGTTTATTCAATATACTAAATAAAAAAATTATTCATTCGTAGATTCATCATCACCGTCATCATTATTTGTTGGTGTTTCGTTAGCATTAGATGATGTAATAATATTATTATTAGTTTCATTTATTGTTACATTTTCGGCAGTATTTTCAACTATTGCTGCTGTCGCTTCCATTGTTTGTGGACCGTAACGTGAATGTAATTCATCTAATTGATAATTAATATTAACGGCCCGTTCGGCTGATTGTGTCATACGATTTAATAACTGTGCACTTTGTTCTTCTAAACGTAGTAAACGTTCATTACGTCGTTGTAAATACGCTTCCTCGGTAGCTGTTAAACTAGAATGCGATGCGGATGATGATGTTGATGTTATTGATACATTTTGATCTAATGGATCTAATTCAGAATTGTCTGTATTATTATTACTAATATCTTCTGGTATAACAATAATATTCGTATCTGTCGTACTTAATTCAGATATTTGATCAGCAACAATTTGATTCGATTCATCGGATTCAGCGGTAGTTAATATTTGATCATCAACAATTACATTTTCTGGCATTTGATTGTCATCATCATCAGTAGTTGTAGTATTATAATTATCTAATATGTCTGCATTAACATTTTCATTGATTTCATCAATTTGAAAATGTTCAATTGCTCCTTCATCATCATCAGTAGTAATAGTGCTGTTTAGTAATTCCAAATGTTGTATATCCGTTTGATTGTTATCATCGTCATCATTTATTAGAACAATTGATTCTTCTGATTTATTACCACTGATTCGTAAAAACATTTCCTCTAAAGTTTCATCAGTTTTTGTTTTATTAACAGCGTTCGCTTTAATATTATTATTATGGTTAGGATCCCTTGATAAACGTATTTTGGATGAGGTGGATGCGATACATTTTGATTTTGCACTAGTACCAGCGGCAGATGATGATGGTGCGGATGATGATGATGATAAATTTAATTTGGTAGGAATTTTATCACTATCTTGAATTACATCGGTTTTATTTACCATTAACGGTATTGTTGTCGTTAATGATGTTGCTGTTGCCACTATAGCATTATTCTCATTATTTTCATGAAATATTAATGCATTTTGATGATGGGCAATCGGTATGATTTCCGATGTTGTTTGAAAAATTTGTGATAATATATTTATTGTTGGCGGAGGCGGTGGCGGCGGTGCACTATGACAACGTTTTTTTCCATTTTTATCAATAGCCGCGGCAGCATCAGCATCATCCGATGAAGCACTATTCCGTTGAGGTGAAAGACTTTGTAATCGTTTAAATTGTTTTGATGGTACAGATGCTATAGATTTATGGATAATAAATTGTTCCGATTTTGTTGTACCATTCGATGATGATGATGATGATGATATTGGCGATGATGACGAAGGTGATGATGTAGATTGAACAAGTTGATTTTTTATTTTTATATTTTTTTTATTATTAATATTAATATCATCGTCGTCATCATCGGACAATGGATCATCACTATAGCCTGATTCGGCTGAATTATTTGCATCTTGTAATTTACGATTACTAAATTCTAAACGTAAACGATCCCATTGATGTTGTGATTCATTATTTTTTTCTCTGGCCAATGTCCACATACGACGACAACTATCAAGTTCATCTTTAAGTTCGGATAACATACGACGTTTTTGTTGTAATTGATAACGAAGAGCTTGTTCGTTGGTGTGCAATTGACGATGTTGACGCTAAAAACGATAATATTTTTTTTATTAATGAATAAATGAATATGGTTTTTAAGGTAATCATAATCATATGTGTGAGAGTTCCTCCTATTACTTACTTGCATTCGGCCAACTAATGTCCATGTTTTATTTAATTCAATTGTTACGGCACTTAAACGTTTTTCCTGTTCACCCAAACGTACCTCTAAATGATTATTTAAATGCTTTAATTTATGTGTTTCTTTTTGCAAAAATTTCTTTTCCAAAATTAAATCTTTTAATTTGATATAGGTTTTGCTGACACTCAACACCAATTCCGTACCCTTTGATGTTTGCACTGAATTATAACAATCTTCACTTTTATTATTTTCCTATTCAAAAAAAAATATATATGTATGTTAATCGGTGTTATAGTTAAATTCAATAATTCCTAATAACTTACTGGTAACAGAACAACTTGTTCAACTTTTTGATGATTTAGTAATTCATTTAAAACTTTATATACTTTTGGTAGATTATTGATAATCTCTTGGACAGATACATTTTTACATTTTTCTTTAATAGTATTTTCATTTATATTTATTGTTTCTACATCATCTGATTCTATACCAGTGTTGGTAGCCGCCACATTTGATTCCATATCAGCATCCACATTATTTGAAGGTGGTGATGGTCCAGCCGCATCAGCATCTGATACAATATCAAATAATAATTTTGGTAATGTAGATGCTACTTCGGTGCTTGTTTCACGATTTGTTATATTTTGCAATAGATCACGATTATCCTCAAGCATATTTGTTAGTTTATCAATGTTAATGTCATTGCCACCATTAAAACCCATTATCATTTGACCGCATAACTGAAAAAATTATTAATTTATTAATATAATATATGATACTGATAGCATATCATATCCTGTGTATTACGTCACCATATAAAAAGGATATAAATAATAATAAATACTATAAACAGTTACCTGATTAATTACAGTCATTTCACCTTGCAATTCTCTGTTTTCTGATTTATATTCTGCAAGATCATCGTGATTTGTAGATAATTCTTTTCGTACATTATCCAATTCGTCTTCTAATGCTGCATTACATTCTTGAATTTTCAACGAACTAGAAAAAATTCCAGAAACAAACAAATATTAATAATTAGTAAACAAAAATAAATCTAATATATATTTTTTTTAATCTATCGAGTTTCACAAGATTTTCATTCAATAAGATCTGATACTTAATATTTAACATTTTTAAATTAAATTAATTGAGTGTTTTTATACGTATAACGAATGTATACGCAAGAAACTTGTATAAATATGATATTATAAATGACTAAGCGATGGCCATAACGAAACCAGATTGAAAAAGTTTTAAAAAGAATCTCAATATAATTTATCTCTACATTTTTAGTTCAAAAGTATAGCAGGTATACATAAAAATGTCTCTGAATACCATATATAAAAGGACATATACAAACAATATTTTTTTTATAATTGTATCTATTCAGATTCAGGTCGTGTTCGTATGATGAATGGTATAAACGGTCTCAATATAATATACGTTTTATCCTTTATATTTCCTTTATATATCCTTTATATATATACTTTATATATCTACGCACGTAAATATATAAACTATAACCCACATTAAGATTAAAAACAAACAAATTTATCAAAATTATAAATATAATCAGAGATAGAATTATTAAATTGCAAATGAATTTAGTTTGCTCTATATATAATATACCTTGAATCACATATACACAATAATATGTATAAAGGTAAAAATATGAGTCTCAAATGGATTAAAAAAAATATTATATCTTTTTAATTTTACTATATTTTCGTATATCTATAACTTATATATCATATCCTGTGTATTACGTCACCATATAAAAAGGATATAAATAATAATATAGTAATTGCGTTTGTGAAAGAACCTTTTGATGAGAAACTTTTGTGAAACCTTTGAGAAACCTTAGAGAATTTGCTATACTATATTTATAGATTTATATATAAAGATAAGTCAAGAAATTTATGAATAGGATACAACTTTTTGGAATTTATTTCTTTTTAATATAAGGCCCGAGTTAAAAAACAAAATCATAATGTCAAAACATCAGATCGAATTCATTCCTTTTGTTCTATACGCGCATATATTTTTTTTTTTATTATATTTATATATGAAAATTAAAAAAATGTTTAAATCTAAAAATATAAAAACAACAAAGATTTTATTGTATATAAGATTATATAAAAAGGTAAATACAATTAATTGTTAATAATTAATTTAAAAACAAATTCTATATAGAAGAAAACTCTTTTGCAGCAATATAGCTTACATATAGATTACCTGTTTGTGTATATAACTTCTTTAGAGTTAAATTTATTGCCAAATTTCTATATATATATGATTATTTAAAAAAAAAAACAAAGGAAAATCATTAGTCGCCGTCCCTCAGAATAAATCATTTTACTGCGATTTTTGTGCGTTAATGTTTTGTTTATTATTTATTATTATATTATTAAAAATGTATATTATATTTGCAGAAGATTAACTTCGTATATTATTTGATCAATTACATTATATTAAATTTTTTTATAACATTAGAAATTTAATAATTTATATTAAATAATAAATCAAAAAAGGTATATATGTAAGAAAATAGAATGCTATATTGCATTGTATAATGAAATTCATTCACTGTAATATGAAATAAAATTATTTTTTTCTGTTGGTAATGGGATCGTGGCAATGTATATTAATTTATTGGTCATAAAATTTTACACCAATATGATTATCTGACAATTTCTGATTACTTATTATACCTTACAACTCCCGTTTTGGTTATTCTATCACTAACCGATTTCAAAATATTCCCAATCCATTTTCCAATATCATCAAGATTGTTTTTCATATAGATAATCAAATTAAAACATGTTTATAACTTCTAATTTATGATAAATCAATTGATATTAAAATTCTACACCGATATTCGTATACCTGAACATCTTTGGGAATCGTCTGGATACTTTGGAATTATAAGAATTTGTATATGAAAAAATAAATATAATGCGAATAAAAATTTGTCGCAGAATAATGAATTTTTAGTATTTTTACAAATCTGAAAAACTTCATCCATGGGTTGCCTGAAGCGGCCCTAAATTTCAACCAAATTGTAATATGGTTGTATTATAGTTGGTTTACTAGGTGTAATTACCCGGTTTTTTGTCAAAGAAAACAAGTTATTACTAATGTATAGTTAAAAATGTTTTATTAAAATTATTGGCCAATTGATCTACGCACATCTTGCCCATCTTTCGAGCAATTTATGAATACCATCCCAACAAAATTGTTCGTCCTTTGAGTGAAACCATTCAAAAACCCATTTTTGAACTTGTTGGAAATTAGCAAAGTGCTGTGCTCCAAGTGTGTGCGCCATCGATGTAAAAAGGTGCGATAGACAGCCAAGGCAAGATCCTGAAAATACGGCGGGTGCGATAACCAAGTGATTTTAATACATCTATGACCCGTTTTGATATATGAGAGATAGTTTTCAATTTCCAATAAGTGTTCATAACATTTGTCCCTTTTTTGATGTATACTGTATAAAATGAATTCGTACCATTTGGTCGTTCACTACAACAATATCGCTATTTTCTTTGATTTTTCACTGAACTCGAATAGGAAATCTACTATATCTTTGAACCAATAGGGCGATTTTCTAATTTTCTTCTATGAAATATCAGCAATTGATTGAATTTTTAAATTATGCGAAGAAAAACTAAAATTTAAGAGAAACCCGGGTCGTAATTAAAAGAATACAAAATTTAGAAAATTGGATTTTCCGGAAAATTTAGTTCGGTTCACTACCCAATTCTTTTTATAAATTAACAAATTAGACATGTGCCTTTTCCAATATCCTATCCTCTTGGAAATATGCCTAACAATTTTCCATAATCTTCTATGATGAGTTGTTTTCGCGGGTTGAAAATAAAACAATGTTATATATAATATAACAAGATAATAAAGAGACACACTCGGAACGTTTTATACAATTTACAATTCTGAACGAAAAAATAAATTTAAATGTTAATTTCTCTCTATATATATATTAAATCACCGTAAAAAAATGATTGCTTGCAATTGTGAAATACAATTGGAAAAACGTTAATTAAATTGATTTTATTTATATATATAAGAAAACAATTACATAATATTTCACATTATAACGTGATGATGATCATGATATTTTCATAGAAAGAATAAGAAGAATATTCTAAAAAATTATTATATTATTGTTTTCCATTGAATTCAAAAATATCATTAAATTAAATTCTGTGTTTCATCATATGATAAATGATGATAATGATGCGAGGCATTTTACAAACAAATAATTTTAACAATAATATACATGAAAATGAAAATCCCGTGAGTAATTTTATAATAATAACAATTTTCAAAATAACAATAAAATAATAATAAATAATTATAATGCGATATTTTTATAAAATATTAACAACAATAAACAATAATACAGCTATATGAAATAATGATAAGAATTTGTTTTTTTTTGGCAAAGTTTGTCATTTTTTCTTTGAATTTTATTTTATTTTCATAAAATCATCATGAGAAAAATTTTTTTTTTATTTAATATAAAAATTTTCTTTTCTATATATACACAAACGCACACATATATCCTATAAGATCACCGCATAAATTATAAGACGAAGTGATATACATGAAAATTTTCGTATATGTAATAAATATTTAAAGACATTGACTCATTCTATATTTAATTTTTGATATTCATAAAGTGAATTTCTGGTTTTCATCATCAATCTATATATATATATAATAATAATTATTGTTATTATAATTTTAATTGTAATTGTTATTATATTTTTGTCGGGCATTTAAAAAGGCATTTATTTATTGTATATATACATATTTTATATACCATTTTACGATTAATGTACTAACAAAAGTGAAAACAAAGAAAAATATCAATTAAAATTTTGTAAAATTGATGTTTTTATGCGGATATATTATTTACCATATCAAATGGATGATGTATATGAATGGAAATACAAAAGTCTATATCGTATAGCATTTACAGTACAGTGGGTTCAATATCTATAACGGCGATTGATAGATTTATAGAATGAAATACACATTATGATATATATTTCAAACATTATTTTTATTACACAATATATATGTTTC
Source organism: Dilophus febrilis (assembly GCA_958336335.1). Lineage (NCBI taxonomy): Eukaryota > Metazoa > Arthropoda > Insecta > Diptera > Bibionidae > Dilophus > Dilophus febrilis. The sequence continues at coordinate 32,560,341 of OY284471.1, forward strand.
ATTAGCTTCCATGCATGATCAACCAGCTAGATTATTTAGATTCAACAATCGTAATGTTCTTCAGCACCTATGCCGCGACTGTTTGAATGGCTGGTACATAATCATAAAATGTTCATATCATTGGCGTTTATGAGAGATTCTTAGCCATATTTCCAATAATACAGGATATTCTTAACGGCACATGTGTATATTAGGCGGGTTTATAAAAAAAAATTATGGGTGCACCGAACTAAATTTTCCGGAAAATCGACTTTTCTACGTTTGCCATTTCTATAATTACAAACCGAGTCTTAAATTTTCCTTTTTCATCACATAATTTAAAAATTAAATACATTTTTAATCTATCATAGAAGAAAATTTAAATATCGCCCTTATTGATTAATCCGATTTTCCATTCGTGTTCACTGAAAATTCAAAGAAATTTGCGATACGATAAAAGTGAACGGTATAAACATTTTATACATTACATCAAATATTGGAAAATAGTACAAAATTACGAACACTTTTTGGAAAATCAACTATATCTTTTGAACCTATGGCGCGATTTTTAAATGTTCTTCAATGAAACGTTAGAAATTGATTGAATTTTAGAATTATTTGAGGAAAATGAAAATTGAAAACTTATTTGCTGTTATTTGAAAAATTTTCCGGAAAATTTTGTTTGAAAAAAGTTAATTTTTTGTAGAATAATTAATATGTTTTAGGCAAATACCATATCCTTTTAATATAGTAAGGCAATCAAATTTTTGAAATTTACAATTATCGTTACATATTGAAGACACTACTGTGTACATGTGCAAAGTGCGTATCTATTAAATTCAAGTACATATATGAATGTATATAATTTGCTATATAAACGCACATATATATTATACTATACTTTATTTAACAAATAATCTAAATTAAATTTAATTACAATTTGAATTTATTCAAGAATAATGTATAGAAATTTTCCTTATATTTGATTTAATCTTCATTTTAAACAAGTATATAATAACAAACATTCAATAATATATATATAATATAAAAAAAAGTATTATTTGTATAAAAATATATATATTCATATCGACAGATAAAATGTAGTAGTCATATGTGATGAATAAATTATATATATATAACACATAACACACTTTTCCTTTGTATAATGCATCTATATAGTTATTATAGATATATTTACTTTTTTAAGAACATATATAAGAAAAGTATAATGCATATATAAAAAAAACATTTGTCGATAGATGTTTTGATGAATATTTAAATGATTATATATATATATAATTCTTCGGGTATATACATGTCTATATAATAAGTAAATGTGTAAAAAAACAATCTTTGTAAAATCACTTAAATTAATTTCCTGTTTAACTATATAATATATATTGTATATGAATTGTCAACAATTTGTTTATATATCAGAATCAGTGTATATATTATACAAATCTATATGAATGGAAATTTAATTCTATAAATGCTCCATTTTGTATACAATAGATAGAAAGATAGGGGGTAGGTGGAAAGACGAAGTAGAAGTGGACCTTCGGGCCCTCGGCGTTTCCGGCTGGCGGACGTTGGCGGTAAATAGGTCCGGTTGGAGAAGGCTGTTAATGGACGCCAAAACCAATTGTAGGTTGTAGGCGCGCAGAAGTAAGAAGTAAGATAGAAAGATATTATAATAATATATGACAAAAAATGTATATTCAAATCATTATGATATATTTTGATAGATGAGGAAAATTGTTTAAATATTAACTATATACATATACATAAAACAATATATAGTATAATACATATATATAACTCACTTTTCTTTTTCCGTTTCGATTTCTTTGGTTTTCACCTCCAATTGTCTGATTAAATTCACTTTTTCTCTATCGGCTACCCGTGCACGATCTTCATATAGATTTTTTAAATTTCTTATATTTTCCAATTGACGTTCGTATTCTTTTTTCAAATTGTCCGACATCAATTGAGTTTCGCGATCGCTTAATGATGCTTCGATTTCTTGTAGTTTAACCTTCAACTATGTGGGAATTATGAAAAAAAAAAAATTGAATTAATTTTTATGTATTGTATAAATGCAATTTATAAATGCAAATAACTTTGTGTGAAAATAAGAAATTTTAAAACAACAGCGTTTTTGTATTTGTATGTCTTCATATATCCAAAATGTTATATAGGATATTCTGAAAAGTACATAGTTAGTTGATTTAGGAAAATTATCCGTTCAATGAACTAAATTTTCTATTACGGATTTATCGATTTTTATATTCTTTCGTATAAATTGAAAATTCAATTAATTTCTGATATTTCATAGAAGAACATTTAAAAATCGCTCCATTGGTTCAAAAAATATGGCCGATTTTCCATTTGATTTCAGTGAAAATTCAATATAATTTAGATATTGTATGAAAATTAGACAAATTTGTACGTACACTTTTTGGAAAATCGACCTATATTTTTTGAAGCAATTGTACGATTTTCAAACCTTCTTCTAAGCCTATCAGAAATTGAATAAATTTTCAAACCATTCAAAGAAAATAAAAATTAAAAATAAAAACCAGGACTGAATTAAAAAGTAGAAATTTAGAAAAGCCCATTTTCCGGAAAATTTAGTTCGTTGACCTCCAAGATTGTTTTTCATTAAATTATACGCATATCACTTTTGGAATATCTCAAAATATTGGCCATATGGATCAAATTTTTCACAAGTCATGCCGCTGATACAAATATAGTTAAATAAAATCGCATATCTTCTATACTAGACTATAAAGAGAAAATTTTCTAAATCAAAATAGAATGTTTTTTATTATTATAATAATAATAATGTTTTAATACGAATGGTTTTTATTTGGAATTTTGTTTTCTTTAGTAGTATATTTGTTTATAAATAAATATTTATAAATATGCGTTTAAAATAAATAATTTTAATTTATATTTCTTTGTTAAATTATTCAGTTATTTATTAAATTTCTCTATAACAATAAAACAACGCACTATCTGTTTAATTAAAATTTTTCAACAACTCGTTATAATAACTCTTGACAATCATAAAAAAATAATAATATTATCATGATGACGTTTTAAGATGATTGCGTGCCATTAAAATTGTTATTCCAATTTTGATTATTTTTTTTAAAGTAAACATTCCAATTAATCTTTAAAAATAAATTTGTAGAACAAGCTTTTTATATCTATACCACATCTCTGTTGCGTCGTTTTAGAAAATGCTGACATATATTTTTCTGATATTGTTATCTTATTACTATTTTCTCTAAAAAAAACTGAAAGTAGATTAGATCATTTTATTTAAAAATGAAAATCAATTATAAAAGTTTTAGAATGCATTCAATTACACAATTAAGTTATGAATTAATTATGAAAATTTGGATATTACATCATTGGTACAAATGATAACGGGCGATTTACAAAACAGTGTCTTTGAACACTTATCCCTAATTTTCAGGAAAATTTAGTTTGAAAGCCTTTTTTTTTAGAATAATTTATTATCTTTTGGGTTATCGTGGGGCATATTCCGGAATAAAGTGAAATAGTGACACGTTGAAAAAATAACATAGTGCGAAATTAGCGATTGGAAAAACAATGTTCCGAAATCTGTTCCCAGAACAAATTATTCCACTTTCAAAAAAGTGAGCAGTGAAAAAGGGAAATTGTGCTACTGAAAGGTTCAAAATTTCATTTCAAATTATGATAAAGTGCGATAAAAATCGATTTTTATTATGAGAATTTATATTGTGGGTGACAAAACATTTCTGCAGATCATAATAATTTCGTATTTAAAATTTTTTTTTACAAGAACAATTCATATTTATCGTAATTTTTTCCCCAGTTACCGGCTTTTATACCAGCTTTTCTAAGTTTTCACTGCGGATTCCCAAAATTTACGTATCTGCGTGAGAATACAACTTTTGATATATTATTTTTCACCACACCGTGTCAGCGTGTTTCGGAATCTGCCCCCTGACAAAGTGCCCGCATAATAAGGTATTTTTCTATTTGTATAAACAACCCTAAAAATTTATATTCTGGGCCCATTAAGACCGATTTTTATAAATAACATGGAAATTGTTAAATATATAATGTGGCATAATTTACAAAAAAAATATATATTTTTCCTTTTATATCTACAACATGTTGAATAAATATATCTATTCCTCCACATATAATTGCTTAATTCAATTCTTCTGTACATAGAATTACTTTATATATATTCTGCTGTATACAAATACATACATTACGTTCGCATTATTATTATTTGTATATCGCTAAATGATTTGGTAATGTTCTTTCAAGTATTAAACACATCACATATATTAATTTTCCGATGTTTGAATTAACTCTATATATATTTACATATTATGCTACAAAATAAATAAATTTAATATAAGGTTTTCAACGAAACCTATAAATATTTAAATCTCCTAAATATTCATTCTCCTAAATACCTGTATGAATATATAATTATATGCATAATATATAAAGCATGTTTTTATGTATATAGATAAAATTTGAGAATTTTCATTTCGTATATATATAAAAAATAGTTATATTTATATGTATATACAATTTAGTTAGAATTCATATATATTTTTATTATATAGATAAGTTAACATCATGATGAAATATATTTTGTAAAAGTTGCGATATCAAATATAAATATATATACATATATAAGAAAATATAACACAATACATATATTATGAAGTTATCTATGTATATATGTAATATATTTATAATAAATACCTGATTAACTTGTTGCTCTCGTATCGTAATCATTTGTTTACTGAAAACAATAACTTCCTTCAACGAAGTAATATGTTTTCGTGTTTCTTGTAATTCGCTCGTTAACGATAATATTTCGGAATTGGCAAGTTGTAATGATAATTGTACTTCAGCCAATTGTGATTTAATTGAAATATCATTACTATTGGTTTGACAATAAATTTTATTTTCCATTATAGATTCATTTGATGGATCAACCGTCATTGTTGTTACATTCAAAGCCTCAATTGGATTTATATTGCTTTGTTCAAGGCATAATAATAATTGTTTATTTAATTGTTTTTCATTGGCAAGTTGCTCGTGAGCATCCGTTAATTTTTGCCGTAATTCAGACAATGCATTTTGACGTGTATCCCGTTTAATACGTAATTCCTCTTTAAATTCATCCAATGTTTGAAATTTTGTTTTATTATTATCATCATCATCATCATCATCACGATGATTATTATGATTATCGTTTGTATTTGTTTCTTCATCTACTATATCACAAACATCATTAATTGTATTTTTATTAATATTTTCATTTTCAATAGTTTCACTATCACTCTGATTTTCATTATTAATAATTTCACTTTCACTATTATTAATATTTTCCATTTTTTCACAATTATCCTTTATATTTTGTTCACTAATAATGTCACTACTACTACTACTTGCTGCACCACTATTACTATCACTATTATTATTATTATTATTATTATTATTATTAATTAATGATGAATTTGTATTTATGTGTTGTTGCTGTTGCTGTTGATGAACTTCTTCGTCCGTATTTGATTGTAAATTTAATGGTAAATTTATATTTTCAATTGATGACCAAGGATCTTGCTGTTGACTTCCATCACCGTTCGGTGTTGATGGTTGACTACCCATATTTTTTTTTTTTTAATTTTTATTATAATTTTAAAATATATATATTTATAATAAAAAACAATAAAATAAAAAGTCGCACTTCCTTTATGTTTGATTATTTATTTATTTCTTTATTTATTTATATATATATATGAATGTTTTTCTTTATAATAATTTTTTGTTAATGGTGAGCGTAAATAATGAATTAAATGGTGGAAAATTTATTGAATATTTTTATTTTTTTAAATACACATATAGAAAAACAATTTTGCGATGGTTATTTTCGTTCCGATTGTTTTATGAACTATTTAAATATATTATATATAGGAAAAATTTTCAAAAATGGAAATAACAAAGAATAATATTTTTATTTTCATTTGATTTTTATTTTCTTTTTTTGGTAATTTTCTCGAAATTATTGTAAAAAAAATTTTTTTTTTATATTAATAGATACACGCACGCACACACGAATGTTTCTTTTTTCTTTCTTCTTTTTCTATATATATAATTTTATAGTAGATATATGCGAGACTTGTGATTTTGAAGAACAACAAAAAAACACTGTGCACTCATTTTGAATTTTCCTATTATAAAAACAAAAAAAAAAAAAATTAAACACTAAACGCGCGAGATATTTATAGAATAGAAAATCTCAAGTTATTTTATGAAATATACAAATATATTTATATATATTAATATATATTAATGATCATGATTATGTGTTGTGTATTTAATAATAAATAGAATCGTATATGTAACAGGTCCGATATCATAAAAAATTATCTATACAATATTACATATCCATATAGTGGAAAAGAACATTGAATGGATAAGTTAGTGGAAGAAGAAGAATGTGGTAGGTGACATGGAATGGAATTCAAGATTTATGAATATTGTGGTGCTGAAGGTGTTGAACAGCCGAGATGTTGGTAAGAAAGATAGTGTATAAATAAGTTGATAAAGAAGAGACGAAGGGAAAATTATGATTGGGTGTATCCAGAGTTTCAATGGGATGTGGGAATTGAGGAATATTTTAAGGGGGATTTGAAGTTTTTGGATATGAGAATGATAAGATGTGAGATGGGAGATGTGTTGTGATTGAATGCAAAGGGATATGGGTTTGTGAGGAAAGCTGGATTTGCACGCTATGAAAGTCCTGTGTAGGGTAAACAGGCTTACATTATGTATGGATGTGTCCGATGTTAGGTGAACTGGAAAAGTTTGGGAGTACGAACGTTGACAAGGGAATGTGTGAACGGGCGATTGTCGGAAAAGACGAGAAGAGATACAGATGATGGAATACAATGGGAAATGGTAGTAGGAGACGAGAGATGGAAGAAATGTTGTATGTGGATGAGACCCGGGAATACGTTCGAATGACCAACCTCTAATTCGAGATCATTTAATTTGATTTACGCATGGTGGATTTGTATACCATTGAAACTGAAAATTTGAACCGCCGTTGAGTATCCGTCTTTAAATATAAAAAAAATTATAATGATTTGTATAGAAATTCGTTAATAGATATGAATTTATATATAGTTCATATTATATATTATAATATTTATACAAATCTATATTTATAAAAGAAAAAAAAATCGATCATTTACGAATATATTTACTTATTGTGTTGAATTTGGCTGTAGTATAGGTGAAATAGAAATTCGTTAATATAACTATATATCGTTAATATAACTATATGCACCATACATATATATTAATATAACTATATATCGTTTACAAACACAATATATTGATAAAATATTGTTGCATATATACATATATGTATGGTGCAATTTTCACAATTTACAAACTCATTTTTTTATCAAATAAAACAAAATAGTTCATTTTTCATTTATATATGTACTATCGATCGAGCGAGTTTTCCCAATTTATATTTTATATTCTGTTCTATTGTGAATTTATAAATCAAATGTAAAAATTAATAAATATATACTTTATTTTTCTTATAATTTTACTCTGTATACGAATATTTTTTTAAAACTTAATGGCATGATAAATTATAGAACATCACAACACAGATGTAAAATCAAAAAAAAAATCTTTGATAATAAATCAGAATAATATATTGGATCTTTTACGCTGACATTTATCGTCGACAGATCATGACAACTTTTTTTTACTTTTTTACAAAGCCTTTAATATGATTAACCGCATGAATACCGTAAATATGCCTGTGCGGTTTTGTTGATCTTTGAATAACACTTTTGCGGATATACGTTTATTGATGCAATAAATATAAATTCTATAATAATAAGCGTAATTTAAGGAAAAATAAGGAAAAAAGTACAAAAGCTCTTAAATGTTCTCAGTAGTTATTTATATAAGATTCAAAATCCTTTCAAATCATTTTTTATTCGAATTTTACGGTTTGTTATATTTTTAATCAACTATACAAACACACCACAGAGAAAATTCTATATCTATTCCTAGACATATAATTGGAAAATATTTAATAAATTACATATGTTATTTATATATATATATTTCACATGCCATTCGAATGCGGTAAAATGCAAACGAATCAAGCAAAATTCCAAAAATATATATATAAATTGAGATAAAATTAGAATCTATAACCAATAATACCGCAAATATTATATATAATGTTTACTTTTTAAGAATATTTTGATAATAATGAATATACGTAATATATAATAAAACACAAAATGAAAAAATTACACCCATTTGAATCTCATGTATACTGTTTATAGTGCTCTTTCGTATATGTGACCCACATATTTTTTGTGGAGATTTGGAAATATTTTTTTGTAAATATTAAAGGGAATCCACGAACCTATACCTATAACTAACTAACTATCGAAACATAAAATCCAATAAAATCGTTTCGTAAATAAAAAAGATTTGTATTTTTTTTTTAAATCTATAATTAAATAGAAAAACTCTTATAAATTTACAAATGGTAGTTCTTGTATATTGATTGTTCAAATAAAAATAAATGTAAAATATTGAAATAAAGAAATGACAAATGTAATGTTGTTGATCGTTTTCAATTACGTTATTAATAACTTTAATATTCTTTTAATTCACTCACAAATCTTTTTGGGGTTGTATTTGCTTTTTATTTTAATTGTCTTTTTTTTTTACCATTACAATAAATTTTTTTTGAAATTTTTTAAAATAAAATCGAATATAAGAAAGAAAAAACAAACTGAAACTGAAAAGCAGAAAGAAACAAATCATATGTCGTTTCAAACAATTGTTTAAGTGCACGTTAGAGGTGGATGGTCTTTATGATAGATAGGACGAAAAAGAAAGGTTAAATGTTTTGATTGTCGAAGAATGTGGGAAGAAATACTATAGCTATCTGGGAGACTGTTCGGTATATAGTTTTGATGTTCTTAGCAAAAAATTAATCTCTTGGTTCGAATCAATATTAATAAAGATACGCAGAAAATATGAATGTTTATCCAGTTGGAGAATTTTCTAATTATAAGAGAAGTTAAAATATAAGTTTGGTATTCGTGGTAATATTTAAAAAAAATGTGTAATGAAGTTATAATGATGATCTATAATCAGCAACAATTCAATGGTATTTGTTATGGTTTCATACCTGTCTAGTGAAAATTCATGTATATCTGAACCCTGTCACTAAAACTGTATAGACGCAATAACTTTAAATTTATAAGTGTTATCGATAAACATCGTTATAAATGTGATGCACAAAAATCATTTGAGGTAAACAAAACCGCGGTGTAAAGTATTCAGAAGTGAGGAATTCATTGGATTATCGTAAAAAAAACCTAATGAGACTATAGCCGCCTTTTAAGTTGCAATATTTTATTGTTCAATATGTAAAATACTTTCACAAATATAATATACAATTACCAAATATAATATAGTATAGGTCCTTAGATTGTGGGATATTAGTATATTATTCATATAATGATCGGGTATTGTTCCTTTTTTTCCGTGTGTTCCAGATTAATATAAATTTCTATAACTCCTTTGTATATACATATACCAATATATGTGAATGGAAAACAAGTATTATTTTAAGGCAATACCACCTTTGAAGGATGAAATTTGACAAATCCAAATTTTATATTTTTTTCAATTAATCCATTACAAAACTCGTTATTCCCGGAAATATTCAAATACTTATAAAAAATATTTGGGTTGCGAAATGGGGGTTAAATAGAATTACATATAAATTTGGTTTTTATTATATTTATTATATATATAATTAATGAGTTAAATACAATAATATTGCATAATTTAATTTATACAATTATACACACAATGTATTCTTAATATCATACACTCTCATATATATATTTGGTATATAATTCAATTGACAATTGAGAGTAATTTATGTCCTTCAGACATAATACATATATATATAGGGAAAATCTGTATAATTATATGTAAACGGATATCTGCTATATATTTATAATGTGAAACCGTTGAATTATCTTGAATACGCATATTTAATAGAGGAATTTTGTTTATTTATATATAATATGCGACTTTAAATTTTATTATTCATTATTTATTTCATTTATATAGATGTATAAATAAATATATATATATATATACAAATTACAAATCAATACTTATATAATATGATATATTTTATATTTATACATATTCGCCTTTATGTGTATAATATAAATAATATATATATGCACTATATGAAAACGCATAAATTGTCGAACAATTAAACCTCTCTTCCTTAATTTCCTCAATAAATTTTATTGGAAAATTTTATTGCATGTGCAATGATATGCATATATATATATTATAATGTACTCATATATACAGGGTATATATCAACCCAAAATCCTTTATTTTGTCTGATCAAATTTTGATAATTTATTATAGAGAATTTTTATGGGTGATACATTTTAACATAAACTAATTTAAACCGGAATTTATTGGAGTAATTTTTTTGTATTTTAAAATCATTTCGATATAGGCGTGCGAGTGATAAGTAATTTTAATCTGCCACTGCTCTATAACTGTTATAGATTCCGGGTTATGAAATTCAAAAAATAAAACAAATGAATGAAAATTACAAAGATATTCAAAAAATTGCCGGAATGAATGAGTCGGTTCAAATATTACAACTCTTCGCCTCGGACTCCGGCTCCTCTACCGTGCTTAAAATAGAGAACAAGCCGGTATATATATATATATATATATAAAGATATTATTTTATATGCTAATAATAATAATAATAAATATATATTTTATATGTATATATTTAGCAATGTAATATATTAATGTAAATGGTATCTATCTATTCTATAAATATATATATGGTATGTACTCTGATAGAAACTAAATGTATATATATTCATGTGTTTATCAATTTTTGAAATTGAGATACACGATCGTTATATAACTAACTATATATACATAATACTTGTTCATCCCCTATAAATACGTATAAAATACAATCATTATTATATACTATATACTATTATACATAGTCCGCGCGTATAAAGTTAAGTGTATTTATTTAAACAATTTTATTGTCTGTATTTTAGTGCATATATATATATCGTATATAGGTGCATGAAAGTCGTTTGTGTTCTACGTCCAACTAAATATACGGATTCATTAGTTGTTGTTGTTGTTTCTATCAATAAAATATATATATATATATAACCACCCTCATATGCAAGTATATATCAATATATATATATATATATATATACAAAAGGCGATCGTATATACATTTTATTATATATTGTGAATGTAACATTGAGCGTATGAAATTGTTCATATATATATATAACAACCAAATCGTTATACTGATTTTCTTTTGTTATTATAAAGCAATATATATGTATATAAAAACCCCATCATGGTGGCAATAAATCAATCGATATATAAATCTTATATATTCTTTTGTTCAAAATGTTATGACGATATGTTGTTATGGTTTGTTTCTATATACATATATCCATTCATTTATAAGTTTATATAGCATTGCTTTATAAAATATAGTAAAATCCAATATCATATATGGAGTCCTATTTTATATATATATATTATACAGAGTGAAAAAATACGAATAGATCAATTAAAAAAAAAATTATTTAATTAAAATAAAAACATTTTTACATTAAATTACCATACCAATTTTTGGCAATACTACACTTCAGCGCCAACTCAGAAACCTGTAATTTGGACAGTTACATTTTTACTGAGGGTCCTATTCTAACCAACTTTTTTACTGAGGGTCCTATTCCAACCAACTGAACTTTTGCCCAGAACTTAGTCGTTCCAATTTCCCCATCGGCCAGTGGAAAGAGATCAAACATATGGAAAATTCCAAAAATTTTCGCTAGGGAAATTTTTTTTATTTTAGCACCTAAATGAGAAGATGAGATCATTTCGCAAATGTGTTTGCTGACCTGATCTATGGTCCGGCCTGAAAGTTTATATTCGGAATTTTTATTTTTTCATGTATCCCCTCCAGAGAATTTATTAAGGGTGGAATTTTTTAAAATTTACCTCCTTCACAAACTGTGGTAGCGGACTTATAGTCGCTCCAATCCTGTGATTATAGTGGTAGGTGTTAAAGTTAGAACATTTCGTACCCACTCTCCCAATACGATACGATTTCTGAAAATAATCTCTGGACTACACGATATTTCTCTTGTTGGATGTGAAGCGGGACATCCTGTATGTGTATTAAATATATAAATGTATAGATTAAAACTTGTATATATAATATAGATATAGATGTGAATGAATGAATGAATGAATGAATGAATGAATGACTGAAATAAATGGATGAAATATGAATGAAAGTATTTAATTTTTTATATATAACCATATAACGCTGATAAATAATAATATTTCTTATGGTTCATTTGAGTAATTTTATCTTGTATAAGGTCTTTTGGTTTCATAATAGATTTATTTTTATATTATATTCTTAAATAATTCATCTAAAAAATACATTAATGCTATATATATATACAATATAAAGATTTTCAATATGAATAAGACCAAAAACGCAAAAAGTTGATGTAAAAAAAATATAATATATATATATGATATATTTATATTTTATACATTATATTTATATATATATATGTATTTAATGGTTATATAACTATCTATAATATCAACAACAATAACGCACAGCACCAACGGGAAAGCAACACCAATCATTTATATTTGTATATATATTGTACATTTATATGTTATCATCATCATATAATTGGGGTTTCATTTATATTATATATATATATATATATGGTATATATGGAAACGTTTTGTATACATTTATTGTATATATATTATTTATATATCATATATATATATATAGTTAGTACGACGATATGCTGTTATTATGTAAGTGATTTGTTATATGGAAGTAATTTATCTGAAAAAAATGATAATAATAAAGATAAAATGGAATTCGCTAATGAATTGTAATAGTTACCATAAATATTATTGCAATATAATATATATATATATATATATTAGCGGCGCCGCGTGGCCAAAAATTATGGTTGTCAAAATTTTTCAAAAGAACAATAATTCGTTAAATTAAAATAATTTATGTGTTTTTAATTTTTTCAAAAAGTCAACTAAATTTCTTTTGGAATTTCAATTTAGAAATGCTCAACTGGATTCAATTCACAAATAAATTATTATTTTTAATTTGCACTAAATATCATTAAAATGCAATATGAAATCTCCAAGTTGTTCAAAAACTAAATTAGCAACATGAATAAATAAAAATAAATGCTCGTATTGCAAAAATACTTTGTTAATTTTAAATGAGAATTATTTTATTATATATTTTCTTCTTTTACACACACTACTAATTTCTCATACTTTACCTCATTTGTTTTTGTATTGTATCTACATAATATAGACTACATTACAGCATGTGCGATATATGAAAATGTTAGTTTACCATGTGTATGGTAGGTTGCTAAAAAAAAATATTGACAACATTCTTCTAAACACACCATATAAGTAAATCAAAAGCCCATATATTTTAAGCTTAACTACAATTTTATTTAGAACAAATATAACCATTGAGTTGTTACAACAAAGCTTTCACAACTTAAATTCAAATACATATACATATAGTTGAATTTGTATATAATAGCATAATACGATAATAGGTAAATATAAGACAATATGCATGGAATGGAAGTTGTTAGTATTTTATTGTAACAACCTACTGATTAAGTGTGTTGGTGTTCTAAATGAAATTGTAGTTAATTTTAAAATATATGGACTTTTTGATTTTTTATATGATGTGTTAAGAAGAATGTTGTCAACATTTATTTTTAACAAAACTATTTAAAATCAATTCTATATCGAATAGTACGTGAAGTTAAAAAAACTTTTCGCAAATTTTCAGGACACATTTTTTTTTTAAATATTGAATTTTTATATGATTTTTTCGCAAAAATCAAGTTGTCATATGACAACTAGGACATTACCAGGATACGCCACTAATATATATATATTTATATAAATGAACGAACGTAATTTATATGATTATGAATAAGTGGAATTGATGTAAATAAAATTGAATTCAAATAGTTAATATATATGTATATATATATATGCAGATATAAAGACTGGGTGATTCATATATATGTATTATTTATTACAACGCTTGAACGTTAAAATGTATACCACCAACCACCTGTATATTAATGAATTAAATTGTGCATTATACCATTTTTTTACTTTTAATTATCTACGGATTTTGAAATTTTTTCAGTAATATAAAAACATGATTTACGTCTGTTAATCAATAATCATTATATCCATTCTTATTATACATTCCACGAGAAACTTGAAAAAAACTTTAGTTATTTTCAATACAATAACTTTATTATATATATTTATAACGTTCCACGCGATATATCACATCAATTACTTATTATCTGTAACTAACTATATATGTTCACTTTAAACTCAAATAACATATATAGATATAATATGATTTTGTATAATTACTTTAAACATGTGAGTATATACGTTATAATAATATATAATAATATATACGAGGGCAATCGCAAAAGTTTAACAAGATTCTTAATGTTTTCCATTAACGCTTTTTGATAAAAAAATGCCAACCTGAAATTCTAAAATTTTAGATCTGACATAAAACAAATCTAAATCGTCGGTTGTAAGCGAAAATTAAATTGTCGAAATTGCCAAATAAAACCCGTTAATTTGTCATATGAATCATTATATATATACTTTCACGGTTTCCCTTGTATATGTGTACCGATATTCTTCAAATAGTTTTATGGTAAAAAGGAAAACTTATATAAGTATATATATTTCTATGTTCTTGTATGAGAAAAGAGAAATTTTCAATTAAATATACATATATTAAAAATTCTTATATATACGTATATATACATAACGTTTATAACAACAATTAAGTTTTAAGTAAATGAACATTATTATATGTATATGATATGGTATATATGACTTGAATATTGAATACAATTTTAAGTCCATAATATATATCCAATAAATTTACCGTTTATCAATAATTGTTTAAATATAGATATATTCATATTCATATATGTATATAAGATACAAGTAAACAGAATAAATTGCATTTCTTTCTATACATATGTTATAAGAATTCCATAAACTTGCATAACGGCAGCATATATTTAACTTTATACCAAAACAATTATTGAATTTCCATATTCGTTTCCATTCGATTTATGATTATTTGTATATGATGCACATTCGCGTCTATATATAATTAATTAATATAATTAATACAATTTTATATAAAATCGATACCATGCGATCGAATATTATTATATATCGTAATATATATATTGACACCGGCAGGACGAGTATTATTTTCCTTTAGAAAATCGAAGAAAAATTGTCGACACAACCGAAATCTAACCCAATTAGTTCGATTTTTTTGTACAAATCAGTTTTTTTCCAATTGAAGACAATATGCCATTATTTTTAAATATCTTACATTTAATGAATTAAATAAAATTTTTGATTAGAATTGGTTTTTTCAATACACATATTAAGAAATAAAGGTTATACCAATTATTATATTATATTTAAAATTCATATTATTTATATAAAAATCGTTTGAAAATAAAAAGGTTATCAATTTTATAAGAACGTGTACAAGTACTCCAAATATATACTTTCCTTATCACATTTAAAGAATAATTGGATCATATTGATATTGTATATATGTACTGAATTCAACTGATTCAACACACATATAATTATATATAAAATGTTGTATCATACAACATTTTATTTTAGTCATATTCGAAATTTTAAATCTTGTTGTTATTCGTATGTATATAATAAATAATATATATAACAGATGAATATTCTAAATAATGTGTAAATCAGAAAAATAATATAATAATACAACGTCATTAAGAAAAAAATGATATAGAACAAATAAATTGTTAAAAATTAAATCTTAATTTCTGTTCGATTGTACAAATCCAAATTTGATCATAATTTTTAATAGATTTATGGTGAATATTTTCTTATAAGTGTAGTGAAACCGAGAAATTAAAAAAATCGAAGACTCAAAGTGATTTATATCCCATTTATATATAACATAAATTATTTTCGCAAGGAATAAAATTTCGTTCCAATAATGATAAGATTATTTATATTCTACATATTTCTTATAAATAAATTATCATTACAAGAATCAAATAACATTATTCCGATTGATAGTAATAATAATTATACATTGAATGTGGTTGAAGAAACATTAAAACTATTAGAAGAAGGACGAAGTCAATTGCAATTGAGTGGAAATTCAGAAAATTCATTTTTTCTTGGTATAACTGGAACGGGAAAGACAACAGTTGCATTGATATTAATGGGCGATAATAGTAAATTAACATCAGTCGATGTTGGTGGAAATTATCCAACGGGACAGTATGTAATAGTAGATGAAACCGGTTTGATCGGGAATAGTACAGTAGTATCCAAAACAATTTTACCATATTTATTCGTTGATTATACTAGTAAGGACAATGCAACATTCTATGATTGTCCTGGTTATGAGGACACCAGAAGTACCAGTATCGATATAACATCATCGTTTTTCATTAAAGATGTTGTAGACTATTCAAATTATACAAAATTCATTTTTGTTATAAATTATCATGCTGTTAAAGTTGGTGGTAGTCGTAGTGAATTTTTAACAATGACCGAACATATTGATCGTTTTATGAAAAATGTAACAAAATATAGTGCATCCATTGGAACTGTAATAAATAAAATTGATAAACCTACGTCGTCGGATGATCAAATAATGGCAGGAATTGTAAAGTTTTTGACTGATGCTCTGTATGATCTAAACGAAGAGCTTCATCCAAAACCATTCCATTCGACAGCAATTGAATTTATAAATGTGATGCTAGAGCAAGCAGATGATGAACGATATATAAAAATACAATTATTGAGATCACCAGACCGACCAGGTCCATTAAGTGAAATTGAAATAATACAAAATTGTAAAACATTCATACAACGTATGATTTACAATGATTTAAAATTTATCCATAAAGATCCGGATGATTTTGGATTTACCATATCAGATAAATCACAAAATGATATTCATCAATTGGCGGATGCATTCAATGAGGAAATAACAATAATTATGCAACGTGTGAATAATGAAATTGAAAATTATTTTTATGATTACGAAAATGATTTGAGCAAAGATATGTACGTACTGGAAAGTAAATTCAAAGAATGTTTTGAAGCGATAAAGCGAATGACTGACCATCCGGAACAATTAAATACCACTGATAAATTCCTCATACATTTAAATGAAACATTATTAAAATTAGAAATATTAATTACCGAAAATGTTACCGTTAATCTATTGAATACATTAGACTTTTTAAATTTTTTACAACTTGTCAGTCGTACTAACATGAAAATCGATTCAATCAATTGGGTATATGCTTTACATGGTACTAAATCCATTTTAAGCGAATTGAATCAATTTTACACATTTCTACCGATGGTTAATACGAAATTTTCACATTATGATTATCAAAATGATAGAACTATATACAATGTAGCCAATCTAAATGATTGGGGAAAATCCGGTAAACGACAAGGTATACAAATAACAATGGAAAATTGGGAATTATTTTTGGAAAAATCGGGATTCTCAGTTATGAAAAATTTTGTGTTAAATAATTTACAACTTAAACGTTTAAATACGGTTTTAAAATGGACATTAAAATTTAAATTACAAATTGAATGTGGAAGCGATAATACATTAACCGTTAAGGGAGAATATGTGAAAATATCGGATGTGATTGCCGCAAGTTGCTATAATACAGCAATAGTTATCAAAGTGATGGCCGTAAATTTTATATTTTTTAATAATAATTTAGATAAAAAAGGTAAACACATTTATTTGTCGGTTATGGGACAAAAGTGGGAAATATTGCAGAATACGGATATTATTTTAAGCGGTATCGATGGTAAAGATAATTTAAAAGCACCTAAACATGGAAATAAATATGGTGAAGATGGTAAGTCTGGTAAATCTGGCGGATATGGTAGTGGCTCTGGAACGTTTTTTGGAATTGGAAAAGGAAAAAATGATAATACAAAATATTTGAATATTAAGGCCGATGGAGGCAGAGGTGGAAGAGGTCAAGCTGGAGGAAATGGATATTATGTTCCACATGAGTTATTTCCTGGACTCGGTATAGAACGGGGAAATCTAGATTGTGTTGGAAGGTTACCGACCAGGAAAAGTGATAATAAAAGGTAATATAATAATAAAATATTAAAATATATCATTTTAGTTTTGATATACTGAAAGTGGATAATTTACGTAGATATTATACACAAACTTATTACAACCTAACAGAAGGTTATCCACCAAGTGGAGTCTCCCAAATAATATATCAACATTATGGTTTTTCTGTATATGGTGATTGCGGGGGAAATGGAGGCGATGGAGGGGCTGGCGGTAGAGGTAGTAACTTTGGTAAAATAAATATTATAAATATGAAGCAACCCTCAAACGTACGGATATCTCAGGTACGAGGTGCCGATGGCCATTGTGGTACGGCAGGAAATGCGGGTCGTAATAATTTGGTGTTACAACTTAAGTGTATGGCAACGGAGACTCATATGCCGGGAAATATAACCTATCAAACTTTAATTCCGGATGATATGTTGTGGAAACCATACGATTTTTCACTTTGTCCATCTTTACGAAATGGTGGATGTGGTAAAAAAATGTTTAACGAAGAATATCAAAATGACCCACCACGGTTTGATCTTACCAATCGCATAGATATATTTGTATATAAATTATTCATTAAAATGCATATGGTGGGGTTACGTAAAACAACTTTAAAAAATTTTATTAATAGTATATATTTTCTTACACCGTTTTCGGATATCTAAAAGTTTGATTTTGACGTACACAAAAAAAATCTACGAAACACAATTGTATATAATATTATTTGGATATTGGAAATATTGGACAAAATAATTGCTTATAAAATTTTTTTTCAAATAAAATAAATTGTTTATTTTAATATTAAATTTTGATATTTTTCGGAAAAAATTTGAAAACTGGTAAAAATAATTAATTTGTTTTTAGACCTTTTGGAAGTATGAAAATATATTTCATGTTTTAAGGAAATTGTTGGATTGCATTAAATATCATATCAGAACGAAACAAAACCAAAAGAGTGATATTTGATTTAAATAATCCGACTGTCTAATACCCTATTTAAATATATTTCTTGTATTCATTAATTTAAACAAAATTGAATATGATTATCTGTCACAAATGAAATACGCAATTTCGTACGTATTCTTCTATAATATTTCGATAATAATCAATCGAATAAATTAATAAAATTTTATTTCAATGCATGTCGCGCTATCGCAAATACATTAATATGTATGCATATTTTATTTAAAAAAAAACACACAAAACAAATTTATTCAATATATAAATAAACAAATCTATATATAAATTATTATACATGTTAATTTTATGTGAATATAGTATTTAGTATTTAGTATATATGTATATTATTGTTATAATATAATACACTAATAGCGTATACAAACAACAATAATTAAGCAAGTGTTTTACTGTGATACTATTTCCCATCCATAATCAGTTTATAGTAATCATATATATATATATATATATATATATTAGAGTGGTTTTTTTTTATAAATTCTGGAATTTGGCTGGTCGCACCCCCCAATTTTTTTTATTTGGTGAAATCATGAATATTGGTAAAATTTGGGGTAGGTAAGTTGAGGGGAAGTGGACCCACCGAGGGGTTAAAGTTGAAAAATTCAGTGTTTTTAAGCAGATTTTCGCGCTTAAAGCGTTAACGGATGACATTAGCGGGTTAACATGTATGGTGGACTTAATTAAAATGAAACAGGGAAACTTTTTCTAATAGACACTTACCCCCTAAATCATCCCCTTAATACCCCTCCCATACAAAATTCATTCACATAATTTGCAATATATTTTTAACATTATAAGGGTTAAAAATTGACATTAAAGGGTTAACATGTATAAAGAGCACCCATTATTATTGAACGCCTAAACTTTTCTTAGAACATACTATGGACCTAAATCATCCCCTTAAGGCATCCCCCATACGAATTTCCGATTTTTCACACAAAATTAGTATATTTTGGTGTATTATATGAAAATACATTAAGAAACACCTAAATCTCATATGATATTTAAAAAATGCACATTTATCATATAAAAATTTAAATTATTATAAAATGAAATACTATTAGTATTTAATTTTGTTATTTATTTATTTCAAAGACATAAAATATTAATGTACAATAATTTAATAATTAATGCAATAAGCAATTCACATGAAAAGTGGTTAAGGATTACGAAGCAAAATATCCAACTAGCAAACAAAAATGACTTACAATTATATATAGGCTTAAAAATATATTCATTTAATTACATTAATTATGGCCGATTCAATCCACTTGATGTTTTAATCATGACTTATAATTCTTATAATAGCTTTTTGTTAGACAACAATGTTAAAAGAGTAACATTTAAAGATAAACATTAGTTTTTAATAAGCACTATGCTTTAAAATTTCATTATAGCATTCATGGTAATAATACCTATAAAATGTGCACAATGTGCACAAAGCTACTGATCGGCTATGATCCAATGGTTCAATGGAATTTGTTATTGTTCCATTTTTGATCACCGAAATTGCGTGTATTTTTTGGATCCTGTCACTAAACTGCAGTGTAGTAATTTGTGCACCAGCCCATATGTAGGAATTTTACTCTAGAAGTGGTCTTATAAAAGACCTATAAACTAATGCTAAATTTTCAGAATTGAGAAATTCTTTCGATCTTCTTAAAAATGCAATGCGACTAGCCGCTTTTTTAGCTGCAATTATTATATTATTACTCCATGAAAAGTTGTTTGACAAAGACGTTCCCAAATTTAATAGGTCATTAGATTGTGGAATAATTGTATTATGCATAAGTATTGGGTCAACATTTATGGATCGTTTGTTTGAGAACAAACATGCCTTTGTTTTAGATGGACTAAATTCTACTAAGTTTATCCTTCCCCAATTAGATATTGAATCTAAATCTTTGTTAATTCAAGAAATCATCTTCTGGCGAGACTGAATCATTTGATTCGCATTATGATTACGATGTAGTTCATACGAAGGATAAAAATCAGATAGCAGATATTAATTATTAATGTAATTTTAATAATGATGACGAGTATTTGTTATAAACTTTCATATATAATTGCGAGTATGTGTGTGTAGACTTTGTTAATCTTTGGCTGCGTCCGACACAATATACCAAAGATATTCATTAATTTGATCCCAATGAATAAATGGTGACTTATTTCATGAATTCAAATCATAAAAAGCACAGCTAGGATTTGAACTCGTGACCACCCGCAATTGGGTTGGATGCTTTATCAACGGCACCACCAAGTCGTCTTATAATTATTAAATTATTGTATATTAGTATTTTATGTCTTTGAAATAAATAAATAACAAAATTAAATACTAATAGTATTTCATTTCATAATTATTTAAATTTTTATATGATAAATGTGCATTTTTTAAATATCATATGAGATTTAGGTGTTTCTTAATGTATTTTCATATAATACACCAAAATATACTAATTTTGTGTGAAAAATCGGAAATTCGTATGGGGGATGCCTTAAGGGGATGATTTAGGTCCATAGTATGTTCTAAGAAAAGTTTAGGCATTCAATAATAGTGGGTGCTCTTTATACATGTTAACCCTTTAATGTCAATTTTTAACCCTTATAATGTTAAAAATATATTGCAAATTATGTGAATGAATTTTGTATGGGAGGGGTATTAAGGGGATGATTTAGGGGGTAAGTGTCTATGAGAAAAAGTTTCCCTGTTTCATTTTAATTAAGTCCACCATACATGTTAACCCGCTAATGTCATCCGTTAACGCTTTAAGCGCGAAAATCTGCTTAAAAACACTGAATTTTTCAACTTTAACCCCTCGGTGGGTCCACTTCCCCTCAACTTACCTACCCCAAATTTTACCAATATTCATGATTTCACCAAATAAAAAAAATTGGGGGGTGCGGCCGATGATACAAAGCGATTTAAAATCTTCGAACAAAAAAAAACCACTCTAATATATATATATATATATATGTATAATATAATCTTTTAAACACCATATATATAGTATATGGTATCTCCTATATACACCCATAGCAAAAAACAATAACCCGCAATCCTAAATTAATTCTATATGTCATTTAAATCTGTGCGGTGTACATCCATCCATCCATTTCCATATATATATGCATAATTTCTACATACATATGCATATATGTATATATTATATACATTACATATGAATTTTGAATCTCATATAATTCACTCATGCATTTACAAAACATCATCTTTTAGTTTATCATCTCCTGAGACAAGAAATACATATATTATATTCTATATCATTGATATACATATATTCGCTTAATATATTTATGTATAGTGTATATATTAAATTAGTAAATATACTAAAGAATATATATATATATATATATATGTATATACATTTTATGAATTGATGATAAATATATGAAAATTACAATATTGTTCAAATATATACTTGGAATAATCTGATTTCAACAAAATTTTTATGCATATTCAATTTTTGATTGATTCACGTAACGAACTTAACGAATGATTCTAATGGTTTTATGCGATTAAATTTAGTCATTCGGGATGTGACATTGACGCACGATCTATATTATATTATATTATATTTATTTTGATAATTACCAACTGTATTTAATTATTTTGTTTTTTAAATATACGATACAAAATCATTTAAAAATTCAATGAAATAATAAATAAATGAAAAAACTAGACAAGTTACGCAGGAAAATGTATACATGTAATAAGTAAATTTCCAAATATATACAGATTCTCATTTTCTATTAAATTATTTCATTGTTTTTTGAACATTATTGTTTTATCATTATATGAAAAGTGTATAACATTTATAAATAAGAATATATAGATAAATACACATCGCATACATTATTTATATGGATTATATATAAATAAACATAATGATATATATATATATAGAGATAAATGCATTGTGTAGTAATACATGAATATTTAATAAACATGCAAAATTTATATATACATATATTGATAAGATATAGATAACACACCGCAATTAAATATATGTGGTACATATAAAATATGATGATATCTCGTTGGATAAATTATCATTTTTAATTATTTCATTTTATTATATAAATATTTAATTTAATTATTTGTAAATATATACATTTAGATTTAGACTAATCCTCCGAGCATTTATTCCCAAAGACAGTTGACCTTTTACGGGGCATTGTGTCACGCCCTGCTACTAAAAAGTCTCCATGCACTCATAGAGCCAGTTCAGAAACTTCGTCAATATTGCCATAAATCGTTAACGACTTTCATCTTCCGTATATAGGTGACTTATTAGATAATATATAAAGTGCCCGGTTATGCACTACTCTAATGTTTGCTTTGCTTATATTATGGTTGAGAATTTATTTCGTTAACTATTTGGAATAACGAGGATTGAAGATTATAGAGCGTATGCAGCAAACCAGTTGTCACTCCAGTCTATCTGGAATTCTCGTATAGCTGCATATCTTTCATTCTTGTATGAACCATTCATTTTCCTAAACGATTAAATTGATCCAGCATGGATTACATTTAGCGTCGAGACCTCTCTTGTGATTACATCTGCTATATAATTTCCTACTACTCCGCACTGTATCCACGTATCCACCTTAAGGTAACTTCGTTTACCACTCACACAGTTTTAGTATACCTTTTAGTAGGCAGTCAACTCTTAACTTTGATTCTATCTGCCTGGAGTTTATGGTCATTAGCGCTGATTCGCTGGGTGCATGTTTTGCTCCTGCTACTATATATTTTGGTTGGTTTTGGATCAATCCATGTGTAATATTATAATAAGAGTTATTTTCGAACTTGATTTTCTTGCCTGTCCAGTCCTTCTGTATATTTTCAAATTTTCTTCTGTATAATGAAATATTAAAAATGAATTGAATTCATAACAAATTATGCGAAAAATAAAAACAAAAAATTTATGAAACACTATAATTTTCTAATTAAAAAAATAGGAAAAGTTGATGAGAACGAACAGTTGATTTTACCGGTTTAATTTAGTTCGGTACACAAATAAATTTTTTTATATAAAACAGCTCAATAGACAGGTTTCAGAATATTCTATCATTTTCTTGGTATTAATTGGTATAATCTTTTTTTATTTATTTTGTTGCCTATAAAGAATCAAGGACACTTTGATTCTATATATGGACTATAATATTTATAAAATATATTTTAATTTATATCAATATAAGGATATAGAATTTTGCATATTATTTGTTGGAAAACCAATGAATCAATATTCAATAAATATATCAATATATAAAGAAAGATGTGTTTATAAACTAATTGGAATTTAATTAATATTCATAACCACTAATAGTTTTAGCATAACTCTCTCTCTATATATATTTGTCATAAATAAATGTTTATATAATACTATATGATATTAAATTTTTAATCCTTATTATATACATATCTATCTACCAATATAATATAATGTGTATAGTTCATTCGACTATATATATGTATATTGAATCTCAACTCATATACTTATTAGAGATATATATATATATATTTATAATATACCTTATATGAATATTTAGAAATTATATCTATATATGTAAGCTCAATATTTAAATAATTGACTATAATATATTGGTTATCATATAGTTGAACGTGATGATATTGGTATGATGATAGCTCAAAATCTTTTAGGCATATACATATATACATACATAATTTTAAATATTAAATTTATTTATAAACTCTATATATATATATATATATATATTAATATACAAACATTTATTTATATATACTGTTTTGGTATTGATTGAATACATAGTTATATATTATATAAAACGGGTGTTTTTTTTTGACGAGGTTGAGAACTATAAATAAAAACACAAAATGAATTATTTAATTGATTTTTTTTTATTTAGAAGTTCAAATGTATTTCTATCCACGTTGGTGCTGCTCTTGACGATCAGCAATCTATATTAGTCTAATTTTTAACGACCTTTTGAAGTAAAACCTGGTATATAGTTGCAGAATATAACTCTCATACAATGTTTACTTCCAGGTCGTAGATTGTTGCTGGTTAACATATCCCGCACATATATCAAATAATCAATGTTTTATTTAAATGTTTTCAAACAAAAAATCAAAAAACAAAAACAAAAATTCAAACTTACATCACACTTCTTCAGTACGGACATTTCATTGTCGGTTTATTGCCTTCTATAACATTAAAAATAGTAAATGTTTCAGAAGTATTGTATGTTCTCAAAGACGATTATGTCGACTATCAATTTAACGTAATTTTGTATGTGTTTTCTTCTAAGCGAATATGAACACCGAATAGAATATAAACCGAATATAAAAATAAAATATATAAAAAATCGACAGTTCTATATCATACAAAAAAAACACCCTTTTTTTTATATCAATATGTGTATTTCCATAAATATAAACCATAATTTGTTCACATAATTTATTTGTAATCCTTTTTAATATCTATAAAGATAATATTTGCATGCGTATGCGTTTAGATGTACATTTAAGAGGAATTTTAATTTAAATAATATTCTATTAAAAAAAATATATGAATTTTTTTACAAAACTCATTTATATACATATTTAATATTTATAATTCCCTCCATATATATTTATATGTTGATTATTTTACTTGCGTTGCGTTAACAATTCTGCAATTGATTTTAATATGAGTATATCCAAAGTCCAAAGATATTTTTTCGGTATAAATGTTGTCTAAATATATATATACGCATTTTTTGTTTTACACACTAAATGTACAATTCGATATGATTATTCAATTTGCATGTTTGTGGCCTGTGGTGATTGCCATACCATATTCAAATATAACTAAAAACATATATAAATCTATTTAATAAAACCCATATCATTCCAATAACATTTTCCTTGTTAGTCCGATCCAAAATGTTATTATCCTGTGTTTTGCTGAATTATTTAAAAAAAATGTTCCTTTGTTCCATATAAATCATAAACCGGTAATAATTTAAAAGATTATTCGAATAGCATCACATACTGTTGGACGACTCTGACTTATGGTTAACCTTATTACTTCAATATAGATGGACGTTTTTCTTAAATTTCCGTTTAATTTTTAAGAAAAAAGGACCACGTTTTACATATTTTCCACATAGGAGAGATGTTCCACATCGAAGTCTATACCATACGGAATACATTGCTTATATTCTATATCATTATTATGAAATTTATATTAAATATTATTTGTTATTTTAAATTGTTATATCGTTGTTCAAATAATGAAATACCGCACGATCGATTAGGAATATTACTATATCACTATTTATATGGTTGGGTATAGGTAAAATTATATTTATACGAAATATTGAAAAATATATACACATAAAAATGAATATTGAATATTGACATATAAATACTAAAATGAAACAGGACAAAAACAAACAAAAAAAAACAACAAAAACAATATTTCATCTTAACATAATGTAGTATATATATATATTCTATACGTATATATTATGATCAAAATAATAATATAATCATCTATCACCATCAAGTTATCCTTTTTAGCAATTCCTTTTTTTTTTTTTGGTTTCTTTTTATATAGATATATATGCATTTACAATTTGTTTAAAGTGTATTAATATATTATATATAATAATAAGCAAGCTGTATATTTCTTTATTTCCTTATATCCTTCAATATGCTCTGCATATACAAACCAAAAATATTCACATAAATTGTGTTTTGCTTTTGCACTTGTTGTGATACTCTTTTTCTCTCACGACAAACCATTGATGATGGTATATTACAAAAAAAAATCCGAATTATCCTTTAAATTTTTCATATATCCGTTATTTATAAAACATATCTATACATATATAGATAATTTAAAACGTTTAGATATATTCTGTGAACAAATACAAAAAATACGTATTACGTAAATAATATTAACAATGGTATGTGTCAGTACTAATTCTTACGTAGTATCGAATACAATAAAATTTATATGTGATCATATAATAAATATTATTTTATTTTATTGATTTTTATATGAAAAATCAAGGGGAAAAATGAATGAGAGTGCGTGGTGAGTGTGAAAAGTTCAAAACAAAATGCAATGAGAATTAGATGGTTCTTTTTTTTTTTATTCTTCAATTTATTTTTAGATTTTTTTTAAACAGTCTGGTTCTAGCTATTGTTGATCGTGGTTCATATCGAAAGTATTATCATATCTATTTTAATGTGTGTTTATTTTATCATATACAAAACGGAACTAAACGTATAAACACGAACAAAAAAAAACAAAAAGGAATTCCCTAGTTTTATATTTGTTGCAAAAAATTTTGTATAGAAAAAAGAATTTTTTTTTTATATATTATTTATGCAATTTTATTATTACTTTTAATTTGAAAAAATGTTCATATGATAATCATTTCATATCTATAAAATATCAAAAAAAAAAAAAAATATAAAATAATAATTAATTTAAATATTTTATGGAATTAAAACAATCCAAAAAAAGAGTATTTCGTCTTTGTTTTGTATATCGTATTATTTATTTTTTGAATAATGTGTGTCGGTTTTAATTAGTCATTTTTTTTTAAAATAATTCTACACATAAAGAGTGGATATGAAAAAATTAAAAAAAATTAAATAGATAAACACAAGCAATATAAAAATAATAAATAAATAATTTTCCATATTATTATTAAATACTTAACTGTACAAAAGGATTATACACATCACATCTATATATATACAGATAAGTGAAGTGTTTTTTTTTTAGTTTATTCTTATACAAAAAACCTACATATCTTTTCTTTACAAAATTAGTTCAAAATACTTTATCCATCGGATCATCATATTCAAATATAAATATTAATATAATAAAAATATGTGCATTTTTATTAAAATTAAAATATATAATAAATTAAAAAAAAAATGAATGTGTGTGATAATGAAATAATTAAATAGTGAAAAAATGTCATATTTTTCTTTTTATTTATTTATATATACATATAGTATGGTATATACACGGTTTATTGTATGCGGTTGACCTACTAAATTATATTTTCTTATAAGATATTATTGTTATTATTATTCTAACGCATGTAGTGAAAAATTATATTGAGTATTCTTTCTTTCAGAAAATTTTCTAAAAGGAAAATCATAAATCCGAAACGTATAAAATTTTTTTTGTGTAAATTATTTTTTAAATTTAATACAAGAAAATTTTAATATATATATATATACATAAATAAGTACAAGAAAAAGAAATTGAAATTATGATTTTGTGAATTTAAAAAAAAAAAAAGAAGAAAAGTGGGTTATTATTATAATATATATTGTGTATTATCTTTTCGCGTATATATTTTTGTATTATTATAATCAAATGAAAAATTATATGAAAATGCACGTATGCAAACAAAATATTCACATATGAAATATTTTTTTATAATTTAATAAAACAAAAAAGTATGTTTTTGTTTGAGCCGGAATATTAATATATATATATGCGATAATACATATATCGGAATAAGTATATATAATAAAAAATATTGTGCGTGAATATATAGAAATGTTATATATATATATATATGACGGTTCGATTGTGTATATATTCTAAATTTTCCGGGAAAATTTGTATACAAATATAATATATATAAATATATTTGAAAATAAGATATTGTTTTAAGGCATATATATAAGCTTTTTTTCTTTGTATACTTAAAAAAATATTTTCGAAATACCATATATAGATATTGATAATCAGTTTGCATATACATATATCTATATACATTATAGTATAAACCAGCATATCACATCTCCATATCATATATGAAAAATATATGGTGTATAGCATCGTATATAAATTATATATATATATATATGAAATTGTTATTTTTTTTTTTTTTGCATATTTAAATTCATATACATATATTTTGAATAAATTGTATACACAATTTTTGGGTGCCAGATGTTTTGAATAATTTTGTTTATATATCCTTTGATTAATAAAATTCAAAAAAAAAAAACAAAAATTATTATTATATTTTGTTGTTTTAACCCGAAGTGTTTCCTCATATATATAAAAGTTAAGTTAAAAGTTTAATAAGTGTGTTTGTTTTTTTTTTGCATAAAAAATATTCCCTAAATTGATATTTCACATATCAAATCAAACAAAAGGAATATTTTTGGATTATATACCAAGTAACAAACTATATACAAATATTAATATCTTGGAATAAAATTGGATATATACGCGCGCAGTTATTTAAATTTTCATGTAAGTTAATTTTAGTTAATATATCTTTTTATTTATTAATATTTATCGCGTGTGCTATATATATACAATTGTTTATATATCCTTTCCTTTCATCATTCTATATATATATATATATATATACATAGTATTATAATCATCCAATTTATATATTTATATATATTATTTATATGTATAGTATATATACACAATGGAATGTACATCGTTGTAAGAATTCTGCAATGCAGATATATTGAATTGAAAAATTATATTTTCTTTTGTATAAATCATCACAATCCTATTTTATAAATATTTTATATATATATACATATATTTATATATATAACTCTTCTTCATCAACATATCGTTTTGGGTGCATGGTTTGTGTGTGTGTGTGTGTGTGTGTGTATATATAAAATATTGTATATATTCAAGAAAATCTCTTGTTATTTTATCACATATAGATATATAGAATTTATCATATATATTAATATATAAAATAAATAAATATATATGCATATAAAGTATCCACTCATGACTATATATATACCATACATATATCACAATAATAATAATAATATTATCTTTTTGTTATTATTATTATATTATGAATATTATTATTAATTTTTATATATATAAGCAAGAATGTATATCTATATATATATTTGAATTGTTTTATTAGTATATCAAATGGTGATCCTATATATAACAATAAATTCGTTTATTCAATGGAACAATTCATCCCCGAGGCGGGTGCCCTTGCACAATTGAAAAGTTTCTTACACATATATTTATATTGTAATTCATTCTTAAAGGCGAATTTTCCTTTTTTTTGTGGGTGGTGAGGAAGGTCATTTGTTGCTTGAAGTATAGACCCTTGTCTGAATCTAAGGATAATGATATCCTTAGGACAATCATAAAAATAAAATTCGAATAAATTTGCCAGAAACTAATGTAATTAGATGATTAAGGAGAAAATTCTCTATTAGAAAGTTATATAAAAAAATTGATTGTACAGAATTTCCAAATAGAAAATTATACAGAATTTCCTTATTGAAAATTGTACAGAATTTCCTTAGAAAATTATTCAGAATTTCCTAATAGAAAATTAAACAGAATTTCCCCAGAAAAGAAAGTATATGAATCTCAAATTTGTTGATGTGCGGAAATATGAAGATAATATTATAAATTTCAATCGCGGGACATCACAGAATGGTTTAGGAGCGGGCCTGAATATATCTATATATATATTATATGATACAACTTAATATATAATACATGATCTTATATATATACCATAATATAATTTTTGAATTACAGATGATAGAAAGTACATCTGTTTGTTGTTATTTTGATATTTATTTATATACATATATGCCTTTACATATATACATCGTCGTAATACTAATAATAATAATATTTTATATTGAAATAAATAAATATTAATTAACTATATATATATATATATATAAATATATATATAAATTTAAATGTCTTTGGGCGCCTTGCCTCAAAATGCTATATATATTTTCTCATATACGCAAACAAAAATATAATAAATATTCTACATAGAAATATTTATAGAACATTTCTATATTTATATGAATTTATCTTATTTACTAATCTTTTTGTTGATTACACTTGGTTTTAGCGTCCAATAAATGTCTTCTGCATTGTTGGTTTCATTATTTGTTGCTTTTATGAAAATGATCAACCGTACGTGGAAAATATATATGCAAGATGCAACTATTTGGGAAAATTCAAATTCGTGGATTTAACCGAAAAACACAAACGTAATTAAATTAAGCATCAATATTTTTTGGAACTATATCTGTATAAAGCTTGATTGATTTGAAATTATTTCCCTTACATATAATCGTCACTCTATATATATATAGTTTGCTATATTAGAGTTTGAATAAACAAATCACTTTTTCGCCAAAAATTTTGACCAAAACAGAGGATTAAGATAAATTATTTATAGATGAATTAATTCACTTTTTAATAAATGCATAAAACACATTATGGTGCAAACACCTTTCCATTCGTCAAAAGCTACTATTTTGATACATTCTTGGAAATTTTGTTTTGGTAAAAGTAAACAATTTTATTGATAATTGCAATTATATTAAATGAGAATCCCCACAAAAAAAATGGAAAATATATGAAAAACAATTTCATATTTATAATTGGCACATCATTCGCATCATCATCATACACTATGGGTTTTTCTAAAATGATTTATTACATAACAATTAAATTCTATCTAGCAAAGAAAATAAATCAATAAATTACAAAATAATTTGATATCATAAGAAATTAAGGACAATTAAACTAAAAAAAATATATATATATATAATTTTTAAGGAACGTCATATCAAATTTTATTTTAAATAAATTTAGTTTTTATTTTTTGTTACCACAAAATGGTTTTCTTATATATATATATAATAATAAAATATTATATGTATTTTATATATATAAAATTATATATGATGCTTAGGTTCTTTTCGTATATAATGCAATTTTTGTATATATACTTGCAATATGTAATAATAATAATATCATATAAAATGCAATTTAATTTCATATATTTTATATATAAGTGACTTAAAAATAATGAAATAATTAGATTGTATAATGTTTGTGTGTCAATTTTTTTAAATTAAATTATTTCTTTCATATAAAATATAAACCAGATTATATACATTCATATGTAATGCACAAATTACACACATAACTTGAAAATAATGCGTACACTTCAAAAAAAAACTTTCGATAATACATTTCTATAATATAATATTCATTTAAAAAAAATTTTTTTATTATTATTCAATAAAATTTTTTTTTTTAAAAAAAGGATTCTATTTACTATATACATATATATAGATAGATAGACATAAAACGCGAAATAGATCTTATTTTATTTAAAAAAAAAATATGCAATGTTTCTAAAAACTTTTTCAATTATGCAGCACACGTTCAATTGCAAAAAAAAAAACAAAACCAATCAATTCATATATATACGAGATAAGAAAACGAATAGTTTGCATAAATTTTAATCTTGCATATATAATAATAAATTCCTATCGTACAATTAATGGTTATAGAAAAGCAAAAAATAAAGGAAAAAAAAAACAGGGAAAAAAGAAAAGAATAATTACTATAATCAATTAAAAGGGATAACGTGATGCGGTGCGGTTTGCTATTGCGTGTGTTTGTTGTATATATATATACAAGACAAGACTCATTAAAAAAATAAATACAAAAAGGATATATGTATATTCAATAATCTCTGTGTATATATACAATGTATTTATATTCGCATGTATTCGGTCCACATCAACATGCTGTTTTTCAAATTAAATAGAACACAAGAGTCATTAAGCAGCTAAATATATACATATACAATTTTTGTTTTCTATGTACGGTAGACTCGCGATATACGGAACAATTCATTGCAGGGAGATCGTCCTCTATTGCGAATGGAGGGTTCGGTTAAAAATGTTAAAATAGTTTTATAGCTAGAGATATATATCAAACGTCGGAAAGGAGATTAAAATCAAATGAGATATATTCAATTTAAGTAATTATTTTGAAAAACAATGGAAAAACAAAATTTTCAAGCATAATTTAAATCATTTCGAATACCAATACGTGAATAAAATACACCGATCGTGCCTTGTAGCAAGGTTTTGATTGATTTTAGTGTTCCTTATTTAAACGCTATAATACAAATTTAGAAGCGAAATTTGGAATTTATTTCGAGGTTTCCTTATTCAAGGGTTCCTTATATCGCCTGTCTACTGTATATATTTAATTTTTGTCATATATTGTATATAAAATATTTGTATTTTCTTTTTACTCACATTTATTGTTTGTTATTCTTTTTAAAGACCTTATAAAAAAAATTCATAAAAATGATTGATTATATCCGAATATACACAACATACACAAGAACATATATAGTATTGTATATATTATTATTACATATAGAAATTAACACATTTTTTTTAACTTTATATATATACTCTTTTCTTTTTTATATCGATTTCGAAACATTTTATTTATATAGTATGGAATTACATTAACAATGGCCGAGTTTTGAATAATGCGCGATATAAATTCAGATTAAATCTATATCGGGTTATATATACATAAATACAAATTTGACAATGATTCCGTTTATATTTAGCGAGATGTGCTGTAATAAAAAAAAACTTGTTGATTTTTTTTTTTTGGTTTTGATGTATAGTTAGACAAAACATAGTCCCAATAGAGATTTTGGGATAAAATTGAACTATATAGAATTAGAACAATTTAAATTAAGTCTTTGTTTAGCGTTTTATTTGTTAATATAGAAAATCGCTTAAACTATAGAGAATTTAAGTTCGCGGTATATTGGTTGCTTAATTATTTGAACTAAAAATCATTTTGAAAAAATACCGGATCAGTTCTTTGCACATTATTGATAATATTCGGGGTTATTGCGAAATGTTCAGAAGTAAAACAAAAAATATATACTTTAATATAGGATACGATGAATTGAATATGAATTTCAACTTTCCATTAAATTCCCCACAAAACTTTATGAAATCTATATGTAATCTTGGAGGATTGACAATACATTTATATCGTTAACATTATGATGCTTCCATCAAGCTTAATTAAACCAAATTGGATATTGATTGGGATAGTCGGATTTTTGGAATTGGTAATACCGCACTCTTAGTTTTGTTTCGTTTTGCTCCAAAAATTCTTTAGTCAACTCATAAAAAATTATCATTCTGTTTTGTAGCTAGTTGACAAAAGAATTTTGACAAAATAAAAGAGTCAGACTGTCCAATATTTTAGAAGCATAAAAAATAAGTTCAATGCAAAATTACATAAAAAACAAAACTCTTGTAGAATAAATGATCATGGCCGATATTTTTGTTTTATATTTATTTATATAGAAAAATATATATATATATTGATCCTCAAT
The DNA here is from genome assembly GCA_958336335.1 of Dilophus febrilis. Classification (NCBI taxonomy): domain Eukaryota; kingdom Metazoa; phylum Arthropoda; class Insecta; order Diptera; family Bibionidae; genus Dilophus; species Dilophus febrilis. The sequence goes on from OY284471.1 coordinate 32,594,995, forward strand.
CGATTTCAAGAGCTTTTAAATGTATTCAAATATATATATAATAATATAATAAAATCATCAATCTTCATTAAATAATTTTGTATATATTCATCTATATAAATATAACATCGTTAGCTAACAAATATAACAAATATAAAGATGTTTGCTTGTTAAGATGGTTTTAGTTCAAGGATATATATATCTTCTTGTGAAAAGAAGGGTATATGGGAATATAAAAATATAAATATACGTACGTATATATATATTTAAGAAATAATATATATAAAATATTATAAACAAAAAAGATTTTACAAAACAAAAGAAAAATAATATTCAAATTATAATGAGTAAGTCTATGGCTATTCAAAAATTTATGGAAGAGATCCTTAATTATATATATATATAGAATATAGATCTCTAAAATGTTTCATATATATAATGGTTATTACATAGACGAATTTCATAAATATATATTCATGTATTCTGTATATAATTGTTTGTATATTATAACTATATAATATCTTACATCCTTAATATTTCTTTATGTATTAGCTTATACAGCGATTCTTAAATCTTTAATTTCGCGAATCACCGAAAATTAGGAACCGACGGTTAAATGAATTTTGGTTCTCTTGTCGTATGAATATTTACATATTTTTTTATTTAATTCATTCTAAAATGATAAATTCAATATAGTTTAAAAAAGGGATAGTATAAAAAAATTCGATTACAAAAAATTTATATGAATTAAATATGTGTTGGGGAATGGCATTAAGCCACTGTAATGCAACATTTGCTAAATCAGGAATCCAAAACTTGTGGTAATTTCATTGAATTTAATTTTTCTATGAACTATCATTTGAAATGTCTGTATTAATGCATTTTTCTTGCATTATGATGTTAAGTCAGACCAATTTTCTAAATCCGAAAAGATAAACTTTATAAGTATAATTTTTTTTTTTTTTCAAATCGTTGAACCACATGGACCACAGATTTAGAATCGCTGTCTTACATAAATAAATATATTTATATATATTACATATATACAATATACATTTTTGATAATTAAATAGAAACAAAATACGTCAGATTATTTTATCTTGTATATTCTATGTATATATATACATATATTTAGCGATATATGTAAATGTAAGATAAGATATAATTTGTAATGTAAATTTGAAATTGTATATATGTTATATTAAATTTATATAATTCTTAAGTTAAGAACTGCAAATTTTTCCCATACATTTAGTTATATTAGTTTTATTTTTAATAGATTGGATTAACATTTCTATATTTATGGGTAATGCCCTTGTTATGTGAGTAATTAGATTCTAATTTAACATTATTAAAGCTATTTCTTTTTATTATTTTCTAAAAAATTATATTTTTGAAATTCTCACATTTTTAAATATATTAATCGAAAATTTAAGAAATCTAATTTTGAAAAATGTTTTAAGAAACTGAAAAATTAATTTTTACTTTCCAGTTTTTATGTTTTCCAAATTACTACTAAACTATAAATATATAATGATGAAGTAAAGCGGTAGAATTTTTAACAGGTTTTTGGAAAGGAATGGAAACCAACTAAACGAATGCGTATAGATGGATCTTTGCAACAATAGCTAAACTGATCCTGAACATATTTCCAAAATCGCATACTGTAGAGTGGTTTAAAAATAGAAAAATTTTATGGATATAAAGTGTCCCGCATATATATGCTCGTCAGATCGTTCATCAATATAGAGAAAATCGGTGTTCAGGTGATACTGAATAAAATCCAGATATGAATGGGACGAAAACCACAAAGTAATACTGCAAAATTTGATTGAGATGCGGAGTCGCGTAATCAAAGGTGGTCACATTCAGTTTTTTTTTATTATTTATTAGACTCCCAGCGACTTGCACCATAAGGAGGACACATTCATAATAGAGATTAATAGGTGTTTTTAAATTTATTTTTGCCTTTTGAAGGATTTTTTTTGTGACCAATAAACGTATTCAATTGTATTGATTTAATATATTTGTGATTCTATTGAGCCAACTTAAAGTTCTGACAAAAATTTTGAAGTCCCATTCGAATACAACCGAAGACATGAAATGTTTTTTCTGTTATATTCGTATGTGAACGTAACTCAGAGTTCAATAATTTTCATGTGGTTGACTAAATCAACACCGTTCAATCACAATCCTTAAATCGCATTTCATCATTTTAAAAAACAGGACCATTTATATCTAGAAATCGGGCAAATTATAAGATTTTATTTTACTTTTATATTCCGCGTTATGTATCATATATATATATATATTATAAAATTACGTATATGACAATTTTTTAACATGCACATAACATATATTATATATTTTACTAACAGAATACGAATATACAATTACAAATCATAAAATAAAAAATTTATATTATTACATTATTATTATTATTATAAGAGTAATTTACAAAAGAGTAATTTTATTAGTTTAATTATAGTGTGGTTTTTGTCGAACTAAATGTATATTGTAAATGTATAGTATATATATAATATAATTAAAAAATAAAAAAAAGTCACTTTTTATGTGTGATGATACAATTTCAATATTTTGTTTTCCTTTTAGTCATTCACCGCCATCCATATATATCCATATAACCATATATATCTATTCTGTACTATATAGTATAGTTATGTATATAATTATATATATATATATATATATAGTGGATGGTATATGAATGTTATGTGTGTATATATATATACATAAAATTGTTATACACGCAATTAATTTAATTTAATTTACTTTATTTTATTATTATTTTCTATATATATTTTGTATGTAAAATACATTATATATTATATACATTTATCTATTCAGTATTCTAATGCATGCCTTTGAAATTATCTTCTGATAATACATATATACGTATATATCGTATATGGCTCATAGATATAGATAGGTATAGGTCGTATATATGAAAATATATAGGAAAATATTATGGAAAATATGTATACACTACACCTACATAAAGTTATATATATATACATATATAAAGTTACGAGTGTTAACTTTATAAGCTTTAGCTTTTCTGTATCTATTTTAATGTATATTTATAAATATATATATTTTTGTATATACATATAGATATAATATTTTATTTATTTAAAAATATAAATATATAGTGAAAGAGCTACCTCAATATAACGTCATTTATATATGTACATATTTATACATTTATGTATAATCATATAATGGAATGGCTATATGTATATATAAACATTTTATTTATTTGGATACGTATACATATATAAATATTATACTGCTGCTATCCATTAATGTCTAGAGTAGTGGTAAAATTTATTAATATAAGTAAACACATATAACTCTGTAATATGGTAAAATATATTTATTTATATATATTATTTACACTTGATTCCAGTTTTAATCTTATAATATCCTTGGCTAAGCCATCCAAATATATATGTATCCGATATAACGATATATAGGCATATCATGTTCTTTCTATCTATATATAATAAGTATATACATAAACTTCATGCAATGTAAATGTGTATACATAGAGATCAAAATGGGATTTAACTTTGTGTGGATTTTTCTTTTTATTTTAATATAATTGTTTATTTTCAGAATTCTTCATATTTTCATTCGCATTAATCTTAACCATATATATAAAAGAAAAAATATAGATTTTGTTGTGATTTTCAATCATCATCTTTGAAAGTTTTATTTTCCCAAAAAAAAAAACAGAATTAAGTTTGATCAGTTTGATATATACAAACTCTATGATGCGATATATTATATAAAATTCATATATAAAATAAAATAAAATAACTTTGTTGTAAATGTTTTATATATATATATATATAAATATTCAGTTATAAAAAAAAAAGAAATCAAAAGGCTGCCGGGCCCAAACATCTGAAATAGGAAGCGCGTCCTGTTGTCAGGATGGAAATGGTGCGGTTTAAATTATTACCAATTAAATTATTACTCATATAAAATAATATGCCACACTAATATTAGTAAAAATATTCAAAATTATCCCCGGAAATCTTCGATTTAATTTCTATGGGAGCAGAAACGGGATGTCTCTAATAATAATCCTTTGAATTTGTATGGGACCTCCTGAATAGAATGGAATTAGAAAAAAAAAATTCAAATATAATAGTTTTTCCATTTTTTAGCAAACCTCCAGATCCACGATTTCTAGTCAATGGATTAGAAATATGATATGGGATATCTCTATTAATCCTTTGGATTCTGGATGGGACTTCTTGAATAGGATGGGATCCTTAAAAAATTCCTGGAATGTAATTTTATTTTTGCATTTTGTACCAACCCATATATAATTTTAAACAAAATATATCTTCAAAATGCATTGAGATATCCGAAAAACCACAATTGATTGGAAAAATCGGAAACTTAGTAGTAAAAGGATAGTAAAAGGATGTCCTGACATACTCTATTAGAAAACAAAATTTCAATTAAATTGGTTGAGCAGTTTCCGAGAAAAAATAGAGACAACTCCAGTAAATCGAAAGTTTATAAAAATGTTACCAATTCGTATAGAAAAGTGACGGAAAAACGGAACCTTAAAATTGTTTGTTTTCTAAAACTAACATCAAACTGCACATACAGAAATATATACGTACTTAATATTCATATAAATAATATGTATATTTCATTTACATATATGTATATGTTTACGGCTACGTGTGTTTATATTGAATATAGGGGTAGTATACATGGCAGAATATAGTGGTTACTTATAGTAATTGGGAAATATATGCGAAGGGATGGTAACCGACATACAGAAATATATATATATATATATATGTTATATAAATATTGGTTTTGAACTTTTCAGGACTAAAAGTATGTATACACACTCATGCACACAATATAAATATATATAAATAGTTTAAGACTATATATATACATATAATAAAATATACACATTTTGTTTATAAATATTTTAACGTTTATATATTATATATAAGTTATGTATATGGCTATCGATCCTGAATTTATTTATATACTAAAGCTATATATATCCTCTCCTCGACATTTTAGTGACAATATGGATCTATGTATGTATGTATGTATGTGAATTCGCTAGATAGGTGTTTTTTTCATATAAATATATAAAATAATAATAATGATAATAATGTTATAAAATGTGTATAATATATATGGAGTTGAAATGAATGAAAAATAATAAAAAACAAATTTTTTTTTTGCTTTAATATATGTTATATATGGATAGACATTATAAAATATACAAATAATAGAAAATTTTATATACGAAATAATAAAATTAATGAATTTTATTAGGGCTTGATTTTCAAGTGGATTTTTTTTTTGTATATTATCTTTATATAAATAAATCAGACAAACTATTTAATGGACAAACTATGTATAATAATAATAATAATAATGGAATATAAAAATCAAAGTTATTTTCATATTATAATTTGAATATATATGTTTAGTAAATACATTATATATACGATTTATTTTTAATGCACTCACATTTATTTTTAAATTAATTTGATTGATATATACCAAACCCTCGGCATATAAAAATGTTTATAAATATATATTACACGGCAGTGACGGGATACGAGAAAATTTGTCGCGACGACCACAAAAAACGGTAGGCTATTTTGAAAAATGCATAATTAAAAATAAATTAATTATACTACAGAATAAAATTTTGTGGAAAATTCAATTTAAAAATTTTTCAAATTACACCCATATATGTTTTTTCTTTAATTTACACTTTCTTTGAATCATTTGAAAATTCAATCGATTTCAGGTATTTTCATAGATAAGGTTTTAACCGATTTTGCCAAAAAATGTCTGTGCAAACCTGTGGTTCCAAAAGAAAAAACCAAAAATGTTCTTTTGGCATTCTACAAAAAATGGGCAACTTTTTTCTTTTTTTTTCACACTTTCAGCTATATTTTTTTAAAAAACCAAACCGATTTCCAAATTTCCTTCTAAAAAAAATCAGAATTTACTTTAAATGATCTATCTATATATTTAGTTAAAAAAATTCAAAAATTTCACGTTTATATTTTAGAATATCCTAGAGTTTGGTTCATCCGACACATTTTTTATAACGTCCCGCCAATGTTACGCACATTGTTATTTATATAATTTTTTCTATATAAACATTTTAATAAATCGATTGTAAAAATAAAATTTCCCTTTTCTAATTATCTATTTTAAGTTTATATTTTGTTTATGTAAATGATTATTTTTATACATTTATTAAATAAATTAATCAATTTTCTATATATAAATATATCATATATAGAAATAAATATTGATATCGCAAATTCTAATATATAATATTGTATCTAGTAATTTTATGATGAACCTAAAAAATGAGTGGTCTGATATTACTCAATAAATTTAAATAATATTCTATATATAAATTGAAATTTTTATTTCCCTAAATATGATTTAAAAAAAAGATTAAAAATAAATGAATATTTTTTAAATGTTCTTAATCACATCAAAATTGATTAATTTTATAAATACAATTTAATTAATCGCACAGTCCGGGAACTTACTTACTTACTTAGGCGGACTTACAATCTACAATTGGTTTTAGTCTCCAGCAACAGCCTTTCAATGTCATCCCTTCATCTACCACCTACCCAGCACTCCTCCAACCCTCAGGTTTACCATCTAACACTTTTTTCGTAAACTATAAAATGTTTTGTTTCCTGATTTTTGAAGCAATCCGAGATTGAACGTCATCGCCTATATCATTGTTGCTATTAATCTGGCTGCCTAGGGGAGAGGAGAACCTATCAACGATTTCAAATTTGTTTTGGCAAAATGCTACATTTGGATGTTGTTCCATAAAAATATTGTTTCGTGGCGTAATCATATACTTGGCTTATACCTCTTTCACTTTCAATCCCATTTCGATGCTTTACGTTCTAGTAACTCAAACGCTTCTTTAACGGCACCCATATTTCTACCCACCACGCATCAATATCATCAGCATAACCAAGTAATTGCATAGATAAGGTAAAAATTGTGTTGCTGGTGTTAATGGCGGTGCCTCGTTCCGAACGAAATATTGAAAAGTAATCCAGTCAAAGGATAGCCCTGCCGAACTCCGTCAATGGTTTCAAACGCTTCAGATTTGAGAATGAGAACCTTGATTGTACTGGGGATGTCCGGGAAAATATATTTAAATACAAAAAAAAAAACACATCCTAAATGTATGAGAGGATATACATTTATTAATAACACTTCGTTCAATAATGTGTGTGACTAATTAATTAAAACACATTTTTTTGCCAAAATTCGTTTTTATTCATCAAGATAGTCCCCTTTTAGGGAGATACAATCATTCCAACGCTTTTCCAATCTTTCGATACCGCCTTTGTAAAACGATTTTTCTTTGCCTTCAAAATAGGCGTTAGTTTCGGCGATTACTTCATCATTTGAGCCAAATCTCTTACCACGGAGCATCCTTTTGAGGTCTGCGAAGAGCCAGTAGTCGCTGGGGGCTAAATCTGGAGAATACGGTGGATGAGGAAGCAATTCAAAGCCCAATTCGTTCAATTTTGCCATCGTTTTCATTGATTTGTGACACGGTGCATTGTCTTGGTGGAACAACACTTTTTTCTTCGCCATATGAGGCCGTTTCTTTGCGATTTCGACTTTCAAACGCTCCAATAACGCTATATAATAGTCGCTGTTGATGGTCTGCCCCTTCTGGAGATAGTCGATGAATATTATTCCATGCGCATCCCAAAATACAGACGCCATAACCTTGCCAGCCAACTGCTGCGTCTTTGGTCGCTTTGGGCGGCTTTCGCCGGCTGCATGCCACTCAGCAGGCTGCCGATTTGACTCTGGAGTGAAATGGTGGATCCATGTTTCATCCATTGTGATGTACCGTCGCAAAAACTCCGACTTATTGCGCGTAAACATGTCCAAACAGCTCTTTGAATCATCGGTTCGTTGTTGTTTTTGCTCCGGTGTGAGCAAACGCGGAACCCATTTGGAACACACCTTTTTCATACCCAAATGTTCGTGTATTATGGTTTGTACACTGCCTGCTGATATCTTCAGAATGTCAGCAATCTCCCTCACTTTCACTTTACGGTTGGACATAATGATTTTCAGTGTTTTTTCAACGTTTTCCGGAATAACAGCGTCATTTGGCCTTCCAGTAGATGGAATGTCATCGGTGTCTGTACGACCACGTTTGAATTCGGCATACCAATAACAAATGCTTCTTTTTGATGGAGCAGAGTCCGAGTAATGTTTTTCAAGCCATTCCTGGCATTGAACAGTATTTTTTTTCATTAAAAAACAATGATAAATCAGCACACGGAATTGCTTTGAATTCATTTTTTTTTAAAACACAAAAATAGCGTCACTTATAGCACTGTAACTTGTAAACAAATGATCTGATTAACATATGATGTTGACAGTAAAGTAATGCTTTTTATGAAATGCCGACGGCAGACGACGGCAAATGTCAAATTGAAAATACATGCATTTCAATGGCGGTGCTTTTTATGAATATTGGACGGCGGACTGACGGCGGACGTTGATATTTTTTCTTCTATTGCCGTCGGCTGACCGTCGTCCAAACTTCATTTTTCATTTTATTTACATTTTATTTAATTTTTATGATTTAATTTCATAATAATAAAATATCCAGTTAATTTACAAACTAATAAAAAATGGAATTATTTAACAGCAATTGGTATTTATTATTAAATTTCGGTTTTTTTATCCAGGCAAAATAAATTTCAGAAAAAGCACATTTTTTTTATATCACAAATATCATATTTGTGATAAATAAAATATTTTCATAGAAATCGAGGCTTAAGCCTAAAAAGGTTGCCAAATGCGAAAAAAAATATTGATTTAGCTCTAGGGACGCCATCTATGTGTCAGTCACACACATTATTGAACGAAGTGTTATATGATAACTAATAAAAAATTTTCCCTTTACAACCGACAATTGGTTACGGTGCCGTTAATTGGCCAAACAACTAAACGCATGGGAAAATATGCAACTTTGTGTGAAAATTCAGATTCGAAAATAACCGAAAAACACAAAATATGTTTTATATCTTTATGAACCGACGACCCCAAACTTTCTTTAGAAGAATTGATTTTTTACATCATTTAAATCATCATTACATTATAAGAATGTTAAACATAAAATTTCAAAATACAATTAAAATTTTACAATAATTTGGAAAAGAATGATTCAGAAATCTCTTTTTCTTATTTTTCTTCTGTGTGGTGTGTGGTATTTTGATTATATACATATATTTAAAGTGTTGAAAAAACACTTATACATAGATTATTTAAAAAAAAACTTTACATTTTTTTTAATGACATTCTTCCTGCACGTATTTATAAGATTTTTGTTTTTTGCAGTTTGAACAAACAAAAACTATACAAAAATATTTCTCCTTACACTCAACCCCATTCATATAAAATTAAATTACAATAATAGATATTTTCATATTATCTATATAGTTTAAAATAAATAAATAATTTATTTATAATATATAAATGCGGATATGTGATTTATTTTTATTTCCAAATTTAACACTGGTGATTGTTATGCATTATATTCTATATTAAAAAATCCTATATAGGATCATAAAACACAATCACAATTTCCGTTCATAACAAATGATTGTACTTTATCATAATTTATATATGAATATAACAGCAGTATAATATATATAGAGGAAATTTTAATCTTCTATAGATTATTTGTGTTTTTTATATTCTACTATATTCTACTTGTATAATTGAAATTATTTTTTTTAATATATACAGAACTGTGTAAATATAAACAAAAACACATAATATTCTTAAAAAAAACCCATATATTTCGAATATTTAAAATTTTTTATTTATATTTCAAGTATCTTGACCATTTCATTATAATAAAACAAATAACTATCAACCATTATAAAATAACTATCTATAAATGTTACATTATATTTTTTTTCTATTTTATGATATAATTTTCATTCATAATTATTATTTTAAAAATCGACATTAAAAAAGAATTTTTAAATTATTTTATATATACATATATATATATGTATGTTATGTATATATAATCACTTATATAACAATTGATAAGTATATTTTGGAGTGTTTTTTTATGGCTTTGTTATTTAGTTTTACATATAACAATATAATTACTGAATTGTTATATGACAAAATTGTGTATTTTAAATACATATATACATAATAAAATCTAATAATCTTTCGTCCTCAGTATATATTGGGTTAATATCAGTGGCGGATTTGGAAATTTTTTGCGATATTACCGAAAGGATATGATATTTCGAAAGGGACCTGCCGGACAATTCAATCTCCCAAATTTTGTTTTCTCCAAATTTTCATTTTTCTCGAATAATTTGAAAATTAGAATCAATTTCAGCACGATAAAATTTTTTATAAATCAGTCATTTTTTTTATAATTACGTTCAAAAAATTCTATCCTCTTGGAAATATCACTAACAATTTTCCTTAATCGCCTATGATTAGTATAATTAATATTTGGTATATAAATAAATTTCATCGTATAATATATTTTCAATGATTGGATTTCTGATATATTTATCATATACCATTAACATAATATAGATAACATAATCACTACAATCCTATCGTGCGTTTTTTTTGAAAGGTATATTAACCTTTGGTAAATTTTTATGAATTTTATTTTTTTAAGATAAATATCGACGTCAAGGTTCATATCAATTCATTAATATTTGGGCATACTCAATAACAGGTCATGCTGTAAGCCGTCAAAAAAAAATTTCAACAATCTGTTATATATTAAAAATACCAAAAAAATGATTAATTTTAATGTTGATTTAACATTCTAACGCTTAACGACTATATATATTTAATATATATAATCTACCAATTTTGATAAATTATTATACAGTTCGTTTTTTCTTTTTCATATGCATATAATATTTTTTATTTTATTTTTATTTTGAACAACCTTCTGAACTTAATTAACTTATTTAATGATTCAATTCATTTATGATTTGTCCCTAAGCAGATATATAGAAATTCGTAATATACATATAGCAGATATCCGTGTATATACGTATGTCAATGAATGCATAATGAAATATATTATTTGCCTAAACAATACTGTATACATATATATTAAATTTAAAAAAAAAATTTTGTTTTTATTTTATTGTATATATATATATGTTATATAGTATTAATGTGAATGCACAATATAAATATAAATACATATGTATATAATGTATAGAGTTTAATGACAAACGAAAATATTACAATTTTATGAGCCATAAACAAATGAATAATTTTATTTAAAATAAAAAAAAAAAAGACATATAATAATATCGTCTCTATGCGTATATATTATATAAACATACATATTTTTAACAAATTCATTTTAACTTGTGTGTATGTATAAAAATTATATGCGGGGATGAAAAAAATAAATATATATTTATATAGGGGAAAGTTGGAACGAATCGGAATATCTTTTCGTGTTTTGCTCATAACGTCTGTTTAATCAATGTGGAATGTTCTACGTTTTTACCGCTTTCTTCCAGTATTCCTTACAAAGTTGATATTTTAAAGAATGCTGTTATAAGTTCCTTTTGTTTTTAAAAAAAATAATTCGTTTTGAATCATGATAATTGAATAATAGTTTCAAAATTGATTCTGATGGTTCGTTGTCTTTTACATGTCTTTGCGCGCGACTGTAAATTTTATTGTTTTACCAAATATTTTGATCTTTTTTAAACAGTTGATTCTTTTTTTCATATTAGTGGAACAGCAATCCTTAGCCTGTTAATATGGTTTATTCCTTGGTTTGCGATCTCTTTGTGTTTTGATTTTTGCGTATTGGTTATTTTGGTTGTATATCGAAAGAAATGTATTATTCAATTATGAAGGAATTCGAAGTAGAATTGTTTATTGATTTTTTATATATGTGCCACTTCAACCAATTGGCATATTTATGACTGGAATATCAATGATTTAATGATTTAGGTATTAAGAACGGTTGGAATTTTAATTTTACGATTTGCCCTTTTATTATCCCTCTTGAAAAAACTTTGAGATCATTTAATTTTCAAATCGGGTGCAAAACGTTAACTGAAAAATGTTAAACAAAAACAAAAATTAAATTTTCAAATGAAGATTCGAACTGCGGTATATATATAAATCGTATATAGATTAATATTGCTGTTTCAATAGGCTTCATAGGCTTCTATAAGCTGTTGTGACGATTTTGTACCATTGCTACGATAAATACCGCTTTTCCCTATATATATATATATATATATATATTTTATATACAAAAACTCTGATATTCTAGGAAGAGATGTCATAGAAAAAGTTTTAACTTATATTGCATCAACTCTACATATATGTATATTGTTTGCATATATACATATGAATGAATACTTATTATATATAGAAATAAACAATAAAATGTAATGTATTGTACTTGAACTTATACAATTATGATATTATATAGAGGCAATGACAATATTTTTATAAAATGTATATATATGAGACAATATACTGCCTATATATAAAAATGTATATAAGAATTTAATTTTGTCAAAATGTATTAATTTGGGAAAATTCTAATTGTATCCATATAATTATTATTTATAGACTTTTATTTTAGTATATATAGTTTATTTAGTTTATAAATTACATACAAAGAGTATATATGTTATATTGTTTATATTATTATGGAATATGGATGCATATTAAGGGTCATAAAGTGATGATGTTGTTTTACAATTCAATTATTTAGAAAATGTTTTCTGGTCTGTATATCTGCTTAAACTCAATAATAATATAATGGTAATAATAATAATAATAATAATAATGATAGTATAGTAATATTATCGTAAGTAAACTATGTATATGCTGTAAATGTAATGTATAATAATAAAGATGTATATATAAAATAAATGTATTTCATTAACAAACTGTAACTGCGTTATATAAATATATTTATTTAATTGAATTAAGTTAAAAAGATAATTGTGTAATTATTTAAAAATGTATATTTATATACCGCATATACATAAATAATACTATCCAATTTATATAGCGTCTTTATGACATTTATTTTTTTTTTTGCGTGTATACAATACATATTTATACACTTGGTTTTATAAACTAACAAAAAATAAAGGAATAAATATATAAATGATATGAACAGAATAATATAATTTATTTGCAACACAATATATACTAATAATAAAACATATCCCCATACACAAACATTTCGTATCGCGGGTAGCACTCACCGCAGACGATTCGCTTATTTAGAAGATACATTTATCGCTGAAGATCTCGCATTTTTTTCGCGGGTGTTGCTCCCTATATTTAAGTGAATGGGACTGTTCCGTGGTATTATGAATGGAAGATACATTATAGTGATATCGCGTGGAAGATAAAATCATATTTGTGTCTCGAATTTATCATCAAGAAGATGGGAGAGCAGCAATAATTACCGTCTTGCTTATTAAATTACAACACATTATCGTTATTTTATCCTCTGGAAGACAACTCGAAGATATATTGTTTGCGGGGAATATATATACATATTTATAAAGAAAATATTATCACATTATTTTCATTTTTATCTATTATATGAATATGTGAATGTCATTGTTATATATATTTTTATGAACATACGACGATAAGATATATAAATATGTATATACATTTATCACAACAATAATATATTGTATTATAAATATACAAAAAAAAAATAGAAAAAAAACACAAAATAAAAATAAAAGAATCTGTCATTTTTGATACAATTTCAGAAAATAAATATCTCTATATACCATATAAAAGAATTTATTATATCGAATATATAAATATGAATCATGTAGGGTAAAAGCAGGGCGTTTACAAATACATATATATACAAAATACAAAATATATATACAAAAAATATACAAACGTCGCGTAATAATAATACTTAAAAAAAACATTCATTCATACATTCATTCATATATATACAAATGCATATCCTTATATAGATGTAAAAACATGCAAGCGTAGCGTATTTTTTTTCTCAATAAACTATATCTACTAACTAATATACATATATAGACTTTACTTATATTTCATATAATATTGTTATATATGTATATATACGCATTTAATTTAATACACCCTTCAAAATGATAAAAAAAAATACTAATAATTTATTTAATATTATACAATTGAGACAAGTATCGCTTCTTTTTTGTTTTGTTTTATAAAAAAAAAATACTTTGTATATAATAAAAACATAATAGAAATATACAAGATTAAACTGCATTGTGAATTGTACACAAACACACACATGAGGGGAGAAAAAAATTATATATATATATCTATATACATATATGTTTTAATTAGAGATATTTTAAGTTTATACATTTATTCTTATATACATATATATGCAGTGAAATTTTTGTATGAATGAATTGTTGGTATAAAATATGGAATTTCCTTTATATTTCAAGTTGTTAATAGCATATAGCTCTATATATGCGTGCGTATACACATAAATATAAACAAAAAACATTCATAAAGCAATAATTTAAGTAGCAAATTAAGTATATATATATATATATATTACACTATCCGCGGTATGAATTGCCCAATTGAGAAATTTTAACAAAATTCCATCTGCGGTATCTTATATGAATCAAAGCCATTTATTAATTTTTGTTAGTACATATTTGTAAATTATAAAAAATTCTAAATATTTTTCATCAAATGATCGCAGTTACAAACTTAATAAAAGTGAGTAACTGTACTCCACTGTACATTTTTGAATCATAACATCAGACCCAGGTTTCTTCATTTCATTCGTCTCGTCATGGTATTAACTACTTGTCTTGCGTTGAAATGACGAGGAATGCGGTATTGATTTGAGTAATATAATACAAAAATATTTGATAAAGTCAAATTCTTTGACCATAACTCATCGAACCACTTAAACGACTTTGTTCACCGTTTTTTTTTTTAATCAAACCAACTTTTTGGATTATCTTTCAGTAAAAAGAAAAAATACCAAAAAATTCCATCAACTATCGTGACATAACTCACCGAATCGCTTGAATGATTTCGTTCATCTTAGAACTTGAACTCATTTTACCAATTGCTTTTGATAATCGGTTAAGAATTACTTAAGGTATCCAAAAAACTTTTTCGTTCAAAAATTCCTTATAAATCCCCTGCCACCGACTAAACCAACTCTGATGAATTTCAAATCAAAATATTACATACCTAAGTTCAAACGTAATTTCGCAATAATTCACTAGGCGATTAAATTTGGTTAAATTTGAATCATAAGATACATGAATGAATATTAAATTTTCTCCATCGTGCAATTCATATCGCGGATACTGTATAATGTACTTACCTATAGATACTATACATTTTATTATGTAAAATATTATATTATGATACAAATATATATAGTATGTACATAAAGTTACAAGAGTAAATATATACGCGATACTTAACAAAAGGTATAAAATCATTTAAAGTATACGTGTATAGCAAGTAAACGTTAATATGCATAATATATATAAATAAATGAATGAAAAAAACATGTATATACAATATTATTTTACATATATATATATAATTACATATTTGTATATGGCATTACAAAATACCATAACGCGTCGTCGGATATACAAATAACAACATATATAGGAAGAAATCATATTTATATATGAATGCGTGTTTATCAAAAATATTTCAAAAATTGTCACTTCATCACATAAATGAAATTATATTCCTTATTTAAATGATGTATATCGGGCCGTAAAGTATAATGAATTAAATTTTTAAATGCGGTTATATTTAAATGTGTTAAATAAGTGTTTGTATATATATATATAACGCGAATATGTTTTAATTTTTTGTAACCTTTAGTAATATAATTTGATTATCATATAATGATCAAATTATATTCCTATATTCTTTCTGATACCAATTAGATTCACCACTCCTCATAAAAATCTATGGGATTATTAGATAGTCTCGTTCAATGTCTAATCAATTGAAATAAAATTTTGGATGTACGCAGGGGTGATGAAAAATAGAATCCTTTCTGATCATTTGCATCTAGGAGCTCATATACAAATGGAAAGGATTATTAGAGATATTTCGTTTTGAGTCTAACCAATAGACTTGACACTTTTTAGAATTTAAAAACTTGATATTTTTTAGAAAATCCTTTAGAGGTTTCATGAAACGTGGACAAACTTTTAAATCGGGGAATTTTTTCTGATATCACAGCTTCCACTCATTCCCATACAATCACAAAGGTGTATGGGAATGAATGGAAGCCGTACATGCTTACTGTTTTAGGGGTTTACCTGGCAGCATTCCTTTTGACTCTATATCTGGGTTGTGTATAAACAAAATTATCTTTCTTCATATATACCATATAGAGTTATAATGTGTTATTTCATATATATATATATAGGATTGTTCTAAATTCCCAGTAATTATAAACAAATATAAACTTTGTTAGTCTATATTTCATATATATATCCACCATATATATATATCTATATATATATATACAAAAATTACACTTTTGCATTAATGACTCTTTTACAAATATCTGAAAATATCAATGAATATTTATGCATATGAAGGCTGTTATTATATTTATCATATATGTATATTTATATACCGATGTGTATATCGCTAAAACTGACAATAAATTTATATGTACTGTATTGTGTAATTCTCTAAATATCATATTCTATACTCATCATATTCATATACGTATTTAAAATGTATACTAGCCATTATCCACCTATGGTGATGGTTCTATATTCAATGAATTTTAAGTCAAAATTATTTTATAATATTTTTTTACTTCAAAATTTGAATAAATTTTATTTCAATAATTCGAATAAGTAATCCCTTCCGGAAAAATGGTTCTATCTTTAAAATGTACAAAATATGCATGTTCTGATAAAAAATGTTTCCTGTCTGCTGTAGAATTTGAACCTATGATCTCAAAATGTTTTACCATTTTTTGGAATTAGATTTTTGAACTGTAAAACGAAATAAATGCCATATTATACTAAATAATGTTGTAAACAGTATAATTTTTAACTCATCATTGGAAAAAATTCATAGAACTTTTTATAATATTCCATTGATCGTTTCTATGTTGAATGCTTTATGGCCCATAAAAGAAGCTTCATTGTTTATCCTTTTACATATAATTCCTATTATTCAATTTTTTCAAAGATATTCCATGGTTTATTAAATCAATTTATCTAATTCAAAATGATCGATGAACTATATTTTTCACCCCTTTTTTTGATAAATCGTTTGATCCGATCAATATTGTTTAGAAGTTAAAATTGTGGAGTTATTATTCTGGTTGTGTGAAATAAAATCAAAATCCTCTATAGGGATTGCGGTACCGGTGGTAATAAAGCACCGTGTGTATATAAGGTATTTTAATATCCTCACAAATATATGACTACATTGTATCTATCAATATACATATACATACATGTATATTGTATACTGTCATTGATGACAACACATTTAGTTACTATATGTATATAGTAAATGATATAATACATATATTATATACTATATTTGACAAGTATGATGACGTATAATTGCATATATATTATAAAATTTATGCATATATTATAAATATGAATTGGTTACATATATCAGTTATTTATATTCGCTTCGCATATTCATTCTATAAAAAATATTAAATCTATATATATATACTCTGTATTATATATTGTGTGTGTGTTATCCATCAAACGAACAAAATTATATATATTTATAAAATATTACAAACATTTTCATTGTCTTTTCAATGCATGCAAATTGTATAGGTATATATAGAATATATAATTTCGGCTATTATAAAATGTATATATTATTATATAGCCAGTTTCATTGATTTCTACAAATAGATAGACAATTATTATTCATTCATTTCTGGATAATAAAATTTTCACAATATACCTATACCATGTATATTGGTTTTATATATATGTATACAATATACGCACATATTATTATAAAATTACTCTGTGATTTTGATTCTTATTGCCTTTGGCCTCGTTGGACAAACAAACGTATTATTTGCTATTTATATATACATAAACATACCTTTTTCATATATATTATCTATATTAAATTGAATTATACATACATGTAGATTGTAGACATTGAATATTTTGAGGAAAGTTTATAATTTTTTAAAAAATTTTAATTATTCCAATGCATAAAGAGATTCGAATTTCTCGCAATATACTGCAATGTGAAACTTGTTATTAATTCCTTTTCGTTTCATGTAATATATGGAATTAATGTGTATGGCTATTCTAAAAAAAGACAATTTTATTAAGCATTGAAAAACAAATAATATGATAGTATTCATTGTTAGCATGAGATAATTACAAATTGTAATCTATAAAAAAATTATATAGATAAAATTTATTTGGATATTCAATATCCTTTTATACATATTAGGAATATATTAGTTGATATTAGCACTTAAATGCTTTGTGATGGCAAATCTGTTTGTTTTAGTAAAAACATTTTAAATAAAATTTTTGCTAATTTTTTCTTTAAGAAAGTATACAGAATTTTATTTAGGAAATTACACAGAATTTTTTTTAGTATAGTCATACAACAGTTTCTTTATAGAAAAGTCATACCGTATTTTCTTATGTAGAAAAAATCATTGAGAATTTTCTATATGGATAAAATCATACAGACTTTTCTACATAGAAAAAATCATTCAGAATTTTCTAAATGGAAAAAATCATTCAGAATTATCTGTTGAAAAGTCATACAGAATTTTCTATATAGAAAAAATTATACAGAATTTTCTTTATATAGCAAAATTTCTACAGAATTTTCTATATAGAAAAAATTATACAGAATTTTCTTTATATAGCAAAATTTCTACAGAATTTTCTATATACGAAAAATCATACAGAATTTTCTCTATAAATAAAATCATACAGAATTTTCTGTGGTAAAGTCTAACAAAATTTTCTTTATGAAAGTCAAAAAGAATTTAATTTCATAAATTTTACAAAAAATTTACTTCACGATGTTCCTATTAGGAAATTATACAGCGAATATGCTGATGATTCTCTAAAAGATAATAGAATAATAATTCAGCTAATTTGCAAGGAAAAATTATTTATGTGTTCCTGAAGTAAATATTTTCAATTTTATTCCGAAATTATTTAATTCTAATATGCGGAAAGTATTTATTATATTATATCGGAAATTCTGGCTAATTTAGATGTCCCAGAAGGCTCAACAAAATACTTAAAAAAAGGAAAAGTCATATAAGATACTATTTTCCATTTTTTTTTCTGTAATAATTGCTCCAAATGTGGGGTTTTTTTTTGTGCCAATGCAAACTTGCTGTTTTGCCGCTGCGAACTGTTTTATTACACCAACTCTAGCATTTTATATATAATATAAAATAAATATAGATTTCTATTTATATAATAAAATAAATATATATAATTTATATAAAATATAAAGAATGAATTATAAAACTTTTAGTTTATATATATGTATGTAATGTGTATATCTAATACACTTATATGCACATTCAATAAAATATATAAGAAATAAATTATACATATATGTAAACATTTTCTTATATGTACATAATATAATATATTGTATACAAAGTCGTCTCTTTAAATATTCTTTACATCTTTTATATATAAATTTTGTGTAATATAAATTATTTATCATTTTAATGTTATATATATAGATATATAAATTTATATATGTTCAACAAAAAACAACCATCCATGCATATGTATATATTGTATATATTTATATTTACGAGTGGTATCAATAATTTATGTGTAATGTATTATTTATATATATAATGAAATTCATTGAATTGTATGTGATTAAAATTAAGGATTAACGTTTTATTATATATGTATACAGCAGAGAAGGATGTAGATGTGTATGAAATGCGAAGTATTATATAAATTCTATTTCTATATATACCAAATATGCATATACAAACGTGAAACATTTTTATGATGTATGTAAATTTGTTGAAATTCACAGGGTGATTTAAAAATTAAATTTAAATTTGAAATCATAGAATATTTATTTTATATATAATACTGATGCGCGTTTCATCAACATCGCACAAATAATTTATACACATAAATAGACAACATCAAATGTATATGTGTATTTATTTTATTTTGATATATAAACATATTTAATCGAAATGATTTGTGCGATTTTCATTTTATATATATTATATATATATATATGCTTTCAATGTCGTAGCTCAATAATTTTCCATATATATATATATATATATATATATATATATATATTATATATATAAATTTATTTTCAAATATTTACCATATCATCATATATACATTATTATTATACAAATTTGTATGATATTATATAAATATATACATCATATATGCATATACAAAACTGATTTTATATTCTAAACATTTTTTCGATAAACCATGTAATTTAAATTTAGTTTTAAATTGCTAAATTTATTTTATGTGCACATACAATTATTTATATAAAAAACTATATGTTATATATGTATATATATACTAACTCTAATTTCAATTGCCATGAATAATTATAGAAAATTAGAATAAATAGAATCTGTATAGTTATAATATATATATCATTTGTATATCTAAATACACAGTGCATGTGAATTGTGAACAATTTATAATAAATATATATACTTACTACTGTAATAAATATAACATATAGATATATATATATATATATATATAAATAAATCTTTTGAATGAATTAGACGGGTAAAATCTTTGTACATATAATAGAATAAATATTTTTGGAACTCTACATATATAGATATAAATATATATTCACGCGCGTGAACTATGTTGTATATCAACAAAAGTGAATAAAATCGGTATATATACCTATATATATATTTACATGCTAATGCCTCGCTTATGATATAATGTTTTTCTTGTATTTATATAAACTATATATATAGAAAATAAATGTTGTCTAAAATTAAATCTATATACATATATATATATACGTATATATATAATCATAATTATTTAGATTCTAGATTATTCGCATTCGCATTGTATACACATATAGTAAATTCATCAACTCACAAAATAAGTATGTCAACAAAATTCATGTATGTATTAATTTTATTTATATATGTAGAAAAATTCGGTATATATACGATATAAACCTGCACGCAAGATGATTCGCCCCTCATATTGCGAGCATGATATAGTTTATCTTCTTATTGAATTCGGAAACGATTGTGTCCCGAATGAAATGCTTCTTGATGAATCGCGTTTGTATTTCGTACGAAATATGAAAGCACTACGCCACACCCTGTAAGTTGTAATCGTGTAAACGGATTCCACATAGTTATATAACTATATGTATGTTTCTATTTTGCAATGTATATATCATTTCGGTATTTATGATTTTATAAATATTTAAAAAAAATTAGTTTTCTCGGAAAATTTGAAATAGTAACTGATTCTTAGGAAGCATTATTAGTCGCCATTTACAATTTCACGTTTTATATGAATTCACATGAAAAGTGAATTAAATTTTTATGTTAAAATTGGAATTTGTTCTATTTTCAATCACCTTTTGTTCATCTTTTTGTTGTAATTTCATGATTTTTGATATTTGTATGAATGAAAAATGAAAAGAAAAAAATGAAATCATGAAACATGAATGAAAAATTATTACATCAAAATCATGAAAATATAACCGCCAGCCGTAATTTTTCATGTCCATATAAAGTAATGGAAAATTTTTTTATATGACTGTCTAAAATTTGAATTAAATTATTACTTATCTATGATGTTATTATTCGAAACTCCTTAAAAAAGACTCTTTCGTCAATATATTTTCTTATATTAGCATTTTTCTATTGTTATTGAATTGAATTTTCATGAATCCCAATACTGAATGTTTTTCATTAGATACACATTCTTCTGGTAATTGAATGTCCTTCACGAATTCCTCGATAATTGGTTTCCGCATATATAGTTATCGGCATTCATTTTATTTCAAATATTCATTATTTGGTTTTTCTTTCAAACATAATCTACACATTTTTCATATGGAAAAATGCCAGAATAGAACATAATCTATGTATATACTTTATGTAAAAAAATACTTCAACTGATTAAAAATTATACAAATTATTACCCTTTTTATGACATAAACGTTTTTCAAAACTGTAAGCGTGGATTAACTTTAAAGGTTAGTAGTGAATGAAATGATACGTTTAAATTATTTACAAAATACTCTACAGAAAAAAAAATCTGCGATTAGCCTAAAAAAGAACAAAATTTAATATCATCCTTTCACTAATATAATATAAGAACTCTGCGAACAATATATACATATGGCAATATAATATCCATCTTATATATGAATGTGTTTTATATTATATAATAATTTATTTTGAAAAAAAAACATCATCAATAATACATAAGAATCATTACATAAAACATTTATAATTCATGTAATGTTTATATATATACACCATTTTTTTTAATGTATTTCAATTTAAGATTTAAACTATTTTTGCACCACATTTTTATATATGCATTCATTTTATGTATATCCATTCCATTCCATACATATATATAATAAACATGCATAATGTACAATTATACAATATTACAAGAAACATTGTTATGTATGAAAATGTATATATAGCAAATAATGAAACAAAGTGTTTTTAATAAAATATTATTTGTGTGTTGTTTGTTGTTTCTTGTGTTTATATACAATATAATCTTTCTGTTATATATCTTACAATTTCTAAATTGTATATAATACACAAAATGTTAAATAACACACATACCAAATATTTATATTTATTTGTAGATATATAGTATATACATTATATATACATGTATATATAATATAATCCTATATATTATATATTTATGTGGAAATAAGCGAGGGTGAAATGCTGCGCGTATATACTCGTGTACAGAAAATCAACAGGAATTAATCTCTGAGGAAGATAATAAAAAGCAAAGTAGCAGCAAATATATGTACATATATATATATATATGTATTAGATACAATTTTTTTATTACAAAAAATATTTTAGTACGTAAAATAAAAATATAATATTTTTAGTATTCGCAACGCGTATAATATTAAATGTAAAATAAAAAAAATATAATATATATATGTAATTCATATATTGCTAATATATTTTACGCATATATATACAAAAAGTATAAAAAAAGTTGAATGTGTTTCATACAATTTTCATAGTTATATTGTATATATATACGATAAAACATATATGTATAGATATTGAATGAAGAAATTAATATAATAATATATAAAAATTTGTTTCAACATGGAAAAAAAAATGTAATATGTTTTGTAAGATTTGAACTTTAAAAAAACATCAAAAAACAACAAAAAAACATATATTGACAAAATACTTGGATATATTGTCCAATGGATGAGTTTCAAATTTATTTGCAAAATTCCATAAAAAAAATCACTAAAAATACCTTTGAATCTGAATACCTTGATTGATATTTCATTTGATTATGACATTTCATTTCATTATTGTGGTATAGTTAATAGAAACATTCGGTCTAAAATTCTTACAAAATTTGGAGTCATGGGTTCGAATTCTTTTGAAGACGTAACATACGTTTTGTGATATTTCAAATTCATATATTTTAGAAAAATTTATTGAAAATATAACATATTTTGAATTTTACCACACAAATGATAAATGTATATTAACAATATGTCTGCGATGTGAAATCTGCGGCGATGCAATTTGTTATGATAAACCAAACGATAGAAAATTAATTATACTATACAAAATAAAAAACGTTTACACAATTTTCCGAAGATCCTAAAATTTTCCGGATAATTCAATTTTAAAAATTTTCAATTTCCAATTTACATCATTCAAATTCTTATTTTTTTTCAAATGCTATCGTTTGGATTGACGTGACAAATCTACACATACCAACGCCCCTTCATTTCAACGGAACACCATATCAAGCTTATTGTTTTATTTATTTATTTTAATATACGTTAAAGGCATATTTTTATATAACATTTATATTTATGAATAAAATATGATTTTGGATAATGTGCATTTCAAAGAAATTCATATCATATCATACCATCTATATATCTCCCGATAAAATTGTTAATTTTTCCTTAATATTCCACAATTACTACATACGTATATACTGATTGTTTGAATTTTCAATCAATGAAAATGCACTTCTATATTATTATTTATTTTATATAATATATTTTTTTTAATAATATAAAGTTTCTTTCAAATTCTTCGAAATGAACGCTTATACTATATGAATAGTAAATATATATGTATGATTGGTATTGGCAAATATTTAGGATAAAATATAAGTTTCATAATATAAAAATAAATATATCTGTATATATATATATATATATATAAATATTTAAACATTACGCGTATAGTTATATAAAATTATTTCAATATATTTAACTTTTTCAACATCGCATATAAAATAAATAATATTTTTTTGTTCTTTATTTCTCGGATTTGTTTTCATCCTATTTTATTTTTTCCATACCGATGCGTATATCATAATATATATTATATATTGGGTTGTACAAAAAATATTCAATATTCTATAATAAAGTCAATTTATAAAGGCAATTGTTTTTGGAACTATTTAATTTTATTTTGAAAAAATCTTTTGTTGATTGTGAACAAAAGAAAAACCCATTAGATTAAGGACCTTAAATTGGTTATAAAACATTCATATAGTTTCGTTGTGTCTCTTTCTAACAATTCTAAAAATATTCTAATTAATTTATGTTTTATTGCATTAGAAACAGTTGATAAATTCAATTTTTCGATTTTAATTAACGAATATGAATCAATTTAAAAAACAATCATCTTATCGCACTATCACAATATTATTAAAAACATTTTTCCTGTATAACCTAACATTTATATCTTTTCAATTTTCGTATTCGAACTTAGATTAACTTTTTGTATATTATTTATTCACAATCGTATCCCTATCGAAATAGTATCTGTTCGTGTTTATACAAATTGAATGGATGTATACGATATAAATATGGATATATATAAAACAAAAAAAATTTTCCAATATTCATACACCTACAATAAAGTATATTTCAACTTATACTTATATATATATATATAGATATATAATAAATATTCGAACAAAAATCGTATATTTACAAACTTTATTCAGTTTTACATATTTTTATGTTATTATCATAATATATTCAATATTATTATACAGAGAAAGTTCCACTTTTCGACTTTTTTTTCAAGGGTTCAAGAAAACAATGGAGAATCAAAAATAATCAATAGTTACGCGTTATTATATATATAAACAAGGGAAGGGTTCGAAAAAAACATCAAGAACTATAGAATTAATCGACAAAATCGAGAGGTAGAACTTTAACTGTATATAATATACTTATAATATATGAAAATATCTATATATGTATAAATATTTTTCTAAATACGCTTTTACAATATTTCATATATTTTTATGGATTTTTACTTACTTTTGGATGGATATTAAATATAGTAAAAAATGGACACGGCCCTGTCTCAAGAGATAAAAATATGCTCCTGGGAAGATATATATTAAAAAAAATAATAAAAATATTCGTATATTTATATATTTAAATATCTATATCATATACTTTTGGATACGCACACGCATACATTTTGTTATATATAGATTTAATATCGTAAGGATATAGAAAAAAAATTTTCCTAATAAATATAGAATAAATCGTAAAATTTAGTGTTGTAATTCTGCCGTAATTGTTGTCTAAATACTATATGATATAATATCTGTATCTGTAAAAGTAAAGATTAAATCTTAAAAAAAGCACTATATAAAATTCGATATATAAATGTATAGAATAAAATTGTTAATCAATTTGTGTAATATATATTATAATAAATTAATATTAAATCAATTAAAAGGGTGGTTTTTTTAATTTTATTTATATGCGGTTTATATATAAATATATATTCTGTGTGTTTTTAAAAATATATAGTACATTAAATTTTATTCTATAGAGAGATATTCGCACTAAAAATAAAACAAAAATATATAAAAGGAAGTTGAAAAAGTTTTTTCGGTTTTTATTTATTTTTTTATTCGGAAAAGAAAATATTTACACACTTCATCTGCTTGAAATTTATTAATAATAAATAGAGTAAATGAAGAGGAGCATAACAAAAATAAGATAAATTCAAAATAAAATAAATTATATAAATAAACAATTTATTGATGAATAATAACTCAATATGAAGATTGTATATAAATATATAGATGACTGTATTTTATCGTTTTTCTTTCTTTTTTCGGGTTTTTAATTATTAATATAATGATTGGGGTGTAAAGAAAATGGATTTAAATTTTTTATATACATGTCTATGAACATATTATTCCCAAATGACATTTTTTCCTATATATATCGTGCATTCGTGCATATGCGGGAAAAGCCTACAAATATGTTACATATGTATATGAATAAATCGGCTGATTTCCAAACAGTATGTTTAGCAGACACGCTGCTAACGCTGCCAGTTACATCTCTTCTTCATCCCTTTCCAAGTTACAGGAAATTGATGTTCAAAATAAAAAAACAAACATTAAGTGATTTAGCTATAACTTTTAAATTATTGAACTAATCAGTAAGCGATTAATTTAATATAGATAATTGAATTACATTAAATTTTGTACCAGTAAACATTTCGAGGAAAAACGATTTTTCTGAAAGGAGGATGACATATTTTTTATTACTTTTTGAGTATCAAAGTTTTTCCAAACGGAAGGCAGACAATTTTATTTAATACAAAATTAAATGTAATTCTATTATATACTATACATTTATGGCATAATAGTAATAAACTTAAAATTCTTTCATACATTGTAAATATTCTTCAACTTTATCTTGGTTAATTTAGATCAAGTATATAGTTTAAATAAAACAATTAACATTATATTTTATATGTAGTAAAAAACATATGTCTATGTCATTTTATATATACCATATATTCTAAAAGGGCACTCGTCCTTTAGCCGCAGTTACTTGTACTAAATAAAAATATACAATTATTTTAATTTTCATTTTATATACACTATATACTAATTAAAACAAATAAATTTTAATTATTTTACATAATTTATTTATTTTTGTTTTCGTTTTTCTTTTTTGCAATGGGGTTTATTTACAATACGGTACTATTACATCGTCGTTATATTTTATATGTTTTTATATTTAACACTTTTCTAAATATATTATATGATTGTATATATACCACCGCTTGTATCAGATTATATTTTCATATATATTATACCTATAAAAAATATTCATTATCTGAAATGAATATTTAAAATAAATGACGTGGCTGGCAATGTACAAAGACAAAATTTTTGTAAAATAGAAATATATGTATATATAAAAAAAATTTGCTTTTTTTCTTCTTTCATATATATTTCTATATTGTTCTATATTGTTAATATATTTCTATATTAATTGTCGGTTGTAAGCAAAAATTTAGAATTAGAATATATATATAAAAATAATATATAAAATTATTGTTATCAAATTAATTTTAAATTTTCATATTGGTTGTCTGCGAATGTATATTTTTTCTATAACGGAAAGTAATATTTTCAAATGGTTTTTTACTTTTGTTTTAGAATGCTAGAGACATTCCTACGTGATTGTTATAACAATAACAACTAAAACGTGAACATGACATTGGTTTTTAAATACATACGTATATATTTTTTTTTATTCGATTTACTTAAAATAAAAACGCTTTTTGCTGTGCAAAATAATTAACATTCACATCTATATATGGTTTTGTCGTTATGTAATTAGTAATGAATGACAAAAGGAAAAATTTGTATTCTTAATCGTATATTATCACTCAATTACAGGAATAATTATTAAAATGGTTTTTATTTTTTTTTTAATATAACTCTACTATATTGGAATTTAAGCGTTCATATATAATGTTTAGTATAAAGTAAAGTTTTAGAACCAAAAAATATTGATGAAGGTCTTGATAACCTGTGATTGTATCGTGTATATGCGATTGATAAAAGATTCAAAATTCTGACAAACTGATACGAGATCGTTATTTAGATATTTAGAATCATACGATAGGAGATGTGAAAAAGTTTTCAGTCCATTTTCAGTTCTGAATTCGGACAGTCAGAGTTACATATAGTTTTCCCATGCGGTTGGCAAAATCGCCAAATTAACAACATCGTAAAAATTATGAAACATTTGCTGTTGTCGAAATCTAAAACAAATCTTTCTGTATCGGGCGTTTTTAAACATCCTATGTAGGACTTTATACAATTACGAAATAAATTATATTCACTTAAAAAAAATAACAATTTACAAAAAAAAAAAATCGATGACTTTTTAATCGATGTTTTTATATTGCATTTAAAAATATAATTCACATAATAATACAAAAAAAAATATATATTTTTATATAACATTCTATTCACTAAAATTATATATATATCTATTATAATATCGACTAAATTACAACTTATAATGTAACTTAAACACGCCTTATCAATTTATTTTGATTGTTCTTTAATATATACCTATATTATATATTTATATGGAATAGAGATATACTTATCAGATTATATCCAATTTCAATGATTGTTTTCTTTATATATGTAATGCATATAGGTATATTATTATATATAAAACGATTTCATTACACCGGTCGGTATGTGTATAACATTTATTATGTATATATAAAATAGTCCTGTTTAAGTGGGTATATAAATGAGTATAATGCCATTAATTACCTTTACACGAATTTAAGAAAATATATATTAATATATTCTTTTACACCTTTATATACCGAAATATAAATTTCTTTTACAATATACGTACATACATTTATATGGATATTTTATTACATTTATATTCTTATATAGAATATTTTATATACATATGTATATGAATGAATGAAGAAACCCATCAGATGAAAAAAAAAAAAAAATAAATAAAGGCAACGGTGA
Source organism: Dilophus febrilis (assembly GCA_958336335.1). Taxonomy (NCBI): domain Eukaryota; kingdom Metazoa; phylum Arthropoda; class Insecta; order Diptera; family Bibionidae; genus Dilophus; species Dilophus febrilis. The sequence continues at coordinate 32,624,196 of OY284471.1, forward strand.
TAACGATAGCAAATAATTATTTATACAAACCATATTTTTTGTTTTTATTAATTAGTATAAAATTTATAATATAAAATAAGAACTAAATATCACTATATATAACATATTTATATATAAATATTTTAATATTATATGTATAGTATATATAAATATGTGATGAAGATTACAAGTACAAATTTATTATATTTTTATGTGTATATATCTTTCGAATGGATATGCTCGAAGACATATTTACATCATTATGAAAATTTTAAGATAACCACCTGTGATATGTGTGTGGAACACATTGAATGTGAACGAAAATCTAACAATATAATTTATATGATATATATATATAGATAGAATTAATTATATTATGTATATGTATGTTTGTATCTGGTGAATATGTGCACTGCGAAATAAAAAAACACTAAAGGATGAAATATATATATGTTATATATGCATATATACGATGTAATATTTCTTCCTATATATCTACTTATATAAATAAATGAAAATGAAGATGACACATAACGATTAATTAAATTTTTAATTTAATATATCCTTTCACATACATTTCTTTTGGTACATATAAAATATGAGAATATTATATTTTTTTAACGTTTTTACTATGCCATTATTTATATAATGTTATATATAGATAGATGCTCGCGTGTTTTTCTCACATATCAACCGAAGAAATATGAATTAAAAAAAACGATATAACCTTTTGCCATAATAAATATAATATCCTTTTTCTTATACTTATATCGTATCTTATTATTAATTGCACGAGTAACAAAGTGTGAAAAATGTTGTTGATATTTCCAAAATGATACAGGAATATACATATTTAGATAATTTATGGATCCAACAATAATGTTTAATGTTGCAACGCGGAAAATCGCTTTTTCCAATTTAAAAAATTCCTAAAGTCGTGACAGTTAGAATGTAATCAGTAGCTCGTATATTCCTTACATTGCTCGTAAAATATTTTCGCTTAAAAAAACCTACGATTCGCTCTTTGCTGTAAAAATCTGAGTGTTTAGGTTGTTGGTTTCTTAATTTGTTATTTTTACGGTGTCGGTAAAATAGATGTGTAAGAATGGAAGAATATGCAATTCTGGGTGAAAATTGAGATTCGAAAACACAAAAGATGTTTTATATCTTCAGTATAGGATTCAAACCTACGATTCCGACACCATTTTGTAAGAATTTTTAATTTGATGTTTTAGCAACTACACATTAGAGACATTATTAAAAAGTTATATTGCTCATTTTTTTCTTCATAATTAATTTTATTATAATTATCATATTAAAATTCAATTTATATTCCAAATTGAATTTTATTGAGGGTTTGTGTTTATTGTAAATAAAGTCAAAATTTCATGTCTATCAAGTGTCGTGTTTGCATTCATCCATCCATCCATTTTTTCATCCATCAGACATCTCTGAAGTTCCGTATTTGCATTCTCCAATCATCCATTCATCCATTAATCAATCCACATAGTTTAGGACGCTCCTTATTGAATTTCAGAATTTGGTCGTTGAGAAACAACATAAAGTGAGAAAAATTTTAAATGTCTGCGTATCAGTTTCAAAGATTAAAATCATAAAAAACCCCTTCCAAAAATATATGCTATATATCTTCTATGATTAGAATACAATTTACAAAAATATTTTATTTAAGAACCTTAATATATAGATTAAAATAAAATAAAAATATTAATTGTTAAAAGTGTTGTATTTTTATCTGTTTTATAAGACAACCACAAAAAAAAACATCCGGCATAGATTTGAAATTTTCAAATAAATATATACTTAAAGTAATTATAAATATATAAATGTATATATATATATATATATATTAATGACGATAATAAATACTTTTAAATTGACTTTAGTATATCTCGCTGTTTATAGTACTAATATATAAATCTAAAATATAAATATAATTTCGTAAATAAACATAAATCATTTAAACATATATACAAATATTATGTTTAATTATTTATGTGAAAAAAAAAATGTTTTTATATAAATAACTATCTATATATAATATTAAAGATGTTATATGTATTTGTTGTATTTATATAACATTATAAAGCAGGGAAAGGGATTGTTTATTTCTAATATAGTTTTTGATTTACATATATGAATATGTATACAATTTACAATTGTACATCATATAATTCTATGTATGTCATTAGCACTGATAGATAATCAACTTTTAATTTAAAAATATATAAATGAATAAGGTATTATTCAGAGAGTGGTGGTTAATTGGGTATCAATAAATCAGTATACATAAACATTCAAATGTGTTAATTGATTATTATAGATCGAGATCGCACCGTTTAATATTATTACAAAATTTTAAATATATTAATACATAAATATTCAACCAATTAAACCAATTTATTCATTATGTAGGATTACTACTTTCATTTTTTTTATACTCTTATGGAGTAAATGTTGACATATTTAATGTTGTTTTGATTGTGAAGCATTGAATTTTGTTACAAAAAATTTCATATACGAGTCAAAAATGGATTTCCCATATATCACATGAAATTGATGGAATTTTGTGTTGCACCCTCTCTTATTAATATATATGTATATATACGTATAATAATTTTAACAAATGTAAATGAATGAAATGTTTTAAACATATGTATACATAAAATAAGTTATTATAAATTTAAATCTGAACATACGGTCGGTAGAGATATTCATATACATACATGTGTATATAGTATATATATAGATAGAGGCATACAATATTTAATTTAATTTAATATGCCAACGGCAAATTACAACATAAAAACAACCATTTATATATATATTTATATGTTGAATATTCATCATTTATAAATATGTTTAATAAAAGTTAAATCTTGTTTTGCGATATTGCTTTTGTATACGCACTCGTATACATTATATGTGTATATAAACATTTATATATAATTAGGAATATAATATAAATGTATGATTTTGATTATAGAAATTTATATATATATATATATATACATATAAATATATAGATTTAATTCATATTAGATAATATCATTGTGTATAATAAAAATAAGTCATCACATACTAACGTACGTGCTTATAGAAATATACAAAATATAGTTTTGAATATTTAAAATTTTGGTTTTGTAAATGTCAAGTAATTCTAATAACTATTATTCATTCATGTATTAAAATACTATTCCATTTATGATTACTTTTCAAATATTGATAGAATTTATGTATAAATTGTAAATCCCATATTGCTTAAATTGCACAGTGAGTTACTACATATCAGAGACGGTCCGTGAAAAATTTTCTGTCGATATTATCAAAAGAAAACTGACAAATTTCGGATGTTGTGAATTTGAATCATTGGTTGGATTTGTTTCACACATTCAGAAGACAAACTATATTTTCATATGGTCTTAGTTGCCGCAGAAATTCAAACAATTAAGAAAATAAATAAAAGGAAAAGAATCCGAAACGTATTTGGTTAGATTCCACTTACCCGAACCGTCAAATTCTTGTTTAATTTTTAAATTAAATTGTTTTAATTTTCAAATAAACTAAAAACCCATGTCAATAATTTTCTCTGTATATATATAGAGTTGTGCAAGAATCAATGCGAACTTGTTATATCAAATTAATGTTACACGTTACACTCATTACACATTTTAACAACTGAATACAAAATCATTAAAAAAAATTATCATAGACTCATACCCGCAATATTAAACTATCGGTGGATTTTTTTAATAACAGCTATATAATTGAATGTTTAAAAAAATTCAATAAATATTATATAATTTCACTCGAATCGCTTAGGGTTTATCAATAAATTTCGCCCCTCTATATAAAACATCGCGTAAATTATTAACAAAACAAAACAACTTTTTATAATTAAAAATCTATACATAAATGTATTTAGATATATTTAATAAAATATAGGTTATAAATTATAAAAAATAAAAAATAATGTCATTGCCACAAAATTTGCGTTACATGTCAATAAGCGTATATATATATATATATTTATTTATATATACATATAGATATAAAATTTAACTTTAACATTTTTTCAAGTTTTTTTTTGTAATTTATATACACTTTCATAATCCCTATATAAAAGAGTGTATATAAAAGAATTTATTTTTTATTTATAATAGGAGGAATAAATTTTACTTCATATATACTATATCTATATATATAACAATTTTCTTTTGCTGAATTCGATTAGTTAAAAAAAAATAAATAATATATATGTATATAGTAAAAGAGAAAAGAAAAATGCTTATCACATATATATGTATATTATATAGCTATTCTTAACAATATATATTTATAAGACTATGACTTCGTAAAACACCCTTGACTGCAAACCTAAAATGGTCTATCTGAAAATGCGTATATATCTTATATAATATAGTATAGTCATGCCAAGAAAATATATAAATGTTTTTTTTTTCTTTTTCATATTTGTTCGATGCTCATTTTTCTTGAAAAGAATTATTGAAATATACTTGTGTTTTTAACATTATTATATATACATATACAACTCTGGGTATATCTATATCATAATATAACGTTCAAATTCGTATATTATATAATATTTTCATTCTTTTCGTAGACGATAAAATAAAAAATCAATGGTAACATATTTTAGACAAAATAAATCAATTTTTTCTTCTGTTGAATATAATAATAATACAATAAACATATATTAAAAAAAATATATATCAACGCATCATATATATTTCTTCTGTATATATAATAAACATCTCTATCAGAAGAAAATATAAATTTATTCAATAAAAATGATATATGGAGAGTAGTGTATATGGAGGAGTTAGAACTCTTTTGCAGACAAAATTTCAAAATTGTTTTTCTATATATATACAAAAAAAAAGATGAATTTCAAATATCAAGTTTAAATTTTTGTTAGAAAAGCATATAAAATATATCTCGCACAATTTATATAATAATAAATAAATAAAATAATAAAAAAAAAATCTATTATATAGCACATAGTTTTGATGTCATTTTTCGCCTTTTTTTCATCTTTGACTTTGTGAATATATTTATCTCTCTCACAATAAATATATATTTATTAAGATTTACTTTAAGGAGCTATATTTTCGATAATATTTCCTTTTTTATTTCACACTTCTTTTGTTCACTTACACAACTCAAAGCGCGTACCCCGAGAGATTTGTTTGAAATACTGGATAAACTGTTTTGGTAACAAATAAAAATTATTGTATGCCCCGAAATTTTGTTCTGATTTCACTTCATCCAGGAGGTCCCATACAAATTCAAGTGATCATTTTAGAGATATCTCGTTATGTTTCTATGATCAACTGACTTTAATTTTGGATCTTGAAGTTTTATGAAAAATTGAAAAACCATTTTATATCATCGATTTATTCTGATCCCATTGCTTCCAACCAAAATTCAATTACCTCAGAATATTTGTCTCAACAACCAAAATTATAGGATATTTAAGAAAGGTACGTACTTACTGAAAATTTTTAAACTATAACAAACATTTTTTCGAAAAAGTCTTTTGAATTCGCATTGATTGGTCATAAGATATAGTCGATTTTCCAAATGGAACAAGTTGTCCCGTTTTTAATATGTTGGACCATATGTAGACCACTTCCCCATTCCAGTACATAATTCCTTAACTTATTGCTTTCTTCCTTCTCTTATCATTTCGTTCCAACGCTCGTCTTCTACATTTTTTTATCATTATCTCAGTTTTCATTCTACAACATAACACATCGCTAGATTCCCAATTCCATGTTATTTTATATTTTTCCTCGAGACTCTTCGCTATACCTTTATCCGTCCTAAATTTCAAAATTCTACCATGTGTAACCTTTTATCTTCACTTGCCATCATAGCATGTCTGCATATTAAGTGCACCTCAAAAAGAAAATCAATAAGAAAAATGATGAATTTTCAAATGATGCATAGAAAATGACAATTGAAGGGAAACGTTTGGCTGTAATTTAAATATTGAACCTCCCAAATACGTGCTTTTGTTTCAGCAATTTACCTTGCAGCGTTGATTTTTATTTCTAAATGTATACAAAACAAAGTTAAAAAAAATGATATTCATGTCAAGTATATTGAATGTTTATAATAAAAGTATATATTATTTTAATCAAATATGGTTAAAATGTACAAATAATTATAATAATAGTCTTAAACACAATTGCAGGTTTTTTTTTTAACAATTTTCTCTCTATAAATATGTACCCAATAATATTCAGATAAATTTAATTATATAGGTTATGTACAGGTCTTACTGTTGGTATTTTAAACAAAAATTTGGGGGACCATTTTAGGAACTCACCGTTATAATATATTTATCTTTTTTTAAACCTCCACAATACAACCAAATATATTTATTATATACAAAGAGGTATAGACAATTATATAAGAAAAAAAAATCTTGTTATGACTTTTTAAAACTTTTTATATGGATGTATGAATGTATGTATGTATAATAGGTAAAAAAATAAAAAAAATATCCCACATTTCCCATTATTCGAAATATTTTAAAAATATTGATTTTATATCATATATTTTTTTCTCAATAGATATACCTTTATTTTTATATACCTATATCGATATAATCATTTTCTTCTTATATATATATATCTGTATATATTAATAGTCCTGCGACAAGACATTTGCGAGAACTTTTGTTTGGTTATTATTTTGTATAAATTAAATGTAATTAAAAAAAAAAAAAAAGAAAAAAGGGTCACATTCAAATTAATTTAAATGTTGACATTTATATTTATTATTTACTTATATATATTTACATATACATATAATATATATTTATACGATGCTAAAACATTGAACCTTTTACGTGTTTTGAATTATTCAGATTGTATTCTATTTTGTTTGGTTGGATGTGTGGTGTGTTGCTGTTTATATATACCTTTCTAATATTCTGTATTTATTATTGAATTCATATAACGTTATAAAAGAAAACAATATCTATCTATATAAAAAGAAAAATGAAACAAATTAAAGATTTTCACTATAATTTAAAATGCAAAATTTTTTTTATCGCTAATGACAATGGTTTTTATAATCTCAATTTATTTTATATATATATATAATTTATTCTTATATATAGAATAAATTTAATCAATAATAGATATTGATATAATTGATAACAGTTTTCTATATAATATATGAATTTCATTACTAATATAATCAATTTTAATAAATATATATACATTATAAAAGGGAAAATTTCTATAATTGTATATAAAATATATAAATGGGTAAGTCAATTATATAAATTTTGTTAACTAATTGAATATATATATATATATATATATATATATATATATATATTTGAATAAAGTATCACATTTTCCTGGATTGATATATATGATTATTTCAGATACTTAAAAATTGATTTGAAAAAAAAATTCGCAAATGCAGATATGTTTGTTATTAAATTATATATATCATATATATACATCGATTATAATAACAGATTAACATTTTTATTATGAAACCATTTTATTTTAATTTTTTTTTTTTCAGAAAATATATACCTAATTTTAATAATTAATGTTTTCGTATAATATCCTTGTTTGTTTTTTATTTTGTTCTCAGAAATAATATATACACAATAATAATAATGCGACTTGAATTATATAAAATAAAACATTGAATAATATGTTACATACGTACGAAAACCAAAAATAAAAATAAATTTCAAATTAATTAGTAATTACTCTTTTATTATAATTTTATATTTTTCTTTTTTATTTTTATAGGTATGCTAAACATATAAAATACACATAAATAACATGGTCGATCTATAATATGCATATATATAAAACAATCCAAACAACAGGAATGAAAAAAAAAAATTCTCTGCGATTGTAATATCGTTTACATAATAATTAGATTTTCATGGAGATTTTTTTTTTTTATTTTCGTGTATGTTATATATACACGCCTATATTTATATACAGGGTGTTTTAAAACGTTATAAAAACCCCCAATAGTCATAACGGCACCTGTACTGAATTCTATAAGTCTAAATTTCTCTATATGACATTTTTTAATTTTGTATTTGAACCTCAAATTAGTTTTTATTATTTTCATGAAAAATTTTTGTTTTTTTAACTGTTTACATTATATTATAATTCAAATTTATATTAATCGTGATGGGAACGTGATGGGGTCTTTTACATTATTACACCAAATATGGGAATGTGATAACTTTACCTGCATAATTTTGTAATCTATGTATCAAATTCATATGCACGTATATAATGTATGTATAGGTTTTTTTTTAAATAATAACATATTTCTTTTGGTTTTGGTATGTTTTTTTTTGTTTCAATATACATTTACTTTGTAAAGTTATATAGCATGACAAAATTTATTCAAAAATAATTAGATTATATATTTTGTTGTATTTTTATCAAAAACAAAAACAGTTTGAACACGCTTTGCTTAAAAAATTTGATAAGGTTAACAATTTTCTATACATGTGTGTATATAACATATATTTGACTTAGGGTCACACAACTATAAACTAATTTATTCCATTTTTTATTTTATGAAAACAAAATTTATTGTTCATTTTTATATCAATGATTGCCATATAGTTTTCAGACAGAATCATGTAATATTCGACATTCAAAAATAGTTCTGGCGTTTATGGGAATAGGGGGAACGGTTAGAGCGATTGTTCATCCATAGTGATTTACACATTTAATTAAATATCTCAAATTAAGCAAAACAATTTTGATGTAGACTTGTTGTTCTTTTCAGCCTAATAATCAGATCTATAATCATTTTTTGTGTACCTAAGATGCGTTTTTCTTTTTCGGACTAAAAAAATGCCAATAATTTGTTTAGAATTTGTATATTTAAATTGTATAAAATTAAGCGGTAACAAATTTTTGGTGTAACAGAATTATAAATAATAAATGTTTATCTTCTACTGGTAAAATTGAAATTATAATCCCATTTCTTTAACACAAAATATTATTTGCATTATTCCATAGCTTGCACAAAAAGCACATATTTTTCTCCGGCGCATTTGACAAAAATAATTTATTCTTTTGTGTGGTAACGTCGTTGAAAATTTATTACACTAAAATTAAATCTTACAGCAAACCTATAATACACTTTTTTCTTTAATGTTAATGATATATTTTCTATAAAATTGTGTATACACTTTTCTTTACGAATAAAATGTAATTTATAAAATTAAAGAAAATTCGTCTAATTAAAGAGAAATGTAGTTTTAATTTATTAAAATAAATTCGTTAAATTAACATACATCTTTATTATTTATTCTCAAATTTTCTTTAATTTTGCAAAAAACATGTATATGGTAAATAATTTGGTTTATACGAAATTAAAAATTCGTTAAATATATATACAAAATTGATTATTCCCCGGGAGTGTTCTTACGAAAAATTTAATATATATATCACAGATTGAAACGGTCAAAGAATAAAAAGTTTCTGCCTTGCCGCATATATAATTATAAATAATGTTCTTTATATTAATATAATAATTCAACAATCACGTATATAATAAAATGCATAAACAATTTATTATATATTTATATGAATAAATCTGTTTATCAAATAACTATATTTTATATATGCATAAACAATTACATGTATGTATATATATGAAAAAAAAAATAACTATAAATAAAATAACTATTTATAGCATTTGTCATACATATATGAAATATCTCTATATATAAAATATGATATAAATATTCATATATATATATATATGTATATTAAAAATTGAATTTATCTTGTTATGCCATATGTCGTGATAAATGATAATGTGCATAAAACAACAAATGTTTATAAATTTATTTATATATATTATATTCACATCTATATCTATATACAGACACACATTATATTTATACTAAATATTATAAACGCATATATAAAATAGTTATATATTACTGGAGATTTATAAAAATATTTTTGACCACGTATTTCCATATATATATAATAATAAAAAAAAATAAAAGAAATCTGTATATATATATATATATATATATTTTTTTTTTGATATCTAAACACGCAATGATGTTATTTTAATGTATATATATATATTTGCTCAAACACTATATGGATAAAATGAATATATAAAATTTATACTTATATGCGTATATATGCATTTGATTTGGTTTTGTTTGTTTGTTATTTCTTTTTTTTTTTTTGGTTTTATTTTTGTTAGGGGATTTATTTTTTTTATTCATATATCTAAATAAATATGTATATATTTGTCTTATCAAAGTAAGAAATAAAAAGAAACCCTAAAAAGAAAAGAGCTATGAATTTAAAATATATGAAACCTTCAAATATATAGTAGAAATATTTAAAATATTTATACGAATCGGGTATTGAATACATATATAAATACATATTGTTTGTAAATATATTTGATTGTTTTTATTGTATATCAAATAAAATCATATATATCTATATCTTTTTCTATATGCAAATATATATTTAGTTTTATTGTTGTAATAAAAAATGTATAATATTGTTATTATTATATATAAATTGATATATGTATATATATAAATAAAATATATATTGGAATATTGGTCATTCATATTCACAATTCATATTTAATATTTGTATATATGCGCAGTCTTTTCAAATATTATATATATGGTATATTATGTACATATGTCGACGAAAAATACTTTATTATTCCAATTGTACAATGAAAATTCATTTCTATATATATATATATTATATGATTTTCATCCCTATTATGTTATATATATATATATAGTATATGATAAATTTCCAATATACATGTTCAAAATTATTTCAAAAACTATTATATATATACAATACAATACATTATAATGTTTTATTTATATACAATACATACATATAATAATTTTGAACAATTGAATTATATTTCATTTTTCATTTTTTATCGGTCGCATATACATATATCATTATTTTGTTTTCTCATAAAAAAATTTCAAATATGAGATTTTGTTATTCAAAAGAAAAAAAGATTTGTATATTATTATTATATAGCATAGATATAGAAAAGATAAAATTTTCCTTGTTTTTTGACTATGTAAATATATAAAAAAATATTATTAAAAACTGTCCGAATACTTTTGAACATATTTATATATATGTCTGAACATTTTCATTTATGCAAATGGTCGCGACACGTGCAACAAAAATTGAAAATGTCAATTGATTTTATGCATATATTTTTAGTGTATGTATAGATAGAGATATAACAAACTATATATATAGACTATAGAGATAGACAAACATAAACCATACCATATTGTATATATATACTTTACAAAATTTATACACATATGAACACAATATAATAATAGCATGTATACAGTATGTATCTCTTTATACAGAGTACAGACAAATATAACTTCATTATGAACAAAGTAAAAGGTATTTTGAACTTGAATAGTTTAGTAGTTTAGAACTTAATGACTTATAATAAAGGTATGATTTTACTGTTAACGAAGTTCAGAATTTAAACGAAATTGGGGATTAGGATTAGATTATTACCTCTAAACCGTCCCATATACTATTGTGATGGGGATGGGAGAGAAATTTTGCAATCTCATTCATAAAAAAAATATTCACTTAAAACCGCCATGCAATTCATTTGTAAGATGTCTTTCATTTGTATTATTTTCCAAAGGAAATTCTATAGATATTTTTCTAAAGGAAATTCTGTGATATTTTTGAAGGAAATTCGGTATTATTGTTTAAAGGAAATTCTGTTAAATTTTTTCTACAAAATTCTGTTTTATTTTCTGGGGAAATTCGGTATTACTTTCTAAGGAAAAGCTTGTGGCGGTCCTGCACACTACAAATCACACATACACTTTACATTTAAAAACATCGCATTCCCCACATAAATATACTCACTATGTAACGGACATTTTTCAAATACAAACTTACACTTAAGTGGCAAACCAGTTACATAAACAGACTCATATATACTACAGCCCAACATAGAAGTGCGAGAGTTCTAATAAATAAATATAATAACTAATTAAAATAATTTAAATAAATAACGTAGATTGAATTGATTAAAAAAATTAACTAAAGTAAATACTAAAAAAAACCAATGTAATAAATTAAGAGATAATTGTAAATAAAAAATAATAGATGTTGAAGTGCCAACAAAAAATATTAAATGTAAAGTGTATGTGTGATTTGTAGTGTGCAGGACCGCCACAAGCTGTATGAATTTCTACATCAATTCTGTATATATAAATATCAAAACAAAAATTTTTTAGAATTTTGAAAGGAAATTCTGTATAATTTTCTGAAGCAATTCTGTATATAAACTTCTATAAAGACATTCGGTCCAATTAAATGATAGGAAATTCTGTCTAACTTTTTATTAGGAAATTCGGGATAAGTTCCTAAACAAATCTGCATAATTTTCTAGAAAAATTCTGACTAGTTTTCTATTAGGAAATTTTTTATCAATTTGTAACGAAAGTTCCGAATGATTTTCTGAAGAAATAATTTGTATGAAAATTTATAATAAGAATATTTATAAATAATTTATAATAGGAAATTCTATCTAATTGACGATTAGAAAATTCTGTCTAATTTTACAAAAAAGAAACTCTGTTTAATTTTCTAAAGGAAATTATATATTATTTTCTGACCATATGCTGTATATAATTTTCAAAAGAGATTCTTTGAAATTTTCTTGTTATATTATGAATAATGTTCTAATTGGAAATGCTACATAATTTTCAATTGGAAATTCTGAATCAATTTCTGTGTAAAGCCTTTTAAATTTTATGACAATAATATAATATTTATAATATTCTATAACAAGTGTCCCTGACGTGAGGTCGCTCATTTTTTTTGTGTATCATTGCAATCGTTGCCAAAACAGCCATTTTACGGAGTGATACACATTGAATATAATTTATTTTATTTATATAAATGTAGAGATATTTCAATGTTTTCATTGTGTAACTCCTATATAACCATATAACTTTATAGATTTATGTTATTTTGTATATATACAGTTCAGTTTTTATTTGTGTAGACCAGTTTATTAATATCTTTTTATTAGACTTTTTTTTATATTGTTAACATTCTGATAAGATTAACAATAAAAAACGTTTAATATTGTCAATATACTATTTGAAATTATAGGTTTAAATTAGATTTTTGCAATAAAAAAAAATATGAAATTATTCTGATAATGAAGATTTGTTTTCCCTCGAACAGGAATTTTTTTCTCATGATAAATATCGATGGTGAAAGATTTTCATATTTTTCCTAAATTTATTAAGAATTTTAAAAGCGGAATTTCTGGAATTGCGAATTTTTCACTATGTCACTTATTCGCCATGTCACTGTCTCAGTTTGTTCCGGAATCTGTCCCCGCAGATAAGCAAAATTTAAAATAAATGAAGAATATTTACGATGGTAAACAATATCATAACATTTTGTAAAATTCATTATTTTTTTAATTCTATTATTTTTTTTTGTTAAATTAACATATTACTGGGGTATTAATTTTATCTTGTACAATTTTACTATTATATATGTATAATAATATATTGTATATTTTATTTAACTCATTAATTCCAGTTTCCTTTTATGTATCAATTTATATATTTTACATATATGCACTATATTTTCCTCGTACGTATAATTATATTTTGCATATATATATATATGTAAATATACAATCGATATATTTGGGTTTATTCAGGCCTCAGCGTGGTTAAATATCTACGGAGATATTTCGTTTAACCACGCTTTTCGTATTCAGAGCCCATAAATTATCTACGATAATGAATAAATTAACATCACCTTTTCGATGCGAAGTAAATTATCCACGCTTAGGTTTCTATGGAGATATTATTATTCTATATCTATATCAATGCACGATATTTTCATTTGATTTATTTTATACAGTACAGACTATTACAATTTTCCAGTTGCTCAATAAAACGAAACTAAATTTAGCGAAAATACCGAACACATTAAAAAAAGACAGTCGATATTTATATGTGGAAAGAAAAAGAAAAAAAAATTTTTGTGTTCGTTTTATTTTTATTCTGTGTAGCCAAATATAAATGATTGTTTTTTTTCCTTATAAAAAAAAGTAAACAAAAGCGCTATTATAGTAATAGATTATTTTAAATTGTGCTCTGAATACCAAATATCTTCAATATTTTTCTTCGTAGGTATTTCACCGTGGATAAATTTATATTTAACCACGTTAATTTTAGTACGTAAGAATTGATACAACTATATAATATAAAATTAACATACAATAGCTATTATTTATTCGTGAAATAAAATGGGAAAAAAATCAATCAATGTAAATGACAAACAATTTAATTAATATAGCATTTAGTTAGTAATTATGTCATATAAATAAGATATATCTATATATACCGAGTTAATAACAAATGTTGGTTTTCATTGGTATGTATACGTACGGGACTATATAAATACATATTTTGAAATATATATTAATTATGAAATGATGAGTATATATTATGACTTTTTATAGTGACAATTGCATGTCATATATGCATATTCTAGTAATTTAATATACCGTTACGTTTGTTGTTCGTCGATGTAGGTTGTTTTATTAAAAAATCGGCCATGTTTATTACTTATTGTTAGACCAAAAATAGAGGATTTTAGTATTGGTTTTAAATCATTCTTTCTTTATTTTTATCGTTAACGTCTGTAAAACTCCAAGAACCCGCAGGTCCGCTTCTAACTCCACCTTTCATCTAACCGGCAGTCTTCCAAAACCACCCTGACCCACCCCATTTGTCGTCCAACATTTTGGATGGAATACAGCCCCATATCACCTCAAGCGAACAATCTTGCGATGTACCGAACAAGTTCGCCACATATATTTTATAAATTTTATAATCACCGTATCGCTTACGCAATCATTCGTTTTTGTACTTGTCAGTTGTTAATAATATAATCAATATGACATAATTCAATGTTTTTTTAATGATATGAGATTAGTATGACATAATTCAATGTTTTTTTTATGATATATGAAATTAGTATATGACATAATTCATCCAGCAGAATATGTCTATTTATCACATCCTTAAAAAAATGTATAAAAGAAAATGTTTTCATATCCTCCGCGCTTGTTTATGCTTATTTTTGATATTATATTTTTTATTTGTTTTTTTTTTAATTTATGAAGTTTTATATGTAAACTATGCGCACACTTAAATAATCTTATTTTTTGTATGTTGAACCATTTCCTGTTGTTCGTAACAGTGCGACGATATATTCTAAGCGAATCTATATATATATAATTTTTGATATCATAATTATATAAATTACTGCAGAGTGAAGTGGCGATATTAATTTATCAACAAAATGACTAAACTTAAAATATCATATCCATATATTACATTCAATAAAAAATCCCCTAAAACGATTATCAAAATAAATTAATATATTATTTATTTTTTGTAAATGGAATTCATTTTCAATTTATAGCTAGTTAAGACACAAAGTAATATTTATAAATATTTTATAAAATATGCTAAAAGCGTATTTTAAATAAAATTATGTGTGAAATTATAATAGTTTAATCAAATTAAAAACAATTCGTTAATATTATTTAATATTTTGAAATTGTATATTGTATGGTTTATACGCAAGGTAATATTACTAATTGTATTTAAAGAAAAGCGCATTAAGGAAGTTTATAAATTACGAATATAAAAAATTCGTACAATTTATGTTTAGTGATTTTAGTGCATTTATCATTTCATCATTCATTTTTATAATCGCATATTTTCAATATATTCTTATTACTATTATTGATTTCAAAAATATATAACTCTGGTAGAGTTGTAGTGAATCTTTATATATGTATAGTGTGGTTTATAAAACACCAAACAAAAAAAAACCTGTTGTAGTCGTAGATTTTAATACTATCTACATATGGCAAATCATGAAACATTCATCTGATTTTGTTATTTACCAATCTATAAATTTCATGCATATAATTCCTCCATGTGCGATTGGTTCGTATGGATAATTACCGCGACACCATAAAGTAAACAATCAATTTTGTAAATGGATTTCGTATTCAAAAAAAAAA
Source organism: Dilophus febrilis (assembly GCA_958336335.1). Classification (NCBI taxonomy): domain Eukaryota; kingdom Metazoa; phylum Arthropoda; class Insecta; order Diptera; family Bibionidae; genus Dilophus; species Dilophus febrilis. Next base: position 32,640,366 of record OY284471.1, read on the forward strand.
AAAAATCAATTTAAAAATCAACAATAGAAGCCGTCCGACCAACCCCAAAACTAATCGATATTTTTTTTTTAAAAAATGGAAGAATGCTAAAAAAAAGTTGAAGTTCCAGTGAAATAAATATATCAAACCATTTATAAATAAACAATAGATTGATTTCCATTTTTCAATTATTTATTTCGGAAATGTTGTGATTTGTATTCTTATAAGATTGTTGTAATAACAAAGCAATATGCGGTCTTATATTATCAATAAATATACAATATGATTATATCACGCACCGCAATTGAAAATTGAAATTTATAATGCGTATACGGCCATATTATTTATAAAAAAAAAGAAAAGAAAACAATGCGAATTTCTATATAAAAAGACTGTGAATATTTTTTTTTTATATTATTTTCGTTTATCGATTCGATTATAGATTTCTTTATTTTTTTTTTTTTCATTTTATTTCCACTCTTCTATTTACTAAATAGAAAACACAATTTGTAATATTTATAATTTATATATACATAAACGAAAATAAAGACTTTAGAAAATACTTAGTATAATTTTGTTCAATTTACTTTTGTATGTTTATTTCCCCGATGCGTGTATCAAATCAATATAGGTATATATAAATTAATGGAATAATAATTATAATTAATCAACATTTATTTATTTTTTTTATTTTTAATAGAATTTGTACAAGAATAGAAAAAAAATAGAAGAAAATAAATATAATGTTATAATTAATTAACAATATATTAATATTAATGTATATATATATACAAATAACAACACATATACGAACAACTATTAATTATCTCAATAATTGATGGTTACAGATATACATGTTGTATATATTGTACAATATATATATATATTATACGCAGATAAGTGTACATTAACCTATTTATTTCATAATTAAATGATGATATGATAATTTGTTGATTCATCTATGTGTGTATATATATTATATTATATTCAATTGTATTTTGTATATAAATATTTTCTTATTAAATATTATTTTTGTCCATAACTCCATTAAGAAATTATATATATATATATGAATGAAGAATTATAATTAAATTAAAGAACATTTAAATAGTTTCTTTAGGATTTACCCAAATTTTATTCTTTGAAATATCAGAAATTGTTTGAATTTTCAATTTGCAAGAAAAAAATCGGGTTGGTAATGCAACAAAAAATAATGAAAAATTGATTTTCCAAAATATTTAGTTCGTTAAACGCTCTAATTTGTTCACATTAATTTTTTTGATTTTGAAAAGTAAAAAGCCTCTAAAAATATGCCATCATTTTGGGCATATGATGGGCATTGCGGCTTTACTGACAAAAAAAAGGAAAAAGATCCCTTGCCTGTTCTGTTCGAAACAATTTGAAAACTATCATATTAGTATTTGTTCCGTATATGGAATGCTATAGTGTAGTGCAAATAGTTTTTTGGTCGTACCGCTAATTAACGACACCTTAAAAAGCAAGCAATTATGAAAACATAGAAAACAAAGGCTGCGGCTGTAAAAACCAATAGTCTGTTGAAAATCTCTTATTTGTTTTTTTATATCCAACATGAAGCTATCGATCCAAAACATATGTAAAAAATTATGATTTTCTACAATAACTTAGCTAGCTCCTCACATATATAGGAGATGTTTCTATCTTTCTATCGTCGAAGTTTGAAAACCGTATTCTAATAAAAAACTTCTTAACTCCCAAAAATATTATATTAAATGTTGAAATTCAAATTAACATTTCACGCATTTAATCAAAGGATTTGCAAAAACGGTGATGGTTGTGTGGTAATCTCGATTCAATCCTTTGTTATATATCGTTATGAGGGTTTTCACGCACATAAAATACATTGTAAATTGTTTTACCATTATTATGATTATAATCAATTCTATATATATTTTTCAAATTATATAAAATTAACATCAAAATATAACACCTCTTTAATATATCTTGGTCGCATATTTATAAATAACGTCAAATTCATTACAAATTATTATGATGAGAAACAGAAGTGTAAAATAAAAATTACCTTTATTACACAAAAAAAATAAAAATAAAAGTTCTAAAATTCTCGTTATTATTGTTAACATACATATATAAAATGTCATATATATATATATATATAATATAAATAGAAATGATTGACTTACTTATATTGTTAAATTATATATGTGCGAGGGTGCTGTTTAACCCCCCATATATTCAACATTCACAGCATTCACATATATTTACATATAAATTTTATATATATGTATATATACATAAAACGATATAACTTATTTAAGTCTATGCGCGCTTTAACATACTATTCTATATATGTACAATTGTACATATATAAACCATATAATATACATTAGAGATAATGAAAAAGTACAACAAACATCATGTTGAAAAAAGCACATTGAACACGTAGAAAAAATCTACCGAAAGAAACAAAAAAAAACTAAAAATATATATAATATGATAATATATAACAGGAAAAAAAATTGTATTTACCGTAAATAAAACATAAAATTCATTCCTTTACTATATATATATATAAATATATGGTATAGTTGGTATACATTTTACATTCATTTGTAAATACATATAGCATAGGCAATATAATGCATATTAAAAAGTACAAATTCTATATAGAAATATAAGTGTATATAATAATCGCATGTGTAACTGTAATGTACATAGACGATTGTGAAAAAAGCTTTTGTTGAATACGTGAGGTGTATTATTTATATTGATATTATTTATATATAGAGTTAACAAAATGCAGGTAAAGAATGATTATTTCAAAAAGCTTTCTTGTTTTAAGTCTGGTGTATTGTTGTTGGTTTATATTGTAAACATTTTTGTTTTTTTTTTGGATTGCCATATATATGATAGTGGGTAGGTTAGGTATTTTATTTAAATCGCGTGACATTCCACACACATCCAGAGATTTTTTTTTCCATATTATACATACCATGTTTTCCATTTTTTTTCTTTCAGTTTTTTTTTTCATATAAAAGTATAGTATATATCTATATATATATAGCACACTTTTTTTTTTGTTATTTTTGTTGATGGTTTTTTTTTTTGTGTTTTTGGTTGTTGTTTTATTAAATCTATTACATAGAATATCCATAATAAATTTATACCCCAATATATTTATAGATTGTGTTGTATTTTATACATACACATATTTAAAGACAAAGTTAAATAACAACAAAATGAAAATATTGTTTTTCTAACTTAATGTATTGTTTTTCTTTATTTGTAGGTTTTCTTCATAGATATTTGGTTGTGTTTCGACTCTGCATATATAATACATATATATACTATATACTGTTGCTGAAAGTATAATATATAATATATATATATATATATAACAAGCCCGCAAATATATTGGAAATATTTGTATTGATATATATATACATTTACATGAGATTGCTGTAGGCTCTTCGTTGCCGGTTTCAGTTTGTTTTATATACAACAGTATAAAACTTATTCAATCTAAAACGAATATTATTACCAACGTGTATATACATGAACAAATGTATTGAAATATTTATATAAAATATATCTATAGTAAACAACAATATATATTTTTTAATATTTGTTTTTCAAATTGGTTTGTTGGTGAACAAAGCATTTTTCATTGTTATTTTTTATTTCAAATAATTTAATATCATATTTAAAAAAAATCATATAAAAAAAAGTGTTTCTAGTGTTAATTTGATTATCAATTAAAAAAAAATCACTCATTTAAATAACAATACAGTTTAATTCACAAAAATTAAATTAATCATAAAAAATTAAAATATTAATCGTATGATATAATATTAGAAAGGTTATCAAATTTAAAAGAAAAGTGTTTGTGTAGTGAGAAATCTAAATTTCAATAAGATAAAATTCTCTGTATCACATATCAAATTCTTCTTTATGATTATTTTTTGGTGTTGCTGATAATATTGTTGTTGTTTTTGTTGTACGGTAAATTATACCAACATCAAAACACAACGGCTATTATACCACGTAGATATAAATATAGCTATATAAGAAAAAACACATAAACATCAATATGAAAAAGTTATTGTACATTTCGATTTGTTTCATCTTTATACAAGGTAAGTAATTAGGTTTAATATAGTAATATATATAAAAAAAGAAAATATGCGGTTTCTTTTATGAACTATAATTTAGTGATAATAGGTATAATAATACTGTATCAGGAATATTTGATCTCCTCCATTTTATCTCAGCAAGCAACACAACCTTTGATAATGAAAAACAAAAACTAGATTAGGCGGGGATTCGCCCCTTTTCACATATTCACGATGGTCACACTTGACCCGTTGTACACGGTGTCCCTAGTGTAACGCCGAAAGGTTAGATGTTACCTTCCTCTCTCTATGGAACTAATGTTGCATAATGTTATAATGTTGCTCAATGTTGCATGAAATATCTTAAAAAAACGAAAAATTCTATTTCTTTTTTTGGCGGAAAGGATCATTTATAAGTTCCACGTTCTTTTACGGAAACACACACACACATACACACTAGTGAAGAAATGAGCTAGATAGCTTGTTCCGTTCGAGAGTTATCGTGGTAACAAACATCAGCCGGACGGGATTTTTTTCGCGTATTTGGACTCGGGGAACTTGAAAACAAGTGATAAAATAAATACATTCCTCCATTTTCGGACTATTGGATATTTTATTTCAAGTTGTCTGATATGAGAAATTAATCAAATACCTTTAGTTTGAGTATATCAAATTTTAAAAATTCCATATTAAATTGAACTCGCATATTGTATAAGTATATTTTCAACCTTTGGTCATTTATTTAGGAGGGCATCGGGGACATTTTGTTTCCACTTTCGATTGACGGTATATCCTGATATGAGGTTTTAACTCAATGGATTCAAAATCGCCATTTAATATTTAATGGAATAATATTTTATTATCTATAATGTTTTATATAAGTTATTTTAAATGTTTTTGTGGTTCATTTAATCTTTTGCATTTTAACAAAGTTGTTAAGCCATATTTGGATACAATAAATTGTTATAAGCAAATATACTCATATAACAAAAAAATTTCAAAAATATATTTTTGGTTGAAATTGAACTATAGGATTAGAAAAACGTGAATCAACTCGAATAATCATATATATTTAGTAACATTATACAACTCTGTGGTGTAAATGTTAAAAATGCCAACCTAAAATTCTAACGAAATTTTGGGGTCGTGGGTTCGAATCCTACTGAATGCATAAAATATGTTTTGTGTTTTCGGTTATTTTTCGAATCTGAATTTTAACACAGAGTTATATTTTCCGCTTGTGGTCGGCCGTACGGCTAATTACCGACACCGAAAAAGCCACAAATTAAGAAACTAACAACAGAAGACTGACGGTTGTTGGACACTAAAACCAGATTGTTGGTTGTACAGCCAAAAGTTTATTTTTTTTATTTAGCACAAATAAAGTAAAGCTAAATTTGAGAATTCGCGATAAAGTTGCTAAATTATTTGAATAAAATATTCATGTGGGGTCAAATTTTACCCAAAATAGACAATGGTTGAGATACAATTATTGTTATGTATAATTGTTTAATGCGTGAAAAGCGTTCTAAATCTAAGAGCTGTCCGCTTTTGTTTTAAATTGAAATTGGTTAAGATTGAAATATACGTAAATAAAACTGAACAAAAAAATGTACACCTTTAGTTTCACTTTTATTCATATGGTTTAAAGGATAATTCAGACTCAGGATTATGGCCAAATACGTGGAATAACAGGCAAATAAAATTTAGATAAAATTCTATTATTATTATTAATTTGTTAATTTAATGCATAAACAAAATTAGAGTATAAAAATTAATTTTATTTTATTTTAATAATAAACAACCAAACATCGCCGTATCCAATTTGTTCTATAATATATATATATGATATTGTATTACAAAATTTTATTTTTTATAAAACAAATTTGACAAAATTTTGAAAAAATAAAAAATAAACATAAAACAAGAACAAACGATTTCTTAATAAATAATAACATTCTCCAATTTTATTTAATTTTTTTTTATATAAATATTTCTTTTTATTTTTCAACATTAATATAAAAAAAAATAAAAAATAATTTCATATCATTAGGGTAGAAAAAAATCAAACGAATTTTGTTATTTACGCATACATAATAAAAAAGAATATTATTTTTATATTCATTTTCATTCATTTGTAAAGTGAATATTGCATATACAGTAGAGTTTTTTTTTTTGTTTATAAAAAGAAGATTAATATACTATAAACAAAGAAATTGATATACAGAATTTGTGATAGGAACGCGTGTGGGGGCATAAACAAAAAAAAAACTTGAAACATTTGTATATATATAGAAAATTGATTTAATTATATAATATATTAGAATTTCAGTCAAATTTGTTTTTGTATGCATCAACGTGATAATATCAGTCTAACGTAGAGAAAAGTATCCGAAGTATATATTGGATCTTATATTTTATTCATTGTCAGTTATATTTTTCTGTCAAAATACTTATACGAACTGTTTATAAGTGCTGTATATATGTTATATGGTAATAATGAATATATGCATATTATATATATAATATATATATAGCATATAGTATATATAGAGAATATATATATATATAGTATATATAGAGAATATATATATATATATATATATATAGAAAGAAATGAGCACAAAAGATACATATTATTTTTTTTTCTTGCAATTTGTTGAAAATTTATAAACGGGCAAAAAAACATTATGGAATTTTAAAATTAATGAAGAGAAATTCATATATAAAATGTTTTTTCATTTTTTTTAATCATTTTATCATAACTAAAGTACTCAAATTTATTATTATATATATATATTTTTTTTTATTTTTGGAATGTTTCACTGCGGGATTATATTTGTATATGAGCGATATGCACAGGTATATAAAAGTCTATTTATATATACATGAATTTAAAGTTAAATTATAATTTCTACGAAAATATTTTATTGAAATACATCAAATAGAAAATGTTATGCATTAATATTAAATACATATGTATTATATATCAACATTTAAATTGTTTATTCACATTCAATATGGTTCAGTGTTAAATTTTAGGTTTTTTTTGTTCTAAACATAGAAAATAATTTCCATAACCATCAAGTATCGCTGTTTGTTGACATTCACTTTAAAAAAGAAAATTATTTTTTTTGTCAATCTAAGTCATTTAATTAAAATTTTTGAAAAACTAAATGACCTCGATTTAGAGACCTGGTCATTCGACGCCTATCCATTGTATTCCATCACAAATATTTCCCGCCATCTCTCCGAATTTCTAACATTACCCATGCACACTTCACCATTTTCACCCATTCCTTTTCACAAACATAAATATATAAAGTCAATAAATTAATTAAATAATTCCTAAACTTTTGCCAAACCAACAATTTTGGAAATTCATTTTTTCGAAGAATATCCAAACTACCAAACTATGGAACGGTCTTCCAGGGTTTATATTTCCTCCAACTTACAACTATCTCAATTATTTAAATTAAATATTGCTTCTTATCCATATAAAGAACCATACTCCTAAATTGCAACTTGGACAATTGTTTGAAACCGCATATGAGTTATTTTTTCTTACTACTTTTCAGTTTAATTTTTTTTTTCTCATATGTTTGCTTTTATTTTCAAAATTTCATAAATTAATGCATTTGGATTTAACACGCAAAATCCCATTAATGGCTGCATAGGGTCATCACCTAATTAAATGTGATTTCGTTATGGCAATATAAATCCAAGGTTTTACACGGACAGTAAACCCATCCTGCCATATAGTAACGAACAAATAGATCTATATATTTCAATATCAAAAGAATAAAAAGGAATACACTTCTTATCCGCATTCATATCTCACCTCAAATCGCAGTTAATCACTAAAGGGTTATAGTCTCATATCGCATAATAATAGAAATATTTTGTCATATGTTATATAACGTAAAAACAATTTATTATATATACTATATAATAATTGATGTCATACTCCATATCAAAATATTTTTGTTTTTAAGATTGTTTACAGATCGATATACAGTTATTGTAATCGATGAATTCAAATATCGAAATCCATTATTTTCCGTGTTAAGTTACATATTTTCCATTTGATATATGAGCAAAGCATCGTGCAAAGCATAAACTATCACAATGAGATGAGTGTATAGAAATAAAATAAGTTTATAGCAAAATAAATTGTTCAATAAGATTTTTTCAAAAAAAAATGTATTATATATGGCTGTAACGTAGAGTAAAAACGCGTCGTGTCAACTTTAACACTGTTTTATTTATTTAATTTTATATATTATTGTACATATATAAAACTTTAATTTTTCTTTTGAAATATTTTGCACACATATGACAATCAAAATGTTATATCTTTAATAAAATAAAAATATATATAAATATATCATCTCCTCACATACTTTATTCTAATATATATATATATTCTTTGTTGAACATTCTTTCGTTATTTCATTCATCAAATATAAAGTGAATAAGTATAAATATATATAAGGATAAATATCTCTAAATATATATCCATATGTAAAGAAAATTTCTTTATATATAATTTGATATATCTAACATTTTAATATATAGATACAACTGTATAGAGAATCAGAAAGCACAAAATAAAAAAAAAAGAAAGAAAGAAAGTTTTTTAACATTGTTAAAACAATATCCGTATATTTATGGATATATAGAATTCGCGAAAACATAAAAATGTTTATATACATAACACAGAAACATATACTATAATTTAAATGAATGATGTTCCTATAATAAAAAGGATTCTATATAAATATTAAATTTATATATACATTCAAAATTTTTAAACTCGTTCTCCTAAATTATCGTGACCGAATCAAATAAAATGGGGATATATTAAAATTGAAAGATGTGCCATTAAAATAATGTCAAAAATTTATATTATCTTTGTATGAAAATTTTTTTTGTTTGTTTCTTCTATTAAAGTTAAACTTTTTCTATGATTTATTTTTATTTTTTTTTTTATACTTTCTTTGAAAAACTTTTATCTTTTTTTTTTGTTTTTTGATATGATATTTATTTGAACCTACACCGTGTAATTATATTTACATATAGAAACTTTTTGTTTTTTAACTAATTTGAAATGAAATTTTTCTTCATAACAAAAATATATTTTTTATTATTTATTTTACAAATATAATAAACTTTGTCAATGATTTCAGTAAATATATGTATATGAATCATGAATGAAAGTGACGATGTGACATTCATAGGTTATTATTATATTCTATATATAATTTGTTAAACAAATAAAAGTATAATACAACCGTAGCCATATAATTTAATTTATTTATTTGTTGGTTTAAAAAATTTATTTTAAAAATTCATTTTTAATATAATTTATTAAATAATTCTGCATGGTTTTATTATCTCGCGTGTATCAAATGGATTTGAAATTTGTTAAGGTAAAAAAATCGGAACCGATTATAAAATTATTTTATATATTAAAATTACTTAGGATATTATTATAGATAATTTATATAAAAAAATAATAATGAAAATTTACATAACATTTTTTTTTTTATATATAAATTAGAATTGTTTGGTTTATATACCAGGTGTAGTGGTATGAAGTGAGTTTTTGTGAAATATAACACAAATTTTAAACTGGAAAGTATAAAAAATTTTATTCAAAGTATTGACCATTGATTTCTACACCTTACACCTTACACCTTTCGACCACCTTTCTGGCAATTTTCGGCATGCTAATTTTGCTCCATGACAATGCACGTGCACACACAGCCAAACTGGTTTAGGAATTTAGAATACAATCAAACTATTTGGCAGGGAGCTGCTAACCCACCCGCCGTATTCACAAGACTTGACTATCATTTGTTTTTCATTGATAGGAGACGGATTGGCTGAGCAGCACTTCGATTCCTACGAAGAAGTCAAAAACTAGATGTCGACTGACCCATTCTGGTCGTTTTTCTTAGCACAGCATTGTTTCCTTGCCGAAGCGATTAGCCTTTGCAATCCATGTTGATGATTGTTCTGGATTAACCCATGATTGTTTCCGTTTTGGACTCTCAAAATAAATTTATTTTTCATCGCCCAGTTCGCCAATTCGACGCAAAACTGATTTTCTTGAGTATATTTGAATCAAAATTCCACAAGTGTTTTTTCGATTTTCCATCTGTCTTACGTTCAATTAATGTGGCACCCATTTTTCACACTTTTGGATCTTCCCCATAACTTTTAAACGGTCAGAAATTGTTCGTCGTTGCAACATTTATCATTTCTGCCATGTGTTTTTGATTCAAAGTGTCATCTTCATCCAATATTGTATGTAATTTAGCGTCTTCAAACTTTTTTGGTGGTCTTCCACGTTCTTTATTGCTCCCATCAAACTCATTATATTTCCGTATCGTTGAAACCATCTTTTTCATGTCGCTTATGATACAGCATGATCACCATATGCATCGACAAGCATTCAATGCGACTCTGCAGCATTTTTCTTAAAAAATAAAAACAAAAAATTATTGCTATTCGCAAATCCTCATTTTCTGGTACAAAAGTCGAATTTTTAACACGATTAAAAAGTATGATGTTATTTGGACATTGACTTGAAATATACTAAATATGCTTGACCGATGGCATAGCAACCAATTCAAATATAATTAAGGTTCGTTTACAGCAAAATGTTCCCTATCTAGACATTTGTATCCTGACGCTTCATACCGCTACACCGCAGGACTAGCATGTCGTGTATTTATTCCATATTCAATTTAGTATATACACGCAAAATATTAAATGTATATCCTTCAAAATAACTATAAATTTTTATGTATAAGATAATTATAAGATAATCGATTTTGGTCGCAGTTCAGCAATAATTAATTAAAAACTAATGTATATCATATTATATGACGTGAACATTTTTATTTATAAATGATATATTATTATTATTGCGTTTGTTGTGAAATGATATTATTTTATATTTTTATGTATTTACAATACTATTTATGTTGTTTTTTATTATTCATATATTTTGAGTATTCAATTAATTTTAATATTTATATATGTTAAAATATGATATATTTATTGGTTGTCGTATTATAGTTATATTATTGTTTGCGTTTATGCAATGCACGAGGTATTGGGTTGTTAAATATCATATACAAAAGGTTAAAACAATAATAAAATATGTGAATGCTTTTGTGAAAGATATAAATTAATATCAACAAAATTTTGGCTGCGCTTCAACAAATATATGCGCTATTATAAATTTCAAAGCGATTAAACTTGTGTATGAAATGTTATATAAACATACAATATATTCATATAACATATATAGATATATAAACATTTATAATAATAGCTTTTAGACGACTTGGTGGTGCCGTTGATAAAGCATCCAACCCAATTGCGGGTGGTCACGAGTTCAAATCCTGGCCGGAAAATTTTTTCTGTGCTTTTTATGATTTGAATTCATGAACTAAGTCACCATTTATTCATTGGGATCAAATTAATGAATATCTTTGGTATATTGTGTCGGACGCAGCCAAAGATTTACAAAGTCTACTACACACACATATTCGCAATTATATATGAAAGTATATAACAAATACTCATCATCATTATTAAAATTACATTAATAATTATAATATTAATGATTTCTAATTCCGGTAAAAGCCAAAGGCCCTAGCAGCCATAGTGCTTATTAAAAACTAATGTTGGCATTTTACATACATCATTAGTTGTTAAATAATAATAATAATAATAATAATAGCTTTTGTATATCTATCTATACATATATCATATATTGTAGAATATTGTGTTGTATTTTATTTTTTTATGACATGCATTCTGTTTTGTGTTATGTTTTTATTTTATTTTATCGAAATATATATATATATATATATATATGGATGGTGGTTTAAAATACTTTTACCACTATTCCTATATATATATATGTATAGATTCGTTTAAATTGACATTTTTAATACTACTTTATTTGTTTCATAAAATGTCCTTAAAATATGGATGAAACTGCGGGAAATTATCCCATATATTTCCAAAAGGATAGGATTTTCTGAAAGGAACATGTCTCATTATAGCTGGTTTATAAAAAAAAGCATTCTATCGCACTAAATTTTCCGGAAAAGTGAGTTTTATAAACATTATATTTTTTTTTTTATTAAAAACGGTGATTTTCTTAAATTTTCATTTTTTTTTTCAATAATTTGACAAATGCCATCAATTTTTAAGATATAGTAGCGATTTTTCATTCGATTTCTGTGAAAATTCAAAGAAATTTGCGTAATCCACAAAATGGTACAAACATATTATACAGTCAAAAATTAGACAAATTTCTAAATATCCTTTTATATCATGTATCTTTTGAGCGAATTTTTTTTTATGAAATATTAGAAAGTGATTTAATTTTCAAATAATGCAAAGAAAATGAAAATTGCAAAAATTCAAAATTCGGAATAATCGATTTTAGTGGGATGCATTCCTAGATTTTTTTCCAAAAATTAGATTTTTCAATATTCAACAAATTGATATTTAAAAATGTTTCAAAGCTAAACCAATAAGTCAGTATTTTTTATTATTATATTTATATGTATATATAAAATGAACGTTTAACACTAACAATAAATTATGATTAAATGAACAATTGATATAACATTCGGTATTGAATTTCCAAAAATTTTTGACTAAATTTTCAATCTATAGCCAATTTTTATATATATAAATATAATATTTAAAATGTTCAATATATGATTACAAAGAATTTTATGTTATTAAGATATTATTACAAAAAGGACTTTCACATCATAATAGAACAAAAAAAAATCATTAAAAATTTCAATTTTTATATTAGATTAATCCGAAAAAAGCGATCACAAAAACCAATAGCAATTATACAGAAATAAATCTGAAAATTTATTGTGAAAACAGAAAACAATATTGACAGAAAACAATATTGACAATATATATAATATTTTCTATAAGTTTCTGATTTTTATTGGGAAAAACAATGATAAATTTCATTTATGTACCACATTTAATTTATTGGTATGATTCTGTGTAATTTACAATATACAAGCGCGTTATAAATATAAATGAATATGCAAAATATGTGAATTGTTTATTGTATCTATACTATATAATATAAATAAATAAAAATATTAATCCTGTAATGCGTTTTCGTTCAATTTTTATTCCAAAGCTATAAAGATTTTTTTTTATAATAATTCAAGAGGTGGTATATAATGAATATATACAAATATACATATAAATAGGCTACATATTTTTACTAACTAATAAAATAAAATATTACAAGGGATTAACATGTTCCTCTATATATATATATATATAGATTTATAATATTTATATAGTATATCTATAAATAAAACATTCATATATATTTTAAAAAATTTTAAATGCCGCATAAACAAATGTCATTTTTGTTTTGAAAAATTATTATTTTTCTATATAAATATATAGTAGAGTAGGGTAATATTAATATAATTTTTAAAATTTATCATATATATATATATATTGTAGTAATAGACCATTTAAACAAATGAAAAATGGGTTTTTATTTTTTGTTAACTGCGTGTATAAACGCATATTTTATAATGTAAAACAATAATCAATATTCTATATTTGGAAAAATTGGGTATAAAAATAAAAATAAATATATTATATAATAGAAAATAATCGCATCATTCAGTTTTTAAAAAAAAACTCAATTATATACATTGGATTTTATTGAATTGGATTTCGGGTTTATTATCAGCTATATTTGTAATATAGATAGGTGGAATACATTACTTATATTAGATGGGATTTATTATATGAACTTGTGTATTTAAATATTATTTCTAAATGTTTCAGCGTCATCATCATGGGTGAATTTTTTTGACAAATAACAAATAACAAATATTATATCCTTCATTTCAACATATCGATTTTCCACTTTAAAACCGGCAATTGGTGTTAGCATCCAGATAACAGCCTTCTGTTGTTCGTTTTTTAATTTGTTGCTTTTACGGTGGTTGGGGTGGGGTAATTAGCCGCACGACTAACCGGATGGAAAAATATGCAACTCTGTATGAAAATTCGGATTCGTTAAATAACCGAAAAAGACCAAACATATTGTTTGTCTTTTAGTAGAATTCGAATCCACTATATCAAAATTTTGTAAGAAGTTTAAGTAGCCGATTTTATCAACTACAGAGTTACAAAATGAACAAAAATACTTGAATATAGGCTTTTTATAAAAAGTATATAATAACGTAATATCATTGTATATAAACCAGCTTTATACAGAATATAAATTTAATATATTTAATAATATATGTATTATATTTTTTACCGAGGTATATAATATATTAACAATAAGTCTTATAAAAAATAAATGCATATTTATTTATATATTGTATAATTTTGAAACATTATATTTTATTAAACCAAAAAAGTTTTAGTTAATATAATAATATTTGTAAAAGTTCAAAAACCCCTTCCGCATATATTAATATATACATATAGTAAGTATTCCTCATATTTTGTATTTTTTTTAACAACGTACATTGTTTGCGTGAATTATTATACGTTTTATTTAGGAATATTGAAATTTTTTATTCCGATATGTTGCTCGCACTGTTGTGTTCACTTTTATTTCAAAAAATTATACTAAAGGTTTCATGGAAATATATACAGAAAATCTTTTTTATCGGGTATTTTTTATTATCCTCCCACTTCCACCCAGACTCCCAATTGTGTTTTTGAACTTAATATGAATATTTGCACATCATTTTTTATTAAATCAGTTGATTGATGATTGAATTTAAACCGCCTATCACTGCATTACCATATACAGATCTATACATGTTTTCTGTTATAGGTGAAACGTCCTATGGTTTGCAACGTTTTTATAATACGTAATTTTTGTACCCGTACGAAGTACTGCGTTATAGTGTGTTTGCCCTTATGTTTGTAACATTTAGAATTGGGGCATGGAAGTTGGTGTGGCAGGAAGGGGGGGGGGGGCGCTAAGAAGAGGTTTTGGGATGAAAAAATATGTTCGTCTGTCCGTCGGATTATTTGAGTAATTCTTAACCGATCTTCAAAAACTGTTATTTTTCTGAAAGAGAAACGAAAAGCGATTATAAGTTCGTAGAGGTGCAAAATCTGTACATTGGTTCCGGAGCTATATGGTTGTATGTTGGGTGAAATTTTTTGGTTAAATTCATTACCTATATACATTTTTTTTTCTGAAGGTAATGGAAAATGTGAGTTCATACCCACAGATGGGCGTAATCGGCCAAGCGGTTCTGGGGTTATGACAGAAAAAAAAATGAATCCATCCCGAACGTTGATGAATTTCGGTTAATTCGTACGGGTTTTCAAAATTGGCCGTTGGAAAATTTCTGATTTAATATGTTTTTTTTTGTACATAGATTATTATGATATATAGGAATAAATTTTCAAACTGTGAAATAGGAAACAAAAAAAAAACTTCTTTAAGAAACATTAATTAACTATCGGTGGTATAATAATAATAATAATAATAATAAATTGTTTATATAAACACACATATCTTTCGTGTATATGCACATAATATTCAGTGAATGAGAGTACATTAATATGGTTTTGATGTTTCGCTTCTTGAGGGGTGTTACACGCAAAGTATATATAAGAAGTTCATTTCATTTTACTTTTTTTTTTTTGTATATATATACCTATAATTCAAAGTTTTTCCTGTGAAACTATTGATTTATGATATGTTATAAGTTATTAATATATATAAGATGTTTTATTATTTACAAGTGAAATTCGTATGTATATAAATTTTCCGTAGTATACAGTTGCGTTTTCATATATATTATATATAATAATATACACCTTTTGATTTTGATATATGTATATATAAACTCACAGCATAAAAAAGTCGTTCATTGTTTAATAAATATTATATATACATATATAGATGATATATATAGAAAATAAACATTCATAAATACTGAGCACGAGTTATATATATATACATATATATATATATTAAAAAGGAGATGATAAATTTTCGGCGAATGGATACATAACTATAAGGTGCACATAATAACTATACAGTTATTTATATATACCTGTATTTATGGGTATATATGCATGTGAATAAAGTGTACGTTAAAGTTATGCAATATATTTCTTAATAATATCGCTAATAAATTTTAATGTGAGGGAAAAGTGTAGAGCTTAAATTATATATATACGCGAGGTTTTATACATGGAAAAATTACTCTGAAAATATATTTTTTTATTTACGCAAATATATTATTATGCCATGTATATATTATATTGTTGCCATTTCATATATATATATAGGTTGCTAAAAATGTGGTTGAATTGATTTTTTTCGTACGTGAATATTTCTTAAAATCTTTATTTATATATAAAACACCTATATATATCTATAGAATTGAATATTTATATATATACAATATATACATACATATCTAAAATAAAATAAGAAAGTTGATAAATAAATATCGTCTACCTGTCATGCGGATATGTATATCTATTTATATATAGTATATAAGGAAACGAAGAAGTAATAAAAACCATCTCATAAAGCAAAGGTACATATATGTATATAGAAATAATATTTTTATGTTGTGTAACATATCAATTTTAAGATGTACATATATATAAAGAATCGATATATACACGATTATAAATAGGCATTTTTTTTATTTATATATATATTCTTATCCATTTTGATAAATGCAACACCTATATATACAAATATACATATATATATAATCCTTATACAGCCATTGATTTGACAATATATGATTATATATCTACTTAAATATATGTATTTATATGTAGTGTTATGTATTGAAATAAAATAAATATACTAAAACATAAATGCGTTTATATAAGAAAATAACATTTTTTTTTCTCTCAATCGGTTTTTTTTCGGTTGTATCACTTTTAAAAACCTAAATCCTAAACGATATTTTGTCTTATATACATATACATATAGTCTTGATATAATAATAATAATACTATTATATATATTACATTTATATTTACGCGCGGTATAACTAAATGTATATATAAAACTAAATTTATATAGAATTATATATATTATATATCTATGGCAAAGCGATAGCATAAGTCAGCAACAAATCTTTATTTGTATCCATTTATATTTATATAAACATATAATATATATTATATTGAGAAAAGAAAAAATTTAGCAAAGAATATATATAAGTTACATATATAATTGTACATTCACAATCTATATGTAGGTTGACAGATTGAGCCAATAATTTTCTTTTCGGAAATGAAATAACAAGATGTATACCTACGAATAACAAAAAAAAACAGAAGAAATAACTTATTGCAACTTAAAAACATTTCATTTATACATTACAATACAGGGTAATTTAAAATGTATCAAGTGGTGATTTGTTGATGCGGTTTGTAAGTCGAATTCAATCTCAAGATTTTTTGAGTTAGACGTTTATAATTCTGAAATTTTTACGTATCGGAGTCGCATACAACAGAGCACAGAAGAGCAGCAGAATTTAGTAAAAATTTTACATCCCTACAGTTGTTCATTTGTTTCAACAAATCCTGTTGAAAGAATAAACAACATAAAATGTTAATTTTTCTTTTATTTTTTACTCCAACAGAAAGAATATTTTAACCATTATTTTTGTTGTATCATTTGAATCTGTTTTGTGTGTTTTGAAACATAGAAATATAAACGGCCATTTTCTTTTTTCTATTTCTGTTCTTTTTCTGTTGTATACGACTCCAATGCTTTAATTGTAAATTTAAACGGTTTATTTCTTATTATTGTTATAATACCTGCTTTATGCTGGTGTATGACTATATGTTTACAATTTCTAAATAACCGAATTAATTGAATTTTCCTATTTCAACCGGAAAACTAAATAGTTGTTTGTTTGCTACAACCCATTAATTTAAATTAAAAAAATGATCATTGGTATTTAACCCATATTTTGTGTTAGAGGAACCAATCATTCCCATAAGAGATTTAATTGAACTAGAATGAGGAAAATATATGATTTAACTTAAAATAACATATTTGGCATTTTATTTTTTAATAGAACCGATTTTAAACAAAAGATTTTATATTAATGCTAAACTATTGGAATAAAAAAAACCTGTTAAATTAAATTTAACCCAACAAAACAGATTAGGATAAAGATTAAATTACACCTTCATGGATCATTTTATAAAATTTTCTATATATGAATACTAATTTAGAGATTTCAATGAAAGATGTATTCTTCTTGGTAATCTCAAATTTGCTAGTGTTCACAATTGGGAAATTTAACCTTAGATAAAATTTAATTTAATCCTTATAGAGTAATTTTCACTAAGAATTCATTACAGAATTATCGCAGGCTGAGTGGCTACGATTCCATTTTTTTTTATATCACCCTGCATTTTTATTTATATACTAATATAATTTTATTTATATATAGTATTTATATAATAAGAAAATTGCAAAGTTATTATTGTGTTTAAACTATTAACAAAATGAATAAATCTTTTTTTTTCCTTTCTTTTTCGGTGTTATTTTTTTTCTTTTGTTTTTTGTTGTTTAATACATGGCAAAGTTTTAGTTTTAATGTCTTCATGTTCTATAGATATTTATAAATTCAATTTTAACAATATGATACTTTTTGACAATTATATTTTGCCGGAGACAGCATTTCTGTTATATGGTTAACAAGTCAAATATTATTCGCCTATATATATATAATCAAAATGCTTCGATATTAATTATCATATATGTAATTTAATTAAAATTGATAAGGTGATTAATAACTCTGTGGTGTAAATGTTAAAAATGCCAACCTATAATTCTAACGACATATTGGGGTCGTGGGTTCGATCCTACTGAATGCATGAAATATATTTTGTGTTTTCGGTTATTTTTCGAATCTGAATTTTAACACAGAGTTGTATTTTCCGCTTCCGGTTGGTCGTACGGCTAATTACCGACACCGTAAAGGGCACAGATTAAGAAACTAACAACAGAAGGCTGTTGTTGGACGCTAAAACCAGATTGTTTGTTTTATAGCGAAAAATTTATTAATTTAACAAATTATATTGGTTAAAACTATATTAGATCCAGGATCCCATATAACCATTTCGTGTTGCTCGATTTGATTTTGATTTTTTTGATTTCATCACATTCAATTTTTGTCAACCAACATGAATCATTATTAACGGATTTTTTGTAACATAACCAATCCTATTTATTTTATAGAGGAATTTATCCCACAGAATGAAAAGACTGTGTATATTCAAAAGGAACGATTTACCTCATCATTGTTTCATGTTGGCTTTATATTTATGATGGGTAAATTAAATTTCCATGGCTAAAACAACTTTGGGGTATAAAATATAAAAAAGAATCGGTTAAAACATCTTAAAATTCAAATTTTTATCGGGGCTGTTAAGCACGATTGATGATACTGCATTTTTTGTATTTCCACCCCTATACTGCCAATTTCAATAAAGTTCCATCATTTTTCTCCAATCTGCAAATATCTTTCAAAAATTATGATAAAATTCCATTATGACAACTTTAATTGAATATTTATAGAAATTTTCAAAGTATATTAATTGAAACATAAAGTTGATTTTATTGTTGTTTTACTAAATTATGACCTGTGACGCGGATATACCAACATTCAATCACACATATACAATATATATCGATTAAATAGATAATTTATTTATTTTTCAAATCCATTTATTTCAATATACTTTATATAAATATTATACCTATATATATAATATAGTGATAAACCACAGTTATCGAATAAAAATTCTTTTAACTAAAGATTAAATTCTTATTTGATAAATTAAATATCCGACATCTAAATATATATATTTTATCATTGACATTAAATTATTATTTTTTGTTAGATTATTATACTAAATGGATTTTTTTTTTTAAAAAATGTGTATTTACACTTTTAAATTTTATTCCGGTAGTGAATAAAAATAAAATACCAGAAATAATTATAATAAAATTCTACATATTACAAGTATATACAATACATACTATATATATAAATTTTACTGGATATATTATATGTGATTTCCTACATATATATAGCATTTTCCGCATTTTCTCTGTTATATATATACATTTATTTTATTATACAATTTGGGAATGCTTTTCAAATATATATTCATATATATACTGTATATATATTGCATTACATATATGTGGTTTTATACAAATATATTTTCTATACCTTATATACGAACGAATATATATATATATACTTAAAAAAAAAAGAGTATATAATTTCAAAAATCATAATAATTTAGTAAGTTCTTCTATGTGCTTAACTATAACTACACATATATTATACATATACATAGACAGTATCTTGCTATAGAAAATAGTGCAATATTTATTCGTGCAACTTGGAAGTGTGTTAGTTTTTTTTATTATATCAACCAAAAATGTTTATTTAGCTCATAACGATATATTTAATAAAAAATATTTAAAAATAATAAAGTTTGTAATATATATTGGCATCGGCTATATAAAATGGTTTTGCAAAAAGTTATCTTTATTTGGCCGTTTACTATATGTCTATGTATATTATTATATTTGTATGCTGTGTATATGTGAATTATATTTAAGGAAACGTTTAAGGATTTAATCGTATATAAGATTTAGAAATCGTAAAAATAAAACAGCATGATTTGGTGTTAGATATATATAAATACTATGGACAATATTTCGATAATATCATAATATGTATACATATGATGTGTATAGTAAATAAATTATATACTGCGCTCGCATATAAAAACAATTTAATAATCCATTTTTTAACCGCACCATATACGTTTGTAACTATATACGACAAATTTGTAATTTGTATTTTATGTGATTATTATAAGTGATATATAGAATAATATTTTACTACCCGTGGATTTAAGATAATAATGTAAAATAATATAAAATATTTTGTATCTTTATGAAATTTCGTGAATTGGTAAGGGATAGATAATTTAGAAAAATCGTTTTTCCGGAAAATTTAATCATCTGTACAACCAAACTGTTTCCCTAAATCAACTATAGTAATTACACGATTGCCATTCGTAATAATCTCTATCGATAATTTGAAAAAGTGTTTTTCCCGCACGACTGCTGCGTACGACCAGCATCACATTTAAACATATTTGGAATCCAAACTAACAAAAAAAAACGAGGAAAAAATGTTTCATCTAATTAGTATAGGATTCAAATCTACGATTTTAAAATGTTGTCAACATTTTTAAGCTTAATGTTTTATCAATGTTTTAATATTTCATTTGCACATATTCACAAATGAATTATTAAAAGTTTCATAATAGAATAATTTGTATTTGTTTTGTAATTATACCGAAATTTTCTGAAAATAGTATAGTTTGTAATTTTCCTATAATAAAGTTTCTAAAAATCTTCATTGGTTTTGAGTGAATTCTTGCATATAGTTTTGAAACAAAAAATTATATTGCAATTTCTATCTATGTATAATTACATACAAAATATATATATTATATCTATTATAATTATATTCATATTTTGATGAAGTTTTATCATATAATATACATTCTAATATGTTTTTGCAAAGTGAAGTCTTATACATGTATATGTTCTATCTGTGATGAATATATAATGATTATACATTTATGTAATCGCTATCTATATATTTGAAATAAATATATACGTTTTTAAATATCTCAATTGGGTATAAAGAAATCATCTATAGATTTCAAAATCGTTTAATAACTTATCATAACAATTTTCCTATCTTATATAAATTATGTGAAATATATATTTACGCGTTTAAATATATATATATATATATAGATAATACACATTGATGTGTATATCCACACTAAATATATGTACTACAGATTGATTATGTATATACCATATATATTTTACAAATATTTAACATAATTTTCTAAAAGTTTTATTGGTTTTATGTATGTTATATTATTATTATTATTATTATTATTAGAGTAGTTCACCGATGCTGTATATAAAAGTTGTTCAGAAACATATAAGATTCCCCAGGGAGTTAAAACGATCTTGGGAATAGTAGTATATAAATATATATAAAAAAATACCAATTTCGAAGTAAAACTTTATATGTATATATGTATTACATACGAGCAAAATGTATACTAACAATTCCTGTGATGTATTTATAATTTTTGAAAACCTTTAAATTTAAGTTAATTTCGCAGGATTGAAGTGCATATGTAAATACACATTATATCAAGATTTATTTTTTTAATATGTGATTTAAATTATGTTTTAATGAACGCATAATAATATATAAACAAATATTTATATAAAATATATTATGATTTTTTTTAATACTACAAATGCATAAATAAAAATAAATAATATAGGAATAATTTATTTATTTTGTATTTATTTAACGATCTGCGTATATTATACATAAACATTTTATATATTCATTCATATATTTATTTAAAAAATTAATATATATATATAGATTGCAATGGCGGGGTCGTGAGAAAATTTATTGCGATGACCCAAACGATAAGATATTTTGAAAGGTACATAATGCTTAAAAATAAATTAATTATAATACAAAAAAAAAGAAATTTTTTCGAACCAATTTTTTACGAGACAATTCAATTGAAAATTTTTCCAATTATAGCAACAGTTTTACTATTAATTTACATTTTTTGTTTTCAGCATTCAATAAAATTCAATCAATTTCCGATTTTTCTGATAGAAGAATATATTGAAATTTGATCATTGGGCCAAAAAATATAACTGATTTATAATCCAAAAAGTGTTTGTGCAAAATTTTTCTCAAAAAATAAAATAGGGACAAAGTTTTTTCAAACATTCAGCTATATCTTTTGAAAAAATAAACCGATTTCTAAATTCGCTTCTACAAAAAATCAGAATTTACTTGAGTTTTCTTGATTGATATAGAGCAAATGACACTGTTGAAGGAAAACTGTGGCGGATGTAATTAAAAAATTCAACATTTGGAAAATTTAATGTTTGTCGAAGTTATTTCTTGCAGTAAAATTAATTTGTTTCTAAAATTTTTCAGAATATCCTATTGTTTATGTTACGCCACTGATATAGATTCTTTTATAAATCACCTGGATATATATATGCACCTGTATTGTGTATTTATTATGATTAATTAACAAATAGAATAGAGATAAAAAAAATGTGTAAATATGTTTTTTTTCACGTTTAATGTATAATTATAAATATTTTTATAAAATTATATACATTTTTTTTTATTAATAATTTGCATTTTATTTAAAACCGCATATTCATTCAATTGATGTTTATACAAAAAAAAATGGTACTTTATAAATTATTACGATTCGTTATATATATCCACTATTATTATTATTATTTTTATTCATATATACTTTTGCACACATTGCAATAATTTTAATTGGATTAAATTCACCAAATAATATAATATATATAATGAAAAGGTTGAAAAACGTATATATATATATATATAATATTGTATAATCGTAAATATATATTATATTAATATAACACACACAAACATATATTTATATATTTGTTTTCATATACTGTATTATATATATATGTATATCGAAAATTCATACAGGTAATAACAGTTTGTGTACATGTTTGTGGGCTTATAAATTTCGCTGTTACGAAACCACTTTTATTAGCAATTTACCACTAATTGGTTGTATTTTTATTGCACTCGACTAAATGGAACTCTATATATATATATATATATATATGTATATTAAATGCGTTGTGTAGATATACACATATGTACATTTTAGTTAGGATTTCTAATAGGTGTTTCAAATAATATATAATATCAAAGTATAAATATTTTAAACAGAGATACTCATTTAAAGTGTCATTTCAATATATATAATATATATACAAAATAACAAGATAACTAAATCCAATCTAATTTTTATAGTTTGATTGTATATATAAATTATATTCATTCCATATATATATATATATATATATATATATATATATATATACATAGTGCATGTATATTTAATATAATTGCTTTAGTTAATGTTTTAATTTAAATTCTTATGGGAGACAATTTTATACCCATTATTTAAAATAAAATTGAATTAATTAAGGAAACTATACAATTTTTATTTTTGATTATTATAAATGTATAATTTATTATAACATATTATTTTTTTTATTATATTATGATTAAATTTGGTTTGATTCAACAAATCCAATAATAAATATAGAAAAAAATGTATTATCTATTTTTTTTTTGTATTTTATTTTAAATTAATAATTAAAATCCCTTCAGTAATTTCTAAATTATCGTATTGGCGAAAAATGTTAATTAGATAATTTCATGTTTAATATAACCTGATCATCCCCACATATGTATAATATAAAAACAAAATAAATGATAAATATTCAATTTTCATGTTTATACGGAAAACTTGGCAAAAATAATAATAAACTTTATAAGTTATAAAATATATCTATAACCTTAAAAGATTGTAAATAAAAAAATATATTGCATCATCATGTATGAATGTTAAGAAGTTTTTAATTTAAACATTATCCTGTTTAATAATTTCTATATCCAGATCGGTAAAGATATAATATATTGAAAAGAACTTTTTCACATATATTAAATATACATTATTCAGTTCAGTTTTTTTTTTATTTTTGTATCTTCAATTATCTCAAATGTGTATTGTATATACCTAATGTGTATTTTTACCTATATATATATTTCAAAAGTCTGCAGTTAATAATTAAAAATTATACCTTTTAACAAAAAGTAAATACGTAGAAAATATTGCATATTGTTATTTTTACATTCCACATATATATATATATATTATTCTTTCATATACACATATATATATATATATTATTCTTTCATATATATATATATATACGATGGTAAACATTTATTTTAAACTTTTTACCAAGCTTTTTACTTACTTTAGATTTACATATAACAATATATTCATATATATATCATTATTTTAGAATATATTGTGCATGTATAAATTACAAATAATACAACAAAATAATTTTACAGTTCAACAAATATGTATTTTTAAAGTTTAGACTTTTACACTTTTGTTATCGCACAACAAAATATTCACATATATATGCATAATAGATAATAAGGGTGATCCGAAAATTATCAAAATGAATATATTTTAGTTTTTCATTAGAATATTTTACCAGTTTTTAATAAATACTATTATTTATGAATGTTATTTGATAATGTATATGATAAAAATAGTATTGATTATAGATTAATTTATATTAAAATATTTAATATTTAAAATTGAGTCACCCCGTTAACATCACAAATATAAATAAATTAAACTGTTTATATAGTAATATATATATATATATATATATATATATTTATTGTTTTAAATGAACAAGCTTGCATGTTGCATTGCACCCAAATGTTATGTAAATCATATTGTAAGTTATGTGTATTTATGCATATGGATATTTATATATATGAAAATCTAAGAGTATTCGTACAAATATTATATATATCATATATAAAATTTATACATTTATTATATGTTTAAATATCATGAAGTCATTTATATATTTATATATGCACATATAATAGGTATGATTTCATATAAATGTATATGATTGTATATTGCACTGCAAAAATGTTATTATGTTATATGGATAATGGATTTGTATAGATTATATATAGAATTGGCATAGTTTATAAAGAATTTTGAACGAAAATATTCATATTTACAAAAATGGGTTTTTTGTCAATGTATTAATTTACCTATGTACAATATATATATTTATACGGCTGCAGTGACGCGACGCGAGAAAATGTGCACAGATGACCAAACGATAAGATATTATTCTAAACGGTATCAGTACGTAAAAACAAATTAATTATACTACGAAAACAAATTTTTAATTTTTCGGATTACAAACATATGGTTTTTCTCTAACTATAATTTTTTTTTTTGCAACAATTGATAATTCAATTCAATTCAATTGAAAATTCAATCAATTTCGGATTTTTCATAGAAGAACATTTTGAAACGGCAGCATTTTAAAACTGTATTTTAATTTTAATTTTTCAGTAGGGTTCGAACCTACGACCCCAAAATTTTGTAAGAATTTTAGATTGGCGTTTTTTGTCAACCGCACCTGTATTTAAGACTTTATAAGTACTACAAAATGTTTATGGATAATGTAGGTAGGTAGGATTTTGGTGATATGGTGTTTACCACATTGATTTTTTTTAAATTCAAAAAGATTCAGTGATTGTAATTACATTTCAATATTTTTAATAGATTGTTACTTTAGTAATGAAAAGGCTTTACATACATTGTGATATTTAATTAGCTATAGTGATCAAAATGAACATGCCCTTATTTCATAGTATTTTTATCCTGTATTTTAAAATATTTAGGATCAACCGTTACATGAACTTATATATTCTTAAAGTTTATATTTTTAACATACATTTTTTTTTGGCTTATATTATTCAAATCGTTTTAATATTACTTTAACGACTGTATTATATATATATATATATATATATATTAATATATTTATATCTAGCCAAGCCTATATATGTGTCTATATTTAGAAAATTTCCAACACATGTGTAACCTATATATAAAATAAGAATTGTATTTTTTTTTATATATTCTATATATTTAATATTCCATATATAATATACATTAAATTTTTGCAGTACGATATATAAAGCATATGTTTTATGTAAAAATTCTTTTGTATTATATGTGTGTAAAATATACAATACCAAAAAAAAAAAAAATACAGACACAACAACAGCATATATAATAAAGACAACAAAATTTACAATTTGCATATAGAATTTGGCTTAAGCTAAACTTTATAAATAAATATAAAAGAAAAAATAAGAAAAAATTCTCACGTTTATCAAAAAAGATAAAAGATAAATTTATATATATTGTATAAAGATATATGGTATATTTAAAGAAAACACCACACAACAGAATAAAACATCATGTCTAATATCTAATTTAAAATAATTCCTATATATATATCCGCGTAATATGACAGTTTAATGCGTTTTGCATTGTAATTATTTGTTGTATATAAGCAATATCTCATATATAGAATAAAGGCATTGGATAGTGAAGTTATATTTTTGGAAAAAATTATAATAATTATTCAACATTAATTTTATTTATTTTTTTTGTATAATAAAAACAAAGCGAAAACTATATTAAAAAAAATCCACAAATTATATAAATTGTTCAGCAAATTTTGTATATAAAATAAATGTCTAAAAAAAAATGGAGTATTTAACAATAAAAATAAAAAGTTTTATATTACGTAACCAAAATCATTACAAAAAGCTATTTATATATTTTATTTTTCTCTCTCTACTGATAATTAGATTCTTATATACTCTTATATATATATAAATATATATATGTTAAAGTAAATTTATATGATAATTTAACACGAAACATTAAATTCGAATATAATTATTCTTTTTAAGATATTTCGTTTCGTTTCGTTTTTTCTATCTCTATTTGGTAATAAGGACGCAGTTTTTTATAATATGTTCTGCAATTTCATGCAAAACCTATAGTTATATATATGCATAGTTTTATGCAAATTATCCCTACACATATAAATAAACGTATATAGAGGGATGAAATGATTTTTCTTATAAAGAAATATGAAAACCACGGAAAAAAAAATTAAACTATATGCGGGTAACCAACATTTTTTATATATATATAAAGGAAGGAAAAATATATACATATATTAAAAAATGTTACTAATTAAATTTTTTATTATAGAATACATCATAATTATTCTTATTAAATATAGTTTTGAGTTCCGACATTCTTTTTTTTTTAATTTTATTGCTATTTTATATTCAGTATATGTAAATGGAAATATACTTAAATATTTTTATCAACATTTTATTGTATTAAATACTATATATCATATAGTGGTTTTTGTTTAAATAAGTCTCAATAATTGTGATGGTAATGATATATGCCTATATAATAATATAATTTTCATTAACCGGCTTTTGTTTTATTTTAAACCATATTCAAATATGCGTATATATAAAGACTGTATATTATAATGACTGTATAATACATCGGATATCTACAGATGTTTTATTTAAAAACATATAATGTATATACAGAGTGTCAAAACAGAAAAAGATCACGAATTTAGGACACAGGGTTGTGTCCACTATAATAAATGCAGGACTTTTTTCCCCGAAAACAAAGAGAGATAGAAATAATGGTCATCTAGTACCAAATATCTAAAGCTTCCGGGGCCCATATAATGACATCGATTGTGAACTTGAAATCGTTTGGTTAAGGAGTTAAGGACAAATTAACATATTATGAATATTTTTAGCTATGGAATCTCATAATGTTTTCAAAAATGAGCCGTCCTATTCCAAACATGTTCATTTGGTCCTTATCTCCCTTAACCAAAAAGTTTCAAGTTCCATAATGATTGTGATTACACGAACCCCGTGAGCTTCACAGCTTTCTTCTAAATCTCTTTGTTGTCGAGAAAAAACTCTTGTACTTATCATTTTGGACATCATATTCAAGTAAAATGTTTTTATTTGTAAAATTTTTTTATCTTTAAGCATTTACTTTTCTGAATATCCTATCGTTTGCGTCGTCGGGACCAACCTTCTAACGTCCCGCCACTAATTACTGGATACTAACAGATATATAACAGCTATTATGATCTCTTTTAACAAAAAAAAAACAAAAGAAAACTTTTCTTTTTGTTACTATGACCCTCATATTGCAGATTGCACTGTATATATACATCATCGTATTGATTAAAATGTCTATCATTAAATTTTGGTGTATATTTATAGTTCCATAACAAGCGAGCTATAGGGCAGTGGAATAATGATAAACAGACAAAAAAATGGTAATAATTCAACGTAAAATGTAATATTGTTTAACCTGGTTTTTTTTTAAATCTTTTATTTAACTTTATATCTGTGTGTCATTTTGTTGGTTTTTTATGTGAATTTTTTAATATTTTATTTTAAAAATTTACATTTTCATATTGAATTTTTAGATTTTTCTCGTTTATTCGTATTTAATTTATATGTGCCCGCACACACACACACACACACATACCCAACTAATATACAATTTTAAATATATACGAAGAGTATATATGGAAAATTTTAAATCACAGGAGATTTTCTGTGTGATATATACAACATATTATTATTCTGTGAATTTATGTGATATTATAAACAATATATTCATATATTTAGATATTTTGTATTAATATTTACACATAAAACATTGTTTTTTTTTTTTTGATAAATAAGCATTAACACAAATCTTGTGCTTGTGCTGCTGTTAAATATGCGGATAGAGATATATTTATGCATATAGTGACAAGGTGATTCTTATATAAGTATAATTTTTGTTAATAAAAAATATCTACTAATAAAATATTTTTTTTTGCCATTTATTATTAATATCCTCGTATCCACTCACATCAGATGATATTCGCCTCTATTTTTTTTTAAGGAAAATTCCCCGTTGGACATTAAGTATTTTTAAATTATTTATACTCATCACACCCGGTGGTGTATATATGGATATATCTCATCGTATAAGCTTTAAATTAATTTAAAAAGGTATATATCCTTATGTATATATATATATATATATATATTATATATACCAAAATGGTTACCTTAAAATTAAAATTTTTTATCCTTATATTTATCATTTATATGGATGTATAATTGTATATATATATATATATATATATAGTATATTCATATGAATATTTATCATAAAAGAAAATTATAAATGTGTAATAAAAGCATATATATATAGCTCTAAGAAATATATATATATATATATGCATGGTTTGTTTGTTTGTATGGGTGTGTGTGTGGTGTGGTTATGGGTTTAATTTTATGAGGGTAAATGTATGTTTATACAAAAAATATATATTAGCATGTAATATAGGAATATGAATCATATTTATATCCTTGTTTTATTTTATTTTTATTTATTTTTTTTTGTTACATGATACAACATTTATTTACCATATATACAAAAATAATAATAATAACACATTAAACAACAAAATGTCTTGAAAAACAAAAACAACCCCAAGTCCAATTTTTATACTTTAAAATTTTGCAAATTCTATAAAATAATTATAAATTCCATTGAATATATTCTTAATTTTTTGGGAAAATTTAATTGAATTTTCACTTTGAAAAATAGTATTATTATTTTATTAAATTTTCATCTATCATATATTTATAATGTAAAAGTACAAAATAAAATTTAGATATTTTTTCTTGTCCAATTTGTACGAATTAGTTGGAATTATACTATTAATGTATGTTAATATTGATATGTTCATAAAACCATATATTCATATATTTGCAAATATATATAAGTTTTGTTTTTTTTTTGTTTAAATACAAAAATTTTGAAGAAACCTATTATTAGATTACCATCGAATTTTGTTGTGTTAAATATCGGTTTTTTGTTAAAAATGACAAAAAAATCCTAAAGTAAAATATAAATGTTAACGTTAATTCAAATGTTTACTTATTGTATGAGAATCATTAAAATAATAAAATTAATTTTTCGCTATACAACCAACAATCAGGTTTTAGCGTCCAACAACAGCCCTCTGTTATTAGTTACTTAATTTGTGGCTTTTACGGTGTCGGTAATTAGTCGTACGACCAACCGCAAGCGGAATATACAACTCTGTGTTAAAATTCAGGTTCGAAAAATAACCGAAAACACAAAACATATTTTATGCATTCAGTAGGATTCGAACCCACGACCCCAAAATTTCGTTAGAATTTTAGGTTGGCATTTTTAACATTTACACCACAGAGTTGTGAGAATCATTAAAAAGTATAAAAAATATGTTTTTATCAATAGTTCCATAACCTTGCTGTATTGTATAGATTGATATAGATTTAATAATCTCTAATATAATAATCTCTCTATTCAATTCCATATATGTTTTTACTTATTAAAAAACACATATTCTCGCTTAAGTTAACTTTATAAAATAATACATGATTAAAAATAAAATAAAACATTTAGCGATCCATTAATATACATTTTGTTAAAATCCATATCATTAAAATATAATTAAATTAAATTATCTATATATATATATATATTTCACGACTTATCAATAAGTCATCATGGCAGGTCATTATCGTATTTAGGAAAAAAAAGAATGTTTAAATATATTAATATAACAAACAATTAATTAATTTGCTTAAAAATGTTTTTTGAATTGTATTAAGTGGAAATACTGCGACAATAATCTTTTTTCCTTTTTTTTTATAAATTCAAATTTATTAATTTGTTGAATTCTAGTGTATCAAACAAAATTTAAAAAAATATATATGATATTGCAAATCAACAATGTATAACAATGTGAGTTTGCGATACGATATGCGATATTGATTGTATTTATTATTTTTTTTCTGTTATCCATTTTTATGCTATTTTATTGATGAATATGAAACATTTTCCTAGTATCTATATTAATTAATTTTATATGAAAATTGCATTTATTATATATATTATATATACTCGCGTATATAAAGGAATATTTATTTTATTTGATTATTAATTATACATACATATATATATATAGATGCGTTAACATTTTTCATGCTTTGTATATATATGAAACTTTATATATTTCAAAAACAAAAAAAAAATCGCTGGCAGGCCATTATACTTAATACAGAAAGCACCCGTTTCGTATGACCCGAAACAAAGGTTGGCATATCATCCTAATATTTTAATAGACATATGATTATAAAATTTTAATAGAAAATTGTATTCGCTACTTAGGTATTTAATGTAATTCATTATATATTTGTAGGAGTAGGAACTGAAACAGTTAGTATAAAATAAAAAATTAACATTTATTGTTGGTTTTATGGTCCATTTATCATTAAACCTCTGCGTATATCTAAAGTTACAAATGAACCGGGTTTTTATTACAATTTTGTCGATTCACAAACGTGAAGAAACACCGACATAAATTTGATTTTTGCAAATACTAAACTTATAAGTAACACCAGTGTTTAAAACAAAATTTATAGTTATTAAAATAAATGGCGATTTGATATCAATCGCAATATATTTGTGAATTGATATACATAAAAAAATAGGTGCAATTATAAATTTTGTATGAATTCTTTTGCGAATAATGAAATATCAATTACATAAATTTTTATTATTTAATTTAACATTTATAATATACATATATATACATATTTATCATTTTTAATTTAAATATATATTGTAGTTTTGATATAATATGGATAATTTCCAGGAATAATACGCTTAAAATAAGTCTGCAAAGGATAAATAATTTTGTATTAAAATTTTCTAATGAATTTAAACTAAAAATGTATGAGGTTTTAACGGATTTATTTATTTGCATTCCATTCTAGTAAAATATTTTTCTAAAGTTGATAAATAATGCTTAACAAATTATTATTAAATCTTATAATCAATTTTGTTTTTCTGCACATCATTTGAAAATTCAATCAATTTCTGATTTTTCTTTAAAGAAAATTTTGTGTAATCACTTTATTGGTTCAAAAGATTTTTAGATATAGCTTTTATATATTTAGTAAAATATTACCCTATTAACCTATTTCAAAGTGTCGCTTCATTAAAAATGAGAAATTCAATATGTACGAATTTCAAATGATGGATGTAATTTCAAAAGAATTGTAGATAAACAGAAAATCTATGACTGTTTGAAAATAAAATTGTTTTACTATAGAATTAATTTTTTTTTATTCATTTTAAGTGTACACCTTTGATTACAGGGATGAGCGGTTAAAAATTTTGAAGTTACGACCATGATAATCGAAAATCATTGAAGGTTCATGTATAAATATGTATAATTTATAAAGCAATTTATGGTATTTCCAAAAATATATTTTCTCAATTTTCCATTTCTTAAATTTGTTTTAAATTTTTCTTTCAAAAGATGTAGCCGATATTGTAAAAAGCCCGTGTGAAGATTTGTCCCATCTCAGCACACTGCATACTTTTGTTCGTTTTGAGTTTTACGTTTTGAGTTTTACAGTATGTTTTGAGTTTTACAGGATGGAACACATTTTCACATACATATCTTTTCCATCTTGACCGATGGAGTTTTTTTTTTAATTTGCTTTAATGAAATATCAGAAATTCCCGGAAAATTCGGGAAAATTTAATGCGCTGCACATCTAATTTGTTTTTATTTATGAACTAAATATTTATTCAAGAATATCGGAGTGTTATAAGATCCTAAGACACAAATTGTTCGCTACACATGCTTTACCTTTGCAGAATATTATAAATCGTTTATCCCAAGTCCAAAATTCAGTTAACAAATCATTGTGGTAAAAAAATAGTGGTAATGAATAGGGATGTTTGTTAAATTTTTATCATTTTATTCACAATCACTATATTAAAATATTATTTATATGTATAAATGCCGATAATATTTTCATTCGGTTTCAGTATTTATTTATTTTAAGAGGTTTAAGTAAACTATTATATTTTTTGAATTTTTTCAATTATGGCGTTTGAGTCATCATCATTCCTACATCATCTATTCCTACATCATATATACAAATAATTGAAATACATTATTTTTAACAACAAATACATTATTTTTACTATTAAAATAAACGATAAATTATAATTAAAGTTTATATATGGTATATAACGACATGTATATATGAAACAAATACAGTCAATAACAATAATAGATATGTATATATAGTTAAATTAAATCACATCAGTTTAAAACTCAAATGTATACTTTTTGTTATATATTAATTCTCTATTTAATATCCCCTTTTAAACATTTATTATGTATAAATCTATATACATATACATACAAGTATGTACTCGCGCAAAAACAATCGATTTTTAAAATTATACACAGTAAAGTACAAATACCATATTAATAATATAAATTACAATTATAACTTGAAAAATATAATAATAAAAATAATTACATATTTATAATAAAAAAATAAATAAAGAATTATTTAGTTTAGATGCACAAAACAAAAAACTTTTATACCGAATGAACGTACGTCTACAACGACGGCGATGATATTCCATAAAGTTTATATAGTATTTAGAGTGTATTTACAAAATATTCAATTTAACAACAGATGTTTTCTACATACATATAGGAAATGCCTTATGGTTAAATATGTACTTTAACATATTTCTATTTTGAAAATTTACAAAATAATATATTTATAAAATGCATATAACATACTCTATATATATAAATATCTACATAAATGAATGCAAAATATACATTCTCTATATTTACAATCGATATGTATACTATTGATATATTTACATATACATATACTGTTTAATCTTCACGATCTCACTCACTTAAAAAAATAATTTTCAATATTAATAACATAAATATCCATTGAATTTTTACAATTTGTTTATATATAGTATAATCAATTTAATTTTATTGTGTATGTACATTCGTTTCGTATATATAGTATAGACGACAGAAAAGACTTTTGAAATTGTATATACTTTGAAACATATGACAACGTTCATCTTCATATATATACATTAAAATAATTATTACAAATATAGATTATTCTTTTGTATACATTCAATTTAATATAATACAAACGAATAATATATATCATATAGTTATAATACGCTAAAGAAAAGATTCTAGATTCTTCGTAACATCATTATACAAATAAAAACAATAAATAATAATAATAATAATACATTTGGTTTATAATTTTGTATTAACATTTATATACATAAATACAAAGCAAAACAAATCATTCAATCGATTCGAATTGCTATTAGAAAAATTTTATTCTTTTTAGTGCTAAAATTTAATGGATCATTAATTTAATCGTTTTGTATATATATTTATTCATTTTTAACACTTAATCGTTCCGTTTATATACACATATATGTTGGGGGACTAAATCTATATTAAGTATGGTGGTCAATAATTATTTAAATATAACTTGTGTTATTGAATGCATGCGTGAGTGTATTCAGTCTTAATCATCATCCTCAATCATTCTGACATCCTGGTACATTTTCGTATAATCATTTTCAGGGCTACTATCAACTGAATTTAAAAATCAAAACAACACCTATAAATGAGTGGCCTATAAATGAGTGGCAAGTTATAAATTTGTGGCCATTTTTTTCTTAAACCTCTCAATCCTATTGGTTAGCAAAACATAACGAGATTTCTCTAATAATCCATTGTAGCTCAAAGTTGGTGGATGCAGTTGGATCATAATAAATATTCGTAGTTGCAGTTCGCTGGCAGACACACGTTCGTTCAAACCATGAATAATACTTGTTACATTTGATAGAAATCGAAATATTACAAAAAACTATGTTTTCAAACCCAACGTCGGTAACAAAGTTGTATCCTGAATATCATTATAATGAACGCTATACCATAATTCAAATTATGTTATCCGTAAACCATATTCATTAATTCTCTCTCTGTATGCATAGGTGTTTAATTTGTATGACTCTCAACCACGCCATTCAGAAATTATACATTTTTATGAACCCGTCAGAAACAAAAATATCCTTAATTTCGTTATTAAATGCATTTGCCCATTTGCATTTAAATACTTTATATTATATTAGTATAAAATGTTAAATTTATATTTCATTAATCGCTTTTGAAATAAATTTGTGGTCATGTTGTACTTACATTTTTTGTGATCGTTGTCATGTTGAATTGCAAAATTTTTAATTTGATTATATATAGAAATTATTATATTTCATATATATGATTTAATTTTATCGTCTATCAAATATTAGTGCTGTATATAAATACTTTAGTTTTCCATAAAATAATAATAATATTAAGAAGTATAGTATGATAAATATATATAATTGCTTTATATTTATATAAACCACTAAAATATGGTTTCGGCACGATATACATATAAATTTAGGTATGTATATAATAAAATATTTAATATCTTTATATTGATTTTTAATTACTCATACGTTTTATACCGCATTTATTAGTAAAAAAAATAAAAAGACTTTAAACTTTATTTGAAATTTACAGTTGAATTAATTTTTTTATTGCAGAACAATTATATTTCATTATGTTAAATAAAATGATTTTATTATTTAATTTATATATGTTGTATTTACTATATTTTAATTCATCTTATATCATTTCATTCAATTAATTCTTTGAAATATTTCCGGAATGGATATCTAAAAACGAAAATAATCGACACATACACATAGGATAACAAATTCCGAATGGGTATTTTTAAAACGCATAACCACACCGGAATGGTTACACTTTTTCGTTGCATAAACGCTCTTCTCTAAAATATATAATCTTAACAAACAAAAGCCAGTAAAATATGGGCAAAATCGGCTTAAGAATTGTTATTATGATATGAAAAAAAAATGCATTTTTTCAAACAATATTAATTTGATCATTAAAATATTTTTAAATCTCTTTAAATCTCTATTTAATATGTTATTCCTATATAATATTATCGCATATATATATGTATGGAAATGACATTTTTTATCCATAGAATTATGCATATAAAAAAATGTAATTTTTTAAATCCTTTTTGTGTCAATTGTATATTGTAAAAATGAATGATATCGTTTTTTTCAAAAGCATAATAAAAGTTAAAATAATTTTGTATATAATATTCATATATCGAACTCTGCTAAAATACATTATTATATTATTTTATACAATATACGACGTATACATACTCTGGATATTCGATAGCTTGAATTTAAATCAAAAACACGAATATTTATTAATTTATTTTTATTTTTGTTATTGTATAGATTTATGAATGTTATTAACTCTGGGATTTCAAATAAACATATATCTACATATCATATCATACATGTATCATTTTCTATTATATACATATAACAATATAAATGGGAATACTTCACTTCAATGGATATTTTGTTTAATAAAAAAATATATAGATAGAACTGCACCATGTTGTATTATTTTACCTTTTGAATATATGGATAAAGAATATACAATGTTGTGTAAAGTTTCTTTTTTATTTTAACTAAATTGTTGACCCTTCATATATACGTTTTTCTATATATATATTAATGTTTGAAAAATAACAACATATAGCTTTTTTTTTTAATGTATGACATCTAATATATCCCTATATGTGAAAGAGGTAATGATAATATTATTGTGATGGTATATATGATTACATATATATACTTGCAACAAAGTATTACATAGAGGTATTGGCTTTTGCATATACTATGATGAAATGAAATATTATACATTATTTTATATATAGTTGGTATAGAAAATCATATATATTAAAAGTTTGTGTTTCAGTATGGTGAAGGAGAAGTACGTAGGTTTTAAGCACGTATATTCGTAAATAGGTGCCTTTTTATCTTAGTATTGGAAAATATAGTTTTAAGGTAATTTTCACTTTTCTTCACGACTCTGACGTTATTGACGTAATTATTAGCAAACATGGTAAAACATTTTACGTTTTCTTTCGCTCGATTGTCTCCACATTGCTCGGTAACTACTCGATAGGTTTGACTGAAATTTTTTACGTTAGACAACCGACCTTCTACCTTGAAAATTTTCTGACTTTTTTGGATTCTTGTATTCCTCAAAATGTTTTTGAAAATATTTGATTGAAATTTTGAATATAGAGTTGTTTGTTACCAAATGCAAAAATATAAAACACGAAATTGTTTTTGATCCTATACTATTAAAAAGCGTCTATATAATGAATGGGATTATTAGAGGCATCTTGATTTGTTTTTAACCAAAATTGACATGAAATTTTGAATCCATAGGTTTCATGACAAATCGAAAAACTTTTATATCGGATTACTTTCTGATCTTACTGATTTCAACCACTCCGATAGAAAGCCATAGGTAATTTTGGACAATGAATTTGAATATTTATTATTGTGTCACAACATTTTTTATTAAAATTTTATAAGGAATTGGTTGCTGATAAATGTAACCCTCGTTTCCACACTGCGACAACAAAAAATCATGCTTGATGTTTTAGGTGTTTGTCTGGCAGCGTTTTTATTATTATCGCTTTGTTATATATCTTGCATTGAAAATTTTATGAAAATTGTTTTTCTTTTTTTTTTTAATTTAATATTATCATCATCATCATCATCATCATTACCTTTACATTATATATAAATAATTGTAGATATATATGTTTGTTGTATGTATATTATTGGTATATCTATGTATAAATATATAAAATATATGAAAAACAGGAAAACAATAAATATATACGTTGTTTGTTGCATACTTATAAATTAGATATTATTCTATAAAATATAAACATTCCTTTCACACACTAACAATTTAGAAAGATATAATAATAATAATGTAAAAAATTCAATATATGTATACAAATGAAAAATGAACATGTAAACAAACAAAATGAATTTGCAATTATTTTACTACGTTTTTTAATCAAATATTCATTAAAGTAATTTCACGTTTTAACTTAATGTATATATAAATACGATTAAACGAACAGTATAAATAAAACAACATAAATAATATTAATTTAAATTTGTTTTTTTTTATTTGTGTTGCTATTTATTTATTATAAATAAAGTATTATTTAGATAAAATAGAATGGTTTCTTTTCTAATATAGAATATAGAATTAAGGGAATATATTGTAAATATTATTATATTTAATATTATATACAAATGTATACAATATTTGGAATATCCCAAGAATATATGCTTTGCAGATGTAAAGGATATTCAAAAAAGAAATTCATCAATTAAAATTAAATTAATTTTTCACAGTGATACTTTACGTTCACTGAAATTTTTCATAACTGATCAACCACATAGGACACGTACGTCGGCGACGGCAGCCGTCCAACCGTGGACGCAAATATTACAAAACACAATGAACCGCGACGTATTTATTTATTCATAAGTTAATGAAACTTTTTTTGTTTTATATTTCCCTTTTGTCCCCACCGATCCGCGTATAATAATTTAGAAAATAGAAATCATACAGCGGCAAGCCGCGTTTGAAATGGGTGAGGATATTGATTTCAATGTTTTCTAAAATAAAGAAAGAGCCGTCGTCCGTCGTACGCGTCCTATGTGGTTGATCAGTAAGTAAAACGGGAGATTCTCAATTGATGCGAATTGATTCTTCATTCTGTAAATATTCTTAAATTATCATATTGTACATTTCTAAATTCAATTTAAAATATATTCAAACTTTTGATTTTATGTATACAAATAAAAAAACAAAATTTAACCTTAATGCCGACATTATCGCATGGAAAACTGTAATAGATTTTAGTGATTATATATATATATAAAGAAAATATTTCATAAATTGAATATTGTTTCGCGATTGTTGCTTTATTTTTTTTTAATAGAATAAAAAATAATTGTGGATCAAATTAATTTAAAAGAAAAAATTAAAAATTTATATATCATCATTTTATTTATAAATGCATATAAATATATATAAATGTCTATATCAACAATATAATATATAAATAACAAAAAAAAAGCTGTATTTAATTGAACAAAAAACTTAATACGTAGAATTTTATAAGTAAATATTAATTAAAATTAATTTGTAAATATTTTTGTCAAACATATAAATCTATCTATATACCCAGTATGCAGACAAAGTTTCTGTATATATCTGATGTTCTTATATGTCAGAGATATATATGGACAAAGTGAATTTGTATTATATAAAAAAACAATTTTAAAAACATATTTATAACTATGGAATGAAGAAATTTTATCTTATATTGTATTATTATTATCATTATTATTATTATTAAATTGTGTTTTATATTGTATATATTTTGTTCATATATATATTTATTTAATGTTATTGTTTATATATGGCATTTATTTATTTATCATCATCCATATCGCTCGCGTGTATAAACCATGCATATATATATATTTGTATAGAAATAGATTTCATTAAATAATTGCAGTTCACAAAACTGACAATTTTATAAAAATATAAAAATACTTTGATATTCTTTTCTATAGCGGTTTTTCTTTATTTTTTTTTTGCTAATTCTTTCTGTTAAATATAGAGTGATAGAATTTTTGTTTTTTACTTTCATTTCATGTATGTATTTATTTATTGTATATATACAAAAAATACAAAGTTATAAAGTCTCGTCAAAGAATGATGATAAAATGATACAGAAAAGGCAAAACAATAAAAATGTGCAATTATCAAAAAAGTAAAAAACAAGACATAATAAAAAATTTAATTATTTTGCACTATTATTATTTTAATCTTATAAATTGGAAACATTTTATTTTTGTTATTATTTTGTTTAAATATATATAGAGCAGGGTGAAAGGGTGACAATATTTAATCAAATTGTTCAAATAATAAGATATTCCGAAAGGCACATGTATATATATAGTTAGATAATTTATGGAAACAAATCTGGGCGTTCAACAAACTAAATTTTCCAGAAAATCGATTGTTATTAAATTTCCTATTTTATGGCTTACAGCCCTGGTTTTTAATTTGATTTCTATATTATTCGAAACATTTGAATATTCAATTAATTTCTAATATTTCATAAAAGAAAATTTGGAAATCGCCCGGAATGGTTCGAAAGATATAACCGATTTTCCATTCGATTTCAGAGAGTGAAAATTCAAATAAATTGTAATACCGTAAACGTAAACGCCTAGATGGTACAAGCATTTTATAGAGTATTCAATTTAGATTTATATAGAGATTATCTGTAAATACGAAATGCTACTTCTATATTATGGGATTTGAACTATGGAGTTTTGAAACCCTGAAACCATTGTTCATTATAAATTTCACTGATTTGAATTTTAAATCAATTAATTTGTTTTTTTTTCATAAATAAATGTATTTTTAAAAAAGGACTATACCGGATTTTTTTCTAAATATTTAAAATCAATACTTAAAGCTAATAAATCAAGGTAAAATATATCATAAAAAATACTAAATGTTCCGGTATTGCGACGGGTAAATCAACATGGATATACATTTCGTCAATCATATCAAATATTTTCTATAAATAAAATCTTATCAAAATTTTGAATATTTGAAACCGACTAATACATAAATAAAATGTGTATAATACGCGGTATTATAAAATATATCTGATAATTCTTTGCGTTTTATTTATATATTTACATTCATATAGTAATGTGTATATACAAATAGTAAACGAAGCTTCAAAAGGAACCCACACAATGTACATCTATATT
Source organism: Dilophus febrilis (assembly GCA_958336335.1). NCBI lineage: Eukaryota > Metazoa > Arthropoda > Insecta > Diptera > Bibionidae > Dilophus > Dilophus febrilis. The sequence continues at coordinate 32,681,909 of OY284471.1, forward strand.
ATAGACTATATATATATATATATAAATATATATTTGTTGAAAAATGCATTTAAATTAAATATAAAGTTGAATATATATGTATTTATTTATTTTCATATATAAGAGAATATATTTGCACAATATAATTGAAAATTGTGTGTTAGTGGTTTCTTTTTTTTTTTGTTTGTTATTTAATGTTTTTATAATAAATAAATGAATATAAAACACAAAATGTTTGCTTTATATATTACATAAACAAAAGTAACTAATTACATATATGTAAATACAATTAAAACATCTTATATATAAATATATATATATATATATTTGGAATTATATAAATTTATATAGATAGATAAGCGAATATGTGTTTTTTAAGACATTTTTCCCTATGTACTACAAATATATTTAATGGATTATCAGAATAATTTTGTTGACGAAATTGTCTGCATATATTTTATTTTATTGTAAATAAAGCAAATAAACAAAATTATTATTGAAGTATAAAATTGTTTTTAAAGGGATTAAGCTATTTTATATATTCTTTTATGTAATATATAAAAAAATTTTTAATGATATATATATATGTTATATACCATATATGGTATATGCTTGAAAGAAATTGATTAAAATAAAATACAAAAATAAATATACGCTTTATAAATAAAAATAAATATGTCTTATTAAGACGTATATACATATATTTTCCTTTCGTATAGTAACGCAATTAAGAAAATATTTGCTAAAAACAAATTTCTTCAAAGTTGTATATTTATACAATATAGCGTTTATGCGTGTATATTTCTGCCATTGGATTTGCACGGTTATAAATATTTGAATGGATGAATTTGCACCCAGAGTTACTATACATTAAGGGTTTGTCGTACGAATAATTATGTAATTAATAATTATACATTTGGCTTTATAAGATTACATCTTTCTTTGAGATTGGGATGAATTACATCTCTTCGCACACAATGCAATATTTAAGAAATGTATCTAGCTCTATTTCTATAATCAATTTACTTGAAATTTTATCTATATATATATATATATATATATAAGACTACATCTTTCTTTGAGATTGGGATGAATTACATCTCTTCGCACACAATGCAATATTTAAGAAATGTATCTAGCTCTATTTCTATAATCAATTTACTTGAAATTTTATCTATATATATATATATATATATATATGCAATATTTATCTAACTTATTTTTAAGTAAATTTTTCATGCTAAATTTAAATATAAAATTGTTTACATTAATATATACTCATAACTCATATATATATATCTATATAACTACTGTAAATTTAAAGTCATATTTATATGCAATTTAAAATGAGTATATTTTGCACATTTGAATACAAATAAAGTAACATTAATTATGTATTCATTCACGTATAATTAAAGTATGTGCACTATAGAATAAAAAAACACAATCTATATATATGTATTCGTTCATTAATATTCTATATGTATAATAACTCTTGATGCAGCATATAATATTTAAAAATAAAAAAAATCCCTCAAAGTAATTCAATCTATGTATAATACTAAATCAATATAATCATGCATATGAGAATATATAAATATAGTATATCATATATATGTGATTTGATACACAAATTGATTATTCATTTATTTCCTCATATTTATATATATATGTACATACGTTTGAAGTGCACATATAATAATTGAAGGATATATGCAATATATAATATCGATTTAATATTAAAAAAAAAATGTAATATAATATTTCCATGTTAACGCAGTGAGGTTTATTAACCTTTTCCATATATATATATATATATATCGATAGTATATTACAAAAAACATCTTGAATTTGCATTCAAAATAAATGATGAGCTTTTCATGTTCAAGTAATTAAAAACATTTTTTATTCATTGGTATACAGTTTTTATTATATATAAATATGCGAATTTATGTTCGATCTGATATAAAATATATATCATATTAATAATTTTAAAGAGAATAGATAAAATGTTCCACCTTATTGACTTCACCAAAACCCTTCTTTTTTTTAAATATATTAATTAATTAAACAAATAACACATTGATTTTCAATTAAAGTAAAAAATGTTTTATTTTATATTTTTAATTGCCAATGCGTTTCGGTATTTTATATTCATATTTTATTTTCACACATTTTGTGTCTGATGGCAAATACTCATTTGTAGAAAAATTTCCAATGGGATCGCCATAGGTTTTAATTTTTTTAATATCTCATAACGCTCTACAAAATAGGCGAAAAAAATATGGATTTAAATTTGATTTATTAAAGTTGATATCCATTAAGCATAATTCTCTATACACACACACAGTAAGTGTCTCACATAATTCAATCCAGCCAATATGGGGTAGTTATCATTAAAATGATGTTAGGGGAGCACTCCTAGATTCAATTTGTCAATATTTTGTGATTAATCCCTTACTCCCCATCCGGATGGACTTATGTGAGACACTCAATATTTGTATAGAGAATTTTGTATAGTTATTTATTTATTTTTTTTTATTGTTTTAAATTATATATAAGAACTTTTATTGCTTTTTGTTCTTAATTAAATATATTACATAGAATTGTATGTATGTACCTACGACAATAAGAAAATACTAAAATAACCAAATACTTACAAAATGTAATTGTTTTTTTCTTTCTTTCTTCATTTTGTCTGTATGTACGTAAAATTTGAAAAATATAAAGAAATTTTTTTTTTATTAAAAAAAAAATAAAACCGACGAATTTAATTGATGAAACTTTCTTATACATTCTTATTATGGTACAGTGATTTTTTTTTATTATATTTATCATTTAAAAGTTTTCATTGTATAATATACATGTGCGATAATAGTATTTTTCGGAAATTTTTTGTTAATCCCTGACGGATATCCTTTATAAGGAAAATTTAAGGACAATTAATTTGCTATATAAATAATGGTTTGTTTTATATTTCTTCTGATTTATCGGCGTGTATATGAGGTTTTATACGAGATCATTGCGTATATGTATAGTTTAAAATTAATGGAAATTTCTATACCGTTATTAACTTTATGGTTATAATTTACAATATATATATAAAGTTATGAATTGAACAAAAAAACAAATTTATCGGTTAATTAATTTTTTACCCTTTTTTCATCAATATTAAAACTATCAATATTTAAATATAAAAATGAATGGATAAATAATGAAGCAATATATTTTAGTTAAATCGATTTTCATTTCAATAATAACACATTCATATAATCAATTGTACATTTCATTTATTCATATACAATTTTTTTTCTGTTATATCATTTTATATTACCTTTTATTTAATTTTGTTTTTTTTTCTTGTTTTATATACATATATATCAAATATTTATATTACAAATATTGTGTATTTTTCTTTATTCAATATATATATGTATATATGAAAAGATGTTATTTGTCTAACAATTTTATATTTGTTGGAAAATAAAATTTATAAATAATAATAATAATAAATATATTTATATTGAAATGTTGTTTGTTGCTATTTTATATACATTTATTTATATAAAGGTATACATACATATATTGTATATATGCGGATTATATATTTGATATTATAATACTGGTAATACCATAAAAGCCACAAAATAGAAGATAAGCAAAATCATTTTATAAATATACAATTATGTGTTGTTGTCTAAATGTATATATTAAGAACTTCTATATACATTTTATCAATGTTGATGTTCGTATATATATATCGTATATGTATATTGAATTGAAATATACGTATTATAGAAAATAAAATAATATTTGAATTTATTGAATTATATCAATACGAAAAGCGCATTATTTTTTATTGAATAATATACCTGAATTGAAAATTAAAAAAATAAAATGAATTTTTATATATAAACCAAATTGAAAAGTCGATAACTTTTTTTTTATAATATATATGTATATAAATAAATACTCCCCCCATTTTCATTTATCAAATGTGTCTATGAAACATATTTCAAGTTTAACCGCATATCAATATACATATATACAGAATCAATATAATTATATAAATGTAATGCAGGGAGCAGCGTATGTATACTTTTATTATTATGTCATGTGTATATCTAAATATATATATAGGGATTTATTTTCGATCAATAATCAACACTTATATAATTTGTCTGTTCGCGTTTATATTTAATTTTTTTTTTTAATGAAATTAATCCTTCAATATGAATATTTACATTTCATCATATAATTGATTTTAACATAGAAAATTCAGATATGTATATAGAAATTGTACAAGTTAGACAAAAATCATGTTAATTTAAATCCGCAATCACCACAAGGAGATTGGGTAAATTATTCTTCTATAAACTTGTTTCCATATAAAAAATAACCTCTGATCATTTTAATATTGAAAATATTCTTAAAATACATCTGATATATATAAAATAATTTTATTTATTTAAAAGGGAAGAAAAAAAATCAAATTTAATCATCACCAGAATTTTTTTTATGATAATCAATTTGAAAAACATATTTATATAAAAAATCGTGTTATTCATATCATTTATCACCGTCTGTATATATATACATATAATGCAATATAAAAGAATGCATTTCTTTATTATATATTCATATTTCAATCCGACTGATAAGAAAAAAAATATAATGATTGATAAAATTTCTTTAATATAAATACAGATGTTTTATATATAAAAAATAAAATAAAATGATTTTGATCCTTTAAGGATTTGTGAATGTGATAAAATATTATTCAATATAATTAATGTAAATATTCTATATATACATGGAATTTTAACCGGTGTGTTTTTTTTTATGTCTTAATTGTATTGTATTGTATAATAATAAAAAAAATACATCTGCTCATTTGTTTATATATTGTAATATAAATAATGCATTCAATTTCATGTTTTATAAAAATATATACATCGCGTCTATAATAGTTGATGTTATAATCTTTATAATCGTTGATAAGAAAAATTGAATATTGATTTATAATATATCCTTAAAAAAAAAAAGATAAATAAATGATAAGCCAACACAACGCGTGCTGTTTTTTGTATTGTATATGTACAAAAACAAGTAATGTGTTTAATGTTTATATATATATGGTATGCGCATTTATTGAATACCTATAAAACTTTATTGTCATTTTTATGTTTGATAATAAGTTTGATCCTTTCATATCGCATGCTGATAATGTCATCAGTTTGTATATATATGATTGTTATAATGGATTTATTTTGTATATGGAAATGAATTGCATTTACGCAGTGAATTGCTTTGTAAGCCGTAGTAAAAACCATTCCATCATTTCTTCTTTGAATATAGGTGATAACTTTTATATGTGATATTATTAAGGGGAAAAAATACGTTTTCTGGGACTTTTATTATTAATGAGGAATGGACATCTTGCATAGAATTTATCGTGCAAGATTTTTACTGAATGAAATCTCTCCTTTAATTGCAGTATTTCTCTCCCAACCACACATGAGCTCCCTTTCAAATGACGGTTAAAAGGGCGCCTAGGACCAAGAAAATAAGAAATTCCGTGCGAAAATTCAGATTCTTAAATTACCGTGACGAAACACAAAGCATATTTCAGTAGGACCTCTTCAGTAGGAGTATAGAAAAAATTTAGTTCAGCTCCATTGTTTAGTTTAGTAAAATATTCATGAATATTGTATGGTAATAATTGAAAATGTAAACTCTTGAATATATACTAAAAAAGGAACCCTTTATGAAGGGAAATGTTATGAATTTGCCAGTCAGAAAATACCTATGGAAAATTCTAAATTTCCTATATGCATTTACCGGAAGATGGTCAATAGGATTGAAATAATTTCTTATATCTATAAACTGCCAACATTTGCTTCTTATAATTATTAATATATTATAAATTTCGTTTTAAATTAAATTTAACTAATTTTAATATATATATAAATAAAAAAATATATTATACAGATATAGAGAATTAAATAATACGTTATCTATATAATAATAATCTCATAAAAGAAATTCTTAAACATTTTTCTTGTCATTATGTCATCAATATAAAGAATTTCTATTCATATACATTGTGTTAGTCATATATATTATATATATATGTGTGTGTGTGGGGGGGGGGGGGGGTTATTAATCCACGTAATAGATATATAGTTATATATAAAATATAATAATCATTATAATGATAATAAATGTGATAATTACAAGTATAATAATGTATAGAAATTTTATTGAAATATTTATACCTAATATATATATATAGGTAATATAATAATTAATTTATTATGTTTTTTTACATAATATCCTTAAAAATATATTTATATTTAAACGGCAACGATATATAACCTTGCATTATTATATACATATATATATTTATATAGATTATATTATTATATAAACACACAGGATAATAATAAATGATTTAACCGCCGCACACATATACGAAATAACGATAATCATGCTCTATATAATAATAATTATAATAACATGAAATCATAAAATCTCTTTATTCACATTTTCTTTTTTATACATTGTATTTAGATATATCGCGTTAATTATTAGTATTATTATACTTTTATTATTATTATGATATAATAATAAAAATAATAATAATATAATAATTATAGAATAATATAAAATACTTATATATAAAGTATATATAAAAAAAAGGACGAATTAAAAATGAATTGAGAAAATGAAAAACAATTTGATAATAATAAGAAATAATTAGATTTTTATTTGTGTTACTGTGTGTGTGTGTGTGTGTGTTTGTGTATTAGTTTAGACGGGGGTGACAATAATAAATTGTTGTATATGCATATATAATAAATAATTTAGGAGTTGTATTTTATTTTTTATACTTTTATATATGAAATAATTTTATATATATACAGTAATAAATATAAATAATATGACTTGGGTTTGTGCAAGGTATATACTATATATATATTCAAAGGTATAATAAATTTATTTCATTTATATATATCCCAGTTTGTTTTATAACGCTCGTGGTTTATGTTTTCATATTGCTTTTCGTAGGTATGGCAGGCAGTAAATTGACAGGCGGCGGTTATTATATATGACAGTAAATATACATATGATTTTATTTTATTATACATACATTTGTTTGGGTGTACGTACGCACGCATTAATGCATTTATATATGTAATGTACATACATACATTGTATAGTCTTTATATGTCGCCGATATTATATACATTATCAAATTAATGATAAACAATCAATAAATATATTGTTATGCAAACAATATACATTTTTTTTAATATATATACTCGTATATATGAAATATTACATATACAGTTTTAATTTAATTATTTTAACATTATATATTGGTTGTATTTTTTTTTTTGATTACCTGCATATAAACATATATCAAAAGGTATGTAAATAAATAAAGACCTATATATATTAACTTGCACGCTTTTGTGATATATGAACCATCGCCAAATTGTATATATATAGTAATTATTATATTTTTTTTTTAATGTCATCATAAAACTTATATTTTGTATATATGATATAATTAACTGATTAACATTTAAAAGAAAAACAAAATTTACAACACACCACCGTTGGTTTAGTGTTCGATCGAACAATTGTTGGATTTATAATTTTTTGATTTTTTATGCCGTACCGGTAATTAGCCACATCGCATCGCATCGCATTGCAACGCATACGTGCAAACCTGTATGAAATTCAGGTTCGAAAATTGCAGACAAATAATAAAAGTATTTTATGTTTATATATTACAAGAAATGTAATGAGGATCGACAGGATTATCACCTCCAAAAGTGCTACTGAATTATGAACCATCTAGAGTTTGGACTGCATAACTGAACTGAAATCAAATTGTTTTAAACGTCGGCAATACAATACGAAGGCGATAGGTTATCCTTATTATTTTTAAGTATATCCGTTTCGTATATTTCATATTGTATTTGTTTTTTCCGGAAGCATTATGATATGGGAAATGCAATTGGACATACCGGATTCGGTGAAATTATATATGGAACAAACAATGAATAGTAATATCAAACTTAGTAAATATTAAACTTAAGGGTATATGAATACTTTTTTTGTGTTATATTTTCGGTTATATTTTTATTTTTTTAGATTTTGTTTTTGTTGCGTCATAACCTCCGTATAGAATATTGTTAAATTTTTAGAAAATTATTTATTATGTTTGAATTTAATAAAACTACTGTATATGTTTTTTCATTACAGTTCCTGAGATAATACGTTTATGATGATTATGATGCATGATGAATAAATTGTAATGAAATATGAAAAATTTAATTATAAATATAAAATTCAAATGAAGCGTTAAAAAATATAATACATTATACTCTCGAAAAAAAACATATGCATATTAAAACTGTTATCGGATAAATATTAAAAAAATGCAGATGTATAAGATTTTATGCAATTATCGTTAACATTTCGTTTGTAAATTTTTCACATGCAGTCTACACAGCATTAGTAAATTGTAAAAGATAAAAGTAAAATACGCACACGATATGTAATCATATATCTTTTTAAAATTTTTTTAAATAAATTCGGTGATATTTTATATAAAAAATAATAATTAAATTTTTCATTGATATTTCATATCAATTTTTTGATTCATTTATGATGTTATAATTTATAATTCATTCAGTATATATCCAATTATTGATTTTTATTTTTATTCAATTTTTTTGCTGATACATTCAAAAAAAAAATATTTACCTTCTATTTGTGCCTTATCAAGAATGAGATTGCTCCAATCATATATAGATACATATACATACATACATATGTATAGATAGATACATTTGATTGGTAAATTAACCCTTTAAGTCATTTTGTGCGGTTTATTCGACGCGCAAAATTTTTGATTTTCCGTGAATTTTCTTGGACGAATTTCGATATTAATTTTTTTTTTCAAATCAAGTTGGTACATTTTTTATAGAATTATACATAGAAAAATAACTTAAAACTAAAATTATATATTTTAGCAAATTAGAGATTCCATTAAAAGATGGAAAAAAATCAAATGGAATCAAAGCAATATTTAAAAAAAATTCTACTCAAAGGGTTAATACGGTTATACGTTCGTTTCGTTCATATATATATGTATGTATATAAATAATGCACATTAAGATATATAAATAGAAAAAAAAATGAACATCGCAAATGATATATGAATATAAAATCTGTCAAATCAATATTTTTCTAATGTATACATTTTCTACGTATATAGAAAAGTTCAAATCTGTATATGCATATATATCAGTTTTATATCTATAAATATATAGATTCATATGATATGTATATTTAATATTGAAAAAAAAAACTCTTTTGTTGATTTTCTTAAAATATATACTTACTCTAATATTGGCAAATTTTCGATATAGATTTTTCACTTGAATTATCGGAAAAGAAAAAAAAATTCATTCATTCGTTACTAAATAATAATGGTTATTCTATTATTATTATTATTATTATTATTACATATCGTATGTATCTACCTATTACATTTATTTGTAAATATATACATATTCCTAACCTACCTATACAAATGCTATAGACATGTTAATAATAATAATGATGATATTGTGTACACAGTTGTATATATATTCAATCAAATCCGTTTTATAGACGTATTATATATAATATAGTATATATATATTGCAATCTTTTATAAAAGGTAAAACTTATCTTGAATTGAATCCTTCAAATATTTTATTGATTTTTTTTTTAATATTCATCATTGATTTGTCTTCTTTGTTTTTATTCTATTTAGTCAATCATGTATTATATATATATTATGGTTGTGAAAAATGTATTCATTATATTTACGATGATTTCATGATTTTATTGTTCACTAGGTTCCCATAATTGGTTTTGTCTGCGATTGTTTATGCGTTATGGTTTTTAAAACGATAATTTCGCGGTATTCGGGTGATATACAAATTCAACTTTATATATTTGCTAATTTTGACGTGTTCTGATCGATACTTGTTTTCGGTCAACCCATAATTACTTTATAATTACATAATTACTTCAGTATAAATCAGAATTGATCGTTTGGGTATCGCCGGGCAGCGATTCATAATAGTATACAATTCTCTTCCACAATCCAAATTCCACCACACTAAAAATTTTATTGAATCTTTTATTGGCACAGTATTTAAAGATCATAAATGTTATACAATTTCATCCGTCTGGTTTGCATTTTCATCTTGTCAAATTGTAAACTATATTCAATTTTTTTTTTTTTTTGAGAAATATCTTTTTTTCCCATCCCAATCTATTACAAAATGGCTATATATATAAATTTATAGAAAATATATAGAAAATCATCGCCATAGGAATATGTAAAATAAACTATATAAAGTAGACTCACGATATAAGGAACCCTTGAATAAGGAAATCTCGTGTATTTTAGGAAATCTCGTGTATTTTAGGCACCTGTGGGTATTAGAAATTATTAAAATTTTGTATTTCAATGAATTTTAATGAAATTATGTTATATCTCTCACAATCACGCGTTTCACATACATATATTTGATATTATTGACTGGGTATGTGCCTTTTATACATTTTATAAGATATACAAAATTTTTATTTGTTAGCGGTCCCAATCAAATAATACACTTGTTTTTCCATTTGTTTTCAAAATAATTGCTAAAATTGAATATCTATCATTTGATTTTAAACTCTTATCCGACGTTTGATAGATCTCTTTAAAGCTATTTTAAAATATTTTACGGAACCGTCCATATACAAGGAAACTTCGAAATACTGAACGGCCCCCTATAATCAATTGCTCCTTGTATCGCGAGTCTACTATATATGTATTTATTTAACAATAGCAAGAGGATAAAGAATATATTCCAGAATTAAGAAAAATATAGAGAAAAAAAATCAATTAAAATTGATGGTATGAGATTTTTCATATTTATTTTCTTTTATCTTATCGTCTATATATATATATATTTCATATTTCATTCATTTATATGTATTATATTAACAGATCTTTTCAACCGTGTATTGTATATATAGATTTTTAGATTATCGTATGGCTCTTATGTATTGTTATAGTACAAAAAAAAAACAGAAAAAAGAATACAAATAGTTTCACCAATAATAGATTTTTGTTTATTTAATATAATTATTATTGAATATGATATATATGTATACATTAAAATTTTATAATATTTATATTTCCGCTCTATATGAAACGAATGATGTATATGCATTCACGCCGTACAACAACGTATATAAGATGATTGATGAATTTTTTTTGATTATTTTATTGTAATTATGGAACGAAATTGTTTGATCCATAATTGATTTTTTGACTATATATGCTTATAATATACACATTCAATATTATATATGGATTAACATCGGCACAATATTTAAATTTATATATAATATATATGAGATGATTACTACATATAAATAATAAGAGATATTTCCGTTTTTCTATAAATTGTTTATATACTAAATCGAATCTCTATATAAAGCGATAAATAAAAAAGTTATTGAAGAAAGTGTTCGTTTTTTTTTTTAAATTCTATTGTCATTTTCTTTCTCATTTTTCGTATAAGAAAATTTTGAACTCGGTTCCCGAATCCCGAAAGCGTGAAAAATGGGACATGTTTTCACAGACACTTTTTGGAAAATCTCTCGATCACTTTTTAGACCAATGATGCGATTTCAAAACTTTCTTCTATTAAAAGTCAGAAATTGATTGAGTTTGCAAAGAATAAGAGTGAATATGAAAATTTGGTGGAAAAACTATATGTACGTAATTTGAAAAATTGACTGTTCCGAAAAATTTTGTTTGAAAAAAATGTGTTTTTTGTATAATTTGATCGATCTATTTTTAAACATATGTACCTTTTAGAATATACTATCGTTTGGTCGATATTCGGGAAACATTTTCTCACACCTCACCGTACTACTTTTCATATTTATTTATTATATTAATATGATTATACATATGTTTTAACAAACTGATTCTTTTATTAGAAATTTAATTGATTTTAATGTCATCTAAAATTAATTGATCTATTAAATACAATAAAATATATATTTATCAAAAACTATATATTAATCATTCGTCTATGTTATAAACTATATATAGAATAGACAATGATTTTTTAAATTATCAATATACGAAATTAGATTTATGTGCGCTTATATAAGTTCATTTGCAAATTGTTCAAAGCATTAACAATATATAAATAATATATTTTGTATCTGTATAATTTTCATTTGAGAAAATTTTAAAGATATGTGTATAGAATAATATATGGCATATAATCTGTCGAATATTATATTTAAGTATATATTAGCTGTTATTGCAAATAATAAAACATTTTTTTTGTGTTGGAGTAAATATACATATAGTATATTTATCAAATAAACATATGTATGGTATGTATTTTAAGTGGTTATTATATCTTATATATGAGTAGATATATTTATAAAGAAATATTAATCATACTATATATGTTATTATCTATATAAATACTTAAATATTTTTTTAATGATTATGCCAATAAATCCACAGAGCTCAAGCTGTCTAATCCAAAATACTTGTTGTGGATAAATTTTGTAATTTTTTTTGCCAAAAAAAGCACATTCATATTATGTTTTTTAAAATATTTGTAATGATATACACCAAAAATGTTTTATTTTATCTTTTAAAAGCAGTCAATAACATTACATTTTATAAGTCTTAATTTTTAATCTAATAAGTTGAATTTTTTTTAACCTTGCTTGTATCTCCGTCTGATATTTGTGTGTAGACAATTCAAAAAAAAAAAATAAAATATTTATATTTTTGTATGACAATTGATATGCTTAAATATATTATATTATAAATTAATTTCAATTTTAGTATACAAAATAAATTGTGATATGGATATTATTTATCAGTGTAGCTCTCCCTCAAATTTACATTCAATTTTTTTTTTGCATTTTGTTAAATCAATTTTCCGTATCATAAATTTAACACCATAGTATATAAGCCTCGTTTCAATTTTTGTATATTAAATTTTTCTTTTTAATACCCAGACATTTAAAATTAAAGTACTTCTAAAAGAATGATGTGTTTAGAAGCGAAGCGGATTATTTTCTAATATAAAAAATAATAACACAACAACAACTTAGTTTTTTTTCTTTCATATGTCTCTAGGTATTTGATTATCTGATTTTTGTGTATGGTAGTTTAGTTTACCAATTTTTACCAAATTTGTATATTGAATACTAAATACGAGAACCTGAGCTTTCGAATACATTCTAAAGAAGAACTTCTGAATCCAGTCCGAAGACACCTTGTTATAACCAGACATGTCCATATGGAAAAATATACACTTCAAAATCCAGAAGCATCAAGCTCATAGTTATGCAATTTAATCTTCTCGATATAATTGCGTCTGAATGCATATATTCTGAATGAATTCTCTGTTGTATATGGGAAAATATTAAAATATTATGTAATTTAATGTGCATTAACCAAATTGTATAATAAAAATACGTATATATATATATATACAATATATTGATTTGTATATTATAATATAATATTATGAAAATATAATATTTTCGTTTGTTTTTTATTCCCAATGTTTTTGTTTTTGTATTGATTTTTCGCATATGTATACAATTTTTCAGAATAAAAGAAAAAATCATTAAATATATGGTACAATACAATATGCTTCAGCAATTCTAAAATCGTGGAATATATAAGTATATACTAATATAAGTATATACTAATTTAACCACTTTACGCGTTCATTTAACTCTCTCCTCATCGTGGATTCATATATATTTTCAGGTATACATAAAAGCAAAATAAATTCTTAAAACATTTTCTTTATATATATAAAAATTTGTATATTTTCTTTTGCAATTATGTACATATACATGAAGTTTTTATATATATACATAATTACAATGTATATGTTGTATATATATAATAAAATGGAAAAGAAAACTGTATTGAAAAATACCTGTTATATATAAATGGTATTTATAATACAAGGTACTATACATTTTATAAGACCGACCATATCGTGACTCTACGATTCAATGAATTCCAAATCAATATTACTCTTTAAAATTTTTCATTCATTCAATTTTTCAATTTTTCTGTCCTTTAATTCTCCATTTTCTTGTAATACTACCCCCGTCAAATTTCCACAGAGCCGAATCTATACATACGTCTATACATAAAAAAAAGTGTCAAAGAAAATAATTTCCACTTTTAGTATCAATTATATATAATCATCACCGGTTGGTAATTGTTACAACATTCTGTATGTCTGAAAAACAAAAAAAAAATGAATGAAATGAATTCGAAAAAAAAAACGCACTGAATCATTATTGACGTCTTATTAGCATATATACTCTAATTAAAGGTATAATAAATTTAAATAGACCTATTTCTTATATACAATTATATATGTTGAGAATAAGGTTATATATTTTGTTTGGGTATATAAAGTACTTTTTTAGTATATACGTATAATTATTATTATTTATATTTCATATAAAGAAAAAGAAAAAGAAGATGCCCTTGTAAAAAAGAAATATAATAAAATGAGCGAAAAACTAATATATATATAGCTATAGCTGACAGGTATATTATATATTAAATATTTTATATAAATAAAATATGTATTAATCGAATCATATTCCATAAGTATATACATATGTATATTTTGTAACATAAAATAGAATAAATATATACATAAGAATGTATAATGAAATATTCATATAATTAAGGGCGAATAACAAATGATTAGAAAATGTAATTTGATGAAGTTTTTCTAAATATATATATACAGGACCGGTCCTTTTGTTTCATACATGCAAACGTTGCACTTGCTTCTTTCAGTAGGTTACTTTTTTAACTAGGAGGACGAACCCTTTATATAATCCACCGATTTGAAAAATACGTTAGAAAAATTAACTTGAAGGATTTTTTATAATATTTTAAATATTTTATTGTAAATGTTATCCGGAGGAATAGGCCTAAAAGGATTACCTCAGCAAAAAAAATCGCCTTATGAGCCTTATGGGTGATGTGGAAATCACTACCATGCTATATATAGGGTACACATATTCAGACTGCGTAGGGCATGAAAAAGTAAAGGATCGGTACTGTTTATATACTAACTTATAATTTATGCATATTATGTTATATTCTTCTCTTTATACCATCGTTTTTCTATAATAAAATATTCTAATTAAATCCTTTTCGCGAGCGCTTTAATTATTTACTGTTCTAAAATAAAAACACAAAAACAAAATATTATATATGAATATTACATCAGATCAGTATATTATATTCGAATATAAAAACATACAAAATTATTTCATGCATTATTACAATATTCTAATTATTTATTTTCTTTATTTTCAGGTAATTATATTTTTTTAATATATAATTTATAAATGTGCGGGTACAAAAGATGCGACAAGGGGTAAGATCATTATTATTATTGTTATATTGTTAAAAAACAAAAAAATTAATACAAAAAGAAAAGAATATTAAAAAAAAAACCTTTAACATTCTGACTACGATGGGTTATTATATGTCAGACGTTTTTATTTTCTTTTTCGTTGAAAATTAAATTTATTTTAATATACTTGCGAATTTTTGTTTTTGTTAATTATTCAACCTTTATCTTTTCTAAAAAAAAAGCTACATTTCATTTCATAATTAAAAAAAATCCCAGTTAAACATTTAACTGGGATTTTTTTTAATTATATTTCAATATAAATTTTTCATATTTTATTTCAAATTTTTTTTTTAATTCATATACCGATCGAACCAATTGAATTTATCCAATTCAATTGTGATGAATAAATCGAATAATTAAATAATTCATTTAGTTGCGGTGCGTGAAAAATGTTGACCTTCACAATAGGATATTTTATCTGAAACGTACATATAAAAAAAATAAATTCAATATACTACAAACAAATTCGGACAAACATTTTCCGGAAAATTCAATTTTCCAAATTTTTAATTTTTTATTTAAATGTAGATCATTTGAAAATTCAATCAATTTCTTCCGTAGATTTTCTACATTTAAAACAAATTTCTATATAACGAAATCCTAAACAAATTCTTGAAATTTCTATAGTTGAAAATTTTATAATGATATTTTCCAAAAATACATGCAATAATGCATTTCTATATAATATTTTATTGATTTTGAATCAATATCTAAATTTTTTAATGCTATATATACTAAACATATTGTTATAAATATATGCATATCTAAATATGTGGATGGAGAATATAAATATATGTATAGATAAATATATAAATCAGTGAAAGTCTTTAAAACCATTTTATGTTTATTTTCTCTATTCCACTGAATTTATTTTGTTTTGCATGTGATTTATAAAAAAAAAACAAAAATCCCATAAATTTAAATCTAAACAAGCGATACGAAGATACCACGCGATATATTATATAGAAATGTTATGAATTTTAATAAATATTTGGTGAACTTTATGAAGAAAAAAAATTTCTTTTCTTCATTTTAGTCTCGCATATAAAATGTTTACATGGCAAAAATTAGGTTATCATCATATTTAAATAAAAAAAAATAAATACACACACACATAAAAATACATGTCTTGCTAATATTTTCCAAAAATATAAAAAAAAAATACAGAAAATTTTTCATAAATATTATAATATATGGTATATAAATTTTGTATATATTTTTATATATACGTCGTTCACATTATATGTTTATGAAAGCACATACAGATAGATAATAATATATATAAAATTTAGATAACTTGTTTAATTTAATGGTGCATATATTTATGAGTTTTTCCTATATATATATTTATTTATAATAAAATATTATATATATTTTATAATAGTACGAATAATAATAATAATAATAATAATAATAAATATATCATAATATAAAATTTTGTTTATAAAATCGAACTGAATTTTATCTATTAAGTTATATCGTCGTTCATTTGTTCGTTTATACATATATAGATAGAAATATGTAATATAATATTCATTTATGAGATAGCTTGCGGAAAATGTGCTTCTGCATATATAATACCATATAAAGATATTTGAAGTTGAGTAAATGTGCAGATTTTAAAGTATTATGGTATTATCTTATTATATAATGATAATAATAATAATAATGGTTATATATTATGTTTTTAGGCAAGCTTATATGTTATTAGTATTATAGATAGATTTTTTTTTATATATATCATAATATACTATTAGAAAAACCAATTATATTTTATTATATCATTCAAGCAAATTATTATTTTAATATAGCAATTTAATTAATCATTTTGCAAAAACAAAAAAAAAACTTTTATTGATATAGTAAAATAATAAAGAGATATGAAAGATTATTTTCGTAATTGTATTAGAATGTTACAATGGAGAAATAATAAAACTCAAACAAAAACGCTGTCTGTCTGGCTGTCTGGTCTGGTTTTGTTCATCAATCATCGTGATCGTCAATCGGCACGATAAATGATTGATAAATGATTTATTAAATTGATGATGATGTCTCGATGAATTATAATTCATTTATATAAACAACAAATAAATATTCTGTATAGTTAGTTATAGTTATTAATTATTAACCTACGAACTCATCATTTCCATTTTCATTTCAATCATTCCAATCCAAACAAATATTAAAATTTAAAGACAATTTGATTTTAATTAATATATTGAGAAGTTACTCAATATTTTCTACACATCTGTAGTTTAATTTTAGTTTTTATAATTTTTATGTTATAATATAGAAAACATTTCACAAAATAGGTTCTTTTTAATATCTATTATACAAATGTGGATAATTATAGAAATCATTTATATTTACGAAACGACTTCTAAATTTAGAAATTTCCATTAAATATTTAATTTTCAAATGTCAAAAAAAAAAAACTCCCCGTAAATTGATTTGATTTTTCATTTGTAAACGGTCATTTTCAATCAAATTCTTATAGTTTGATTCGGAAAAATATTTTTCATATTTTATAGGCATCTTTTGAAGTCATTCCACATTATAAATTGTTATTTATTATTATATGACAAGAATTTTTGTTAATAGAAATAAATCTTCAAATCATTATATGTTAATGTAAAGTTTAATCAATAGATCGAGCACAAAAATGCATCCACCAACGATTTACAATTGTCTTTCAATATGAAAAGGTTATATAATTTTCATAATTTGATATCTTATATCATATATATTGAATATATTGATACCATGTAACGCGTCTATATATATATATATAAGGATATTTTACAAATGGAAAGGAACATAAGATTTTCATAAACAAAAAAATAGAAAAAAAAAATAGATTAATTTTCACAATTTTCCATGAAATATTTTTCCATTTTCTATGAATTCCATTTTCCTATACAATAATTTTCATTTGATGATTATATATTATATAATTATAAAGCATGATTTGCAATTGCAATAATAATATACATTTCTGATGTATGTATATATTCGAGTGAATAATTATGAAAAAAATATGTATATTTTATTTTGAATTATATTAATTTTCTTTGAACTTCCTCAATGTTTACAAATTAATAAATAGAAAATAAAAACAAATGTTTCCAATACATCACCGGGTTGGTATTTCCGTTAAATTTTCATTTATTCATCTGTACATTCATTTTAATATTCATATTTATAGTAGATAGAAAAAAGTTATAAAATATAAAGGGAAAATGCGTGCAGCGTGCTGTGTGTTTGTAAAAAAAGGAACATTTTTAGTTCTTTTTTTAACCTTTTTATTTTACATAATCCACATTTACAGTTATTTTTGAACATATTGCGTGTAGCTCCGCTACCCGGGCATATATAACGCCAACGGGGTCCGTATTTTGTCTATAAATCTTTTGAGAGAAATATCATCGCAGAATATTGTATGTCTTAACTACCTACATTCGACTCATAATAACCATACTAAATTTCCGTACATTGAATTTTTCTAATTCCGCAATTTTTAACATCATTGGAAAATTGAATAAAATTCAGGTATTTCAAAGATGAAAATGTTGAAATCTTATTTTTGGCTCAAAAGATATTGGGCGATTTTACAAAAAGTGATTTTATGAAAACTTGTTTTAATGGGATAAAGATTTTTACCAATTCATATATCTTTTGTAAAAGTGAACCAGATTCAAGTATCTGCAATTACTTGAAATTTACTTGAATTTTCTTGAATGATGCAAAGTAAAAATGAAAATTGGATGAAAACTGATGTTATATGGGTAATCACAAATGATTATTATTTAAAATTAGAAAAATAATTTTACTAATAATAATATATACATATAATAAATTATACGTTTATGAATTTATTTATTTTATTATTCCAAGGAATTTGCAAAACAATTTAATATTTATCTCACGATATCAGTTTAAATTTGTCTTTTATATATATATATATATAGACTTTTTCTTTTTTATTATTTTATGAAATTGTATACTATTATTTTCAAGTATTATTCATATATATTTATTTATCTATATATATATATGTATATTGTATATGAATGTCATATATATACATTATCTAAACTAAATATATACAATATTTATACTTATTGTTTGATGCGCATATATAAACCGTTTATATTCATGTATATTATATGATATATACATTGTGAAACATAAAGAGAGCACAAATTGCATGATACATTTACGACACATTAGTATTTCGTGACATAGAGCTTCGAGCTTTAAAATAAATTTTGTTTTCCTTTATTTTTATTTTGATATTTATATACTAAATTTATAAAATTATAATTCTGTATTTATTTATTTATTTATTTTTATTTTAAAAATATTTTTTTTTCGTATTTTGTCCTTTTTTGTTTTAAACGTAACAGCAAAAAAAACGTTTTTAATGGAATAATATTTAATATAAAAGGTGTATTTTATCATTTTATGTATATTTATTTATATATGGAAAATATTTGAAATTTGTGTAATAGGTACGTGACAATACATAAATATTATCTGTTTTATAATGTTTTTTTTTTAACTAACAAAAGATTGATAAACAATATATGCATGATGCAATGAAACGGGAACAACAAATATATACCTATCTAAAATATGTATGCGCATTAATATTTCTCAAGGAATTTTCTTTATTTATATGTAAATTGTTTGTATATATGCTATTTTTGTGTGTATATTTAAGTATATATAGAATTCCACATTCAATTGGGGGCTCTTCAAATAAGCTTCAAATTATTCTATATATTTTGTTAATAAAAGTAAAATTTTCCTAAATTTAACTATAGCACGTAACCGTTGATTTGAAAAGAAGAGTAAAAAAAATATTAGTTTTTTTCTTCATATCGAGTTTTTCTTTGAACCGAGATATTCTATTTATTTTTTTAACGAAGAAGGGGAAATCGGCAAAAGGCTAGTCGAAGACTTGTGTCACTGACCAAAACCCATCCTTCGTTTGCGATATTTCGAATCAGGCCTCACGTGGGCCCCTTTTCGTACCTTCCGATTGAAACCGATTCGACTACCACGCAGGTTTCCCAGATTGCTCATAGAATAAAGTGTCCCTCGTTATATCAAGCATCTCTTTATCGGGAATCCGGCCGAAATCTTCCTCAGAAAGAAACTGCGACCGGTCACCGTCATCCTTATGCTCTCTTTAAATGAAGATTTATCTTAATAACATCTTTCCATACATTTTTGTATGGAAAGATGTTATCTACAGCTTTCAATTCTTCTGAGGCAACCGATACATTTCTTGAACGCATTGGAAGATGCCATTTATTAACTTTGCTTTCCATTTTAAAAAATTCAGTTATATGACTAACGTTTTTTTATCTTGTTCGATAATTGTGATTTATAAGCACATTATAAGATTTCGGATTTATTTTTTTAATTGGCGTTCTAACCGATTTACTAATTTTGTATTCAATAATTAATAATTAGTATTATTAATTTATATTCAGTAATATCGTGTTTCACTTCATGACTTATATCTATATATGTATATATATCTTCTATATATATACGAATCATTCTTCAAATTGAGAGTTCTTCAAATCAATGGTTACCTGCGAATATGTAAACAAAAATTATTAGAAGATTAAATACTGCAGGACGCACATAGGAATATAACGAAGATGAGGATTATATTAAGGAATTTTAATATTAACAATTTTGTCATCCAATTTATATTTTATATTTATTAAAAAACTAAAAAAGGGTAAATACTTTATACGATTCGTTTGAAATTTAATTTCAATCTTTTCTTTACTTTTTAAAATCAATGAGTAAAAAACCGCAGCCTAAGATTTTGAAAAACATTCCTTTTCATAGCGGTTGACGGCTAAACGGAAGAAATATTTTATGTTTTTGCGATGCGTATGGTTCTTTAATGGTTAATTTCCGACACCGTTTTTACGAACCAATTCTGAAACCAACAACCGTAAATAGGCTGTTTAAAACGCTAAAACAAATCATCAGTTTTAATAAAAAATGTATATTGCGGATGACCAATGTATATAAATTCGTACCATATCCATTCTGGTAATAAAAAGAGTAAATTATCATATATTATTTTTAATTAAAATTAAAATTAATAAACAATTAACAACACTTTTTCAAATCAATTATAGTTCCTCGCACTCTTGTTAATTAGATTCTCTTTTCACTTATCAAAAAAAAATATAGTATTTGTAACTATATTTATATAACTGCATGTATATAAACAATTTATCCATATTTTTTTTGTTTCTCAATTTATGTGTGTTTATAAGCGTTAAACCAGATCATGTTTGAAAAGTCTATATATTATATATGAATTGTTTTTAAAGATTATATGATTATATGGTTGTTTACACAGTAGATTATTTTCTATAATATACGCATATATGAGCCTATATAAGAATAATATATAAACTCGCTATACATATATTTATATACAAAGAGCTCATAAAATCTCTATATTAAGTTTTGTTTATATTTTTTTTTTTTGTAAAAACATTCATTTTTTTTTGTAATACATTGTAAGTATTGCTATACAATATATATAAAAACAATTGAGTTATGTAAGTATATATAAAGTGTATACATAAACACATAATCAAATTTAATTAATTTAATTAATTTAACAAATAATCGTCAACTTAAATGAAGTACTTATATTTGTAGTGTAGTGGTACATATACTCAAAATATATATATAATTATATATATATTAGGTATAATAACGATATAATAGAAAATAAACAAACAAAAAAAAATTATTATAAAGACCTTTCAAAACAACAGATTATTTTATGTGTGTATTCGTCGGTGACGAATAAATATTTCTTTTTTAATAATTATAATCGAATGAATATTTTACATTCAATGTATATATATACATATTTAAAATATATACCAAATAATTTAGGGTTATTCAATGCAAAATGAACTTGTTCAAATCTTATAAAAATGTATTTTTACTTGATATAATAATAATAATAAAAAAAATTACTATATATATATAAACAATACCGAGAAACAAAAAAAAAGAACTTAATGTTGTATTTAAGAACATTATATTATCGTTATTATTATTTCATACATATAAGCGTACTTATTTAATGCACATATATTTGTATATACATTTATTACTTATTATTTTATTTTTATTTTAATTAAATCTTGTTAATCTTATGTATTTTCAAATACAAATACATTATATTATATGAATACGTACAAGTTTTTTGATTTTTATATATAAATAAAATCATGAAAGAATAAAAGAATCATAAAAGAAATCTGTGTAATGATTTTTTATATATTTGAAATAAAATATAAATAACTATTGTATATATAGTATAAGGAGGTTGAAAAGTCATATATATGTATATGAACGTATGAATAATCGAATTAAATGTTTATAAAATTTAATACATACCTTCAATATAAATTGCATTTCATTGCGACACACAGTATATATAAGATTGACATACGTTTATGTGAAAATTATCGATTTGAATATACATAATAGATACATATCTGAAAATGATAGGTATATGAATACGTACAAGTTTATAATATTTGTATATAAATAAAATAATAAACTGTTAAAAGACGGCTGGTCTCATTAAATTTTTATGAAGACCCAATGCATTGGTTAATTATGAAATATTACCACCATATAGGGCATTATATATAGCTTGTAGAGTATAATTCTTTCATATGAATGATATGGACCAGCGCGCCAATTACTACACTATTAAAAAAAATCATTGTTTTTCGTTGATCAGAAATAAAACTATGAAATTGTTTTTTCCATTGAATTATTTTATCATTTTATCATTAATTCCCAATGATCCCAATGAATAAATGGTAACTGGAGTTCATGAATTCAAATCAGAAACGGCACAGAAAAAATTTCCCGTCATGGATTTGAACTCGTGATCACCTGCAATTGGGTTGGATGCTTTGCCCACGCACAACCAAGTTATCTAAATCATAAAATATATCTGCATTTATTATGCATTATGAAATGAATAAATTAATAGCTTTCAATTCATAGATTTCGAAATATCCACGTTGAAGAACGAATCCGAGACTTCTTTACACCAAAAATATTTTTATTCTAAAATATTGTTTTACATAACTTTATTATTTGTCGCCGGCATATACCAAATTAATCAAAATTTACTCTACTTCAATCAACCTCAACTAGAACCATTTTTTAGGTTCTATTTTTAAATTTGATGAATGAAGGTTTTTAAAATTAAAATAAGACGATATTTTAAATTCTACATTTTACTATTTTCGAATGAATGAAATATTTTTTTTATATGATTTTCGTTGGACGGTGGATATATTATATATAAAATGTATATGAAAAAATTCCATAAAATTATCAATGCATGCAAAGTGGGACATTATATATTTATTTACAATTTTTATATTTTAGTAACATTAGCAATTATGATTATTATTTATTTTCTGCAGTGTTAGTTTACAAAATAATATATAAAATACATCTCTTCTGTATGTACACACTCCATAAATATAGTATATGTATATAATTTAAATTTAAATAACAAAAATTAATGCAAGCATTTTATAAATTAGCATATTTTAGCATAAACATATGCAGTGACATAATACGTATATATCCACGATACGTGTTATGAGTAAATAAATATACAATTACTATTTATAAACAATAGGTGCGGTTATTGGTAAATATATGCATAATTGCATATTATATATATAACAATAGCGGAGAAAGAAATTAGAAAAAAATGGGGTTGTGATTTGTACTCACTCGCAAAATATAAACGCACCGATTCTTATGATTTATTTAATAATAATAATATTGAATCTTATTATAAACTCTATATAAACTAAATTGGGGAAAATACCACTAACAAAAATCTATAAATAAAATGTTTAAAAATTGTGTGTGTCTTATATAATATCATAATATATGTAATATATTCCAACTGTTACCTTTATTTGTTATTATACCTTTATATAATCTATGTATACAGCAGACTCACGATAAAAGGAACCCTGCAAAAAAGGAAATCTCGAAAAGGGGAACAACGGTTCCAAATTTTCTATTATATCCGTTAAATAAGGAATGTTAAATCAATCAAAACCTCGATATAAGGAACGATTGGTGTATTTTATTCACGTGTTGGTATTCAAAATTATTTATATTATTATGTATTTGAAAGTATTTTAATGAAATTATGTTATATCTCTCACAATCATTCGCTTCACTTAACATATATATGTATTGTTTTTTTTCATTGGCTGAGTTTTTGCATTTTATACTCATAATATATTCATAATTTTTATTTGGTTTGCGGTTCCAACCAAATAACAACTACACTTGTTTTTCAAAATAATTGCTTAAATTGAATGTATCATTTGATATTAAAATCTTTTCGGACGTTTGATAGATATTCTAGCTATAAATCTATTTTAACCTTTTTTACGGGACCCTCCAAATAGGAGTTCCGTAAAAGGGTTAAAATAGCTCTTAAAGTTCGAAATAGGGACCAACCCGGCTGCAATTTTTCCTCATATCGCGATTCTACTTTATAAGCAAATTGAAAATATAAATCATATTCATATATACACTAATATTTTTATATATACCATTTATTTTGTTAAAATTCAATTTGTTTGTTTTTATTTTTCATATATTTTTTGAATACATGAACAATTTTATTTTAGTTGTATTTTTTTTTTTGGGAATATTTCATTTTAATATATGCAATAATTCATTTCATTTTATATATAACATATTATATAGTATATATGCAGTTTGTTTGTTGTACAAATATATTTATTTTTACTTTAATAACAATTATATATGAATAATATTTTTTTTTATAATAATTGAAAATTTACAATTGTACAAACATCTGTAAAATATATCTATATATTTATATAAAAAAAATTTAAGCATATATTGCAGTACATTCACGTTCATAAATGCCTGCATATATCATATATGCATATGTAAATATTCGATCCTATATATATATATACTATGTTCCTATATATATATATATATATATACATTATGCATTATATACATTATATATTTAGAGACGAATATATACACGCTTATTCGGACTTTTTTTATAAAATCATTAACATTTCAACAATTCTATATTCAACATTCTGTATACTCGTATATATATGTAAATTTTAAAATTCTTTGAACATTTTATATTTTTTATGTTCGATTGTTGATTGATTTTTGTTTTTTGTATTTAAAATGTTAAAAAAAAAAAATAATAATCATTCTTTATTTTTTTTTATCCTTGTAAATATTTTTTTTTTTTAAATGTATAGTAATAATTTTTCCATATATAATACATGTGTTAAAAATAAACTGTTTACAAAAAAAATGCGGCCGATCCATTTAAAAAAAAAAATATTGTACATAGTGAAGATTTTCTTTTTATATAAATTGTGAATGATATGCATATGTAATAAATTATGAAAGATGTATATTAAACAAACAGAGAAATTGTTTTCAATATTATATACACATTGATTTATTTGTACACAAATCCATATTTTCATATGTAATTATTATTATAGTATTATT
The DNA here is from genome assembly GCA_958336335.1 of Dilophus febrilis. Classification (NCBI taxonomy): domain Eukaryota; kingdom Metazoa; phylum Arthropoda; class Insecta; order Diptera; family Bibionidae; genus Dilophus; species Dilophus febrilis. The sequence goes on from OY284471.1 coordinate 32,708,101, forward strand.
GTATAAATCGCTTTATGAAAGCGATATATTAAAGTGTGTACCAACGTATGTGTACAAAAATAAATAAAGAATATAAAAGAAAAATGTATAACCAACAAATTAAAAAAAAAATTATAGTTCAATTGATTTATTTTTAATCAATAATTATTTATATAGGTTTTATTTCATACATATTTTATATAACATATTCTCTATATAAATATTTTTTCGTAATATTTTTGCAATTTCATTTGGTTTCAAAATATAGAATAGAGTATAATAATTTTGTTATTATAACCATGTTCAAGTTAAACGAAATCTATCAGTTTTTAATTTAAAATGAACAATTCCTATAACAATGAATCTAAAGATTTTAAATAATTAACGTATATAATTACATGAATACCAAATAATTCGTCGAAATGTGAAGGTTCTTAAAATACGGTCGGTATTTCATAAATATATGAACGTCGATATTTTTTAACGTATATAGTACTACGTGAATTGCAGTGATTATAATCATTAAGATACATTCACTTTTAATGTAAATTTTTATTTTATTTGAAAAACAAAATAACTTACTATAATTACCTGTCTGGGACGGTTGTTGTGAAGCCCTTCAGTAACATTGTATATAGTATCATAAATTCAATATTTTATATTTTATGTCTATAACCATAACTTCATCTAAACATCAATTATATGACTTTATTATTATATAATATACAATACTTTAGTTAGTATACACATCCGTATATGATAATATAATAACAAATCATTGTATGTAGGTCGAGCGAGCTATTCTCATATATGGATAAATATGTACTTATAATTTCTCTATGTCTATATTTTAGAAAACACAATAATCATTTATATATAATATAAAATATATACACATAATATATAGAAAATAAGTGAATGATTTTATAAAAAAAAAGATAAATCTAATGAATTGTAAATAAATTAAGCTTACGGCAAAATTTATTAATTATTCATTAATTATAGAATTAAAATGTAATAATATTAATTATAAATTTTCATTCATATGCACATTGTGTTATATATTTTATGTTATATATAATCAGTATAAATATATTTCTATTTTCGCATAGCGATACATAAAATAATTGTAGATACAATATACCTATATATATAACTATATATTGGTGGTATATATATTTTTGTTTTAAAATATATACCACCAATATATATATAAGTTTGAAAATAACGCAAATAGTCATTAAGAACAAATATTAATTAACGTTATTTATTGATTCGTAAATATATTTTACATATAGGTACATTACTATACGAGTTCATTTCATTCATTTCATATATATGCATACAGATTCAGATATGGATACAAATATGCAATACAAAACATAACAAAAATATAATTCATTAACAATTTATGCAACCCATATGTATATATACAATTATACTGTACTAACTTATACTTGTATAGAAATTGTGTGCTGATTATATATACAATGATATATATATATATATACATTTAAATTTAAATAAATTAATGTAATTATAACTATTGAATCATCATTTAAATTAAATAAATAAATGTATGTATATATTTAAAAAAAAAAAATTCTATTAAATAATTTTCCAAAATATAAAATGCTAAATAAACAATTTATTTAATTAATATAATATTTGCATATGAATATCTATATGTATATATAATATGATAATGGTGTTTTATTTTTCATATATACATTTATACAACTTTTTGAATTGCTTTAATAAAGCACGAGTAAAAATATATTAGTATATATAGTTGTATAGAATACGAGTATATTTATTCAGATTTATTATATATACTATAATATAGGTACTGTTGTGATCAATCTTTCCATAAATTATTTCGACTGCTTCCTGATGATCCACGGGTTGAAAGGTTGCACAAAAAAAAGATTTATTTTTACCTAGGTCATTCTCAGACGGCTGTCCAGGGTCCACATGGGTTAATAATAAATTCAACTCTATTTTAATATTTTTATTCTTATTTTGTTTTATTTATATTTTTGCCTTATCCTATTTTAAACTATTATATATCTTCTTACACCCTAATCCTATATCTACGCTTTACTTATATTCCGTGATATAACTATTGTTATCTAATACTATTTATATGACACTACGTTATATTTCAGCACCGCGTGTTTGAAAATAAAAAAAAAATCTTAATTTATCGTTAAATCATTGGTCAGACGACCATATGATTTTTCTTTAAAAAATGTAGTTTGCTAACCATTGGTCAAACGACCATATGTTTCATATAGGTCAACTATTGTTCAAGCGAACATTTAGTTGCGTATTCTAAAACATTGGTCAAACGACCATATGTTTCATAAAAATTTTCCACTATTGTTCAAACGAACATTTAGCGGACGTACACTGTTCGGTAAGGCAAAACATCGGTCAGAAGACCATATACCTTCCGCTTACCTAAACAGTGTCGTGTTGAAGATTACTTTTGCACTTTACTAATGTATATTCATCAGTATGTACTTCATGTATAAATAAGCGCAATAGTTTTCTTCCCTTTACAAAATTTTAGCCTTGTTTATCAATAATTTCATCGTGTATTATGATAGCGAAACTTAATGTCTATTAAATTTTTATTTTCGTTACCCACCAAGGCGTGGCTTATTTTGCTTTATATATTTATAATATTTATATATGTTATTTGATACTAATTTTTCTTTTGTATTTATTTTTCTTATTTTCTTATTTTATTACTTTATTAATTATTTTATTATTTTTATTTGTAATGAATGATAGAAAATCACTTCATTACATCCTCCCCTTTCTTCCATAAAATAAATATTTATATTTATTTCTTTATACATTTTCTTAAATATGATATACCAAGGCTAAAATTTTTTTTTTTTTTTTTTTTTTTTTTTTTTTTTTTTTTATATATATTTAATATTTTATTTTCCTCATTTCTTATACCTATATTACTACTAATACATTTACTTAATTTTGGGAATGGACTTCTATGTCTTTTATTACTTATATTTTATTGTTATATATATTTTTTTTTTGTTAATAACTTTAATGCTTATACCTAATACAAATTTTATATTTTTTTTTTTCTTATTCTAATTTTATAATTCGTTTTTCCTTTTTATATGTGACTATTGCTGTTCGGTCCGCTTTGAAATAAATATTTACTTTTTCTCCGTCGACACGCCATCTTTGTCGCCCTACTTTACCCGTCCATTTTAATTTTAAGTTGTCTAATGTACTTTGTGGTTTTGTTGCTTCCTTTGATGTTTCTGGTACCGGTGTTTCTTTATTGAATACTAATTTTTTATGCACATTTTTCTTTTCCATAATTTCCTCCTCCATCTCTCTTATTTTTGGTGGCGTTGGTCCCATCGGACTTATCGGGTTCTGAATTTTAAACTTCTCCAAAACCTCTACAATTTGTTTTACCGGTGTAAATAATGACCCATATTCTGGAATGTTTTTTGTTGGTGTGATACTCTTCTCGTTTATTGTGATTTTTGGTTTGACTGGTGATGGAGTATCGAATATCGATTTGCACACCGGTTTTTTAATTGGTGTAGCAACCTCCTCGTATCGTGCCCTTTTCCGTTGTGGTGATGTTGTTGCATAGGGCAAAATACTACCCCTTGGTGCTGTTTTGGTCTCCGATGTTCTATTTCGTTTTCTTGTTGGTGGTGATAGTACCAATGGTTGTAACCTGTATACTACCGGTTTCTTTGGTACTCCCTCCATTACCTTCTCTGCCACTGGTGTAGTTGCCGCTGTAATAATTGTTTTGGTGGTTACCACTTTAATTGGCCTGGTTGCTTTTCTTAACTTTTTCCTTATATTATTATTATATTTGCACGTTAATTGTTGTGATTTTGTTTTTGACTTTTGACCAAAACTGGTTCCGTATATCATTTATCTAATGTTGTATTGTTCTAACGAAACATAAAAAATTTTATAGTATATATAAAAAATATATTAGAAATTACCACTATGTATACGCCCTCATATCCTTCACATGCACAGTTACAGTGCGTCCCCCATCAATTTGTACCATGAATATTACAGGTGATACCATTTTTATTACCCTTGCCGGGCCCTCAAATTTTGGTGCGAGTTTACTGTTGAAATTTTCTATACCTTTTGATAACTTATGTGTTCTATAATATATTAGATCGTTAATCCTTGGCCTCCAATCCCGTCGACGTAAGTTATAATACCTACTTTGCTCGGTAAATGCTTTCGCCAAATTTGTCTTTACTATCTCGCGTACCTCTTCTAAATTTTTTATATAATCTGACTCGATATCAACCGGCACCCTCGTCTCGCTATACAATGACTGTGGGAATACTGGTTCTCGACCAAAATTCGCGAAATATGGCGAAAACCCCGTAGATTGATGCTGACTTGTATTAAAGGCTAACGCTAATTCTGGTAGATATGCGTCCCAGGTGTTCTGTACCTTTCCCATATACTGGGCTATCATTGTCTTTATTACGCGATTTGCCCCTTCGGTCGGGTTTTCTTGAGGCGTATACGGCGCTGTCGTCCGATGCCTTATACCGTATTCTTTTAATAAATTATGAAGTTTGTTACTAGCATATTGAGGCCCATTATCCGTGATCATTACCCTCGGATATCCGTATCTACTGATAATTCTTTCTCGGAAGTGCTTTATTACCACGCTAGTTGTCGCTACCCTGCAAGGAATTAATTCCACCCATTTGGTAAACTTATCTGTAAATACCAATAACATGGTGTTTCCCTGTGTCGAACGTGGAAATGGTCCCATGAAATCCGAGCATACCGTATCCCATGGCGCGTCTGTACTTGTCATATGCATTGTGCCCGCGGTCTTTTGTTGACCCACTTTATACCTTATACATTTGTCACATTTACGCACATATGCTGCTATATCTCTGAACATTCCCGGCCAATAATACAATTTTATTATGCGCGCAATTGTTTTAGCCGTACCTAAGTGACCTGCTGTCACATCGTCGTGGTTCTCTTTTAACACCCTCACTCTATCTTTTAATGGTACACATAGTTTCCATTTTTTATTGTCGTCCGTTATATTTACTGATGCGTAGTTTCGCCTTATTACCCCACCGTCACATATTTGATAATCTGGATATTTGTTTGGTTCATTACGTATTTTGTCTTCTAACCCTTTTAACCATGCGTCTTCCTCTTGTACGCCTTTTATTGTGAATACTTTTCCTCCGCTCCTGGATAGCGCGTCCGCTACCACATTCCTCGTACCTTTCCTGTATTCAACTTCGAAATCATGTTGTTGAGTTTCTAATGCCCAACGTGCCAACCTGCCTGATGGGTTCTGTATTTTGTACAACCATTTCAGAGCCTGGTGGTCTGTTATTACGGTGAACCGATATCCTTCTAAATAACTCCGCATTTTGCGTATGCCCCATACCACCGCCAAACATTCCTTTTCTGTGGTCGTATAATTCTTTTCCGCCTGCACCAGCGTTCGACTCGCGAATGCGATTACTCCTTCTCCTTCATCTCGCTTTTGAAACAGTACGGCCCCTAATCCGCCCTGGCTTGCGTCCGTTTGTAAATAAAAGTGTTGGTTAAAGTCGGGCGGCACCAAAACGGGTGCCTCGGTTAATCTCATTTTTAATTCTTCAAATGCCGTTTCTTCCTCTGTTCCCCATTTCCATTTGGTTTTCTTTTTTGTTAAGTTGGTTAACGGCCGTATCTTCTCTGAAAAGTTTTGTATGAACCTCCGGTACCATGAGGCCATGCCTACGAACCTTCGTATCTCTTTTACATTTGTTGGTCTATTCATATTCTTAATGGCCTCGACCTTTTCTGGATCCGTATGGATCCCTTCGCCGTTAATTACGTGTCCTATATATTTTAATTCTGTTCTACAAAATTTACTTTTTTCTGGGTTGATTTTTAAATTAAATTGGTGTAATCGTGCTAACACCTTTCTTAAATTGTCCATATGTTCGGTAAACGTTTTTCCTATTATTATGATATCGTCTAGATATGCGATTGCGAATTCTTCGAATTCCGGTCCTATGACTTCATCCAATCCACGTTGAAAAGTTGCCGCCGCTGCATGCAACCCGAACGGCATTACTCTCCACTGGTACAGACCCCTACCCGGTACTGTAAACGCGGTGTATTTTCTACTACCATATTCCAACGGTATCTGCCAATATCCATTCTTCAGATCTATGGTTGATATATATTTAGCGTTTCTTAACTTATCCAAGACCGCGTGTACTTGTGGTAAAGGATAAGCATCTTTTACTGATAGTTTATTTAGCTGTCTATAATCAACGCATAGTCTCCACTTATCTTTTTCCTTTTTCCGCACCACTACTATGGGCGAACTGTACGGACTGTTCGATTCTTCTATTTTTCCATCTTGTATTAATTCGTTAATTTCTTTATTTATTATGTCTTGCATGGCGGGATTTCGTGGATAGTATCTTTGCTTTATTGGTTCGTTTGTCAACATTCTAATACGGTGTGCCTGTAATTTTGCCACTCCGCTTACCTGTTCGAATATTCTCAACTCTTTGTCTAGCAGGGTGTTTAATATTTTCCTTTCATTTTCATTTAATTCGGGTCCCAATCCGTTATGCTCGATATTGCCCCCGTCGTTCGGTGACACCTCGTTTACCGTTTTTAACTGATGCGGTGTATTTTCTCGCATCCCATGGTCTACTATCCGTGTATCCCCGATTCGAATTTCCACTCCTAAATCTCGTAATATGTCCATACCGATTATCATTTCTTCTGTCAATCCGTTTAAACAGAATACTTCTTTCTCATATCGTCGATTGTTATATGTAAATTTTATTTTATATTTCTTGTTTATATTCCTTGTTGTTCCATCGGCCAATTCTATGGTGTACGGTGCACCGTCTATTTGTTCGCAACCCCGTGATAAGTTTTCACTTACGTACGATTTCGTTGCCCCTGTATCTATCAGTGCTTTTACGCCGGTGTTCTTTACGCAGATATTTGCGTATGGCCGATTTTCCTCTTTCCGTTCTACACCCCCCTCCCGTTCATAAATTTTGTTATTATATACTAAGGCTGATTTGGCTGTCGGGCGCGGTCGCCTTGAATTCCCGTCCCAGCCGTTGGATTTAACGTTCCACAATTACACGTGTTTGATCGTACTCCCTTTTTTCCGCAATTCGAACAAAATACGATCGCCATATTGCGACAATTGTCCCTACCGTGGCCAAATTTTCCACATCTCCAACAATTTCTTTGCTTATGATACCCGATTATATATTGCTGGTCGTTTCTTGTTTCATTTGTTCTACATGGTACTATCCTTGGTCTCTCGGATTGCCTTTCATTACCTGTATTGTATCTTTCTCCGTACCCAGTGTTTAATCGATAATTTGGCCTACTGTTGTTGTTTGCTTCGTATCGCGTATTATTTGGTCTCTCGTAGCCAACACTATATCTGTTGTTTTGCCTTTTATTATTTAGTCGGTCGTATTCGTCTACTTGTGCCATCAATTCATTTAAATTCTTAAAATCCTTTCGCCGTATATAAAATTTGTATTCTGTACGCATGTTTTCGTAAATGCGCTCTAATTGTTCGTCTTCGTCGACGCCTAATCTTCTTAATAACGTTTGTATTTCAATTATAAAATTTTTAAATTCCTCTGTCGGTTTTTGGACACGATTTCTAATTTCTTCTACCAGTTCCCTCGTATATTGATGTGGTAAGTACTGTCTGAAGAAATCATTTGTGAAGTCCACCCATTTTTTCCATCTATCCCTATTATTACGATACCAATTCAAAGTATTACCTCGTAGTAATTCCGGTAGTGCCCTGATTAATTTGTTTATAGGTATCCCGTAGCACTCCGCTAACTCTTCCCATCTCTCAATCACTTCAATACAGTCAGGTCCCCCCTGGTATTTTACGTTCCACTTTCGGACCTTGTCTATAATGTCCGCATCATTGTCGTATTTTTTATTTCCCCGTGTGGGGTTTTCATTTTCTATGTAATTATTTTCTACTGTATCTTCTTCTACATTATTATCTTCTACTGTATTATCTTCTTCTACTTCATTATTTTCATTCTCATTTGATTTCTGGGCGACTTGATTTTTATTGTAACTGATTTCCTCGTATTCTATTAAACGCTCTCTTAACTCCATTATTGTACCTCCTGTTTCCAAATTTCTACCTTTTAATTGAAACAATATATCTCCCCTTTTCATCTTATTAACCCATGTCTTCGTCGATTGTGGATCCATTGCCGGTTTATACTCTTATCTGGTCTTTAACTTTTAAAATTACCTGTTATCTAACGTATGTTTTCTAACCTTATATCTAACGACTGACTATTATAGTCCCTGCTCGGGCGCCATTTTTGTGATCAATCTTTCCATAAATTATTTCGACTGCTTCCTGATGATCCACGGGTTGAAAGGTTGCACAAAAAAAAGATTTATTTTTACCTAGGTCATTCTCAGACGGCTGTCCAGGGTCCACATGGGTTAATAATAAATTCAACTCTATTTTAATATTTTTATTCTTATTTTGTTTTATTTATATTTTTGCCTTATCCTATTTTAAACTATTATATATCTTCTTACACCCTAATCCTATATCTACGCTTTACTTATATTCCGTGATATAACTATTGTTATCTAATACTATTTATATGACACTACGTTATATTTCAGCACCGCGTGTTTGAAAATAAAAAAAAATCTTAATTTATCGTTAAATCATTGGTCAGACGACCATATGATTTTTCTTTAAAAAATGTAGTTTGCTAACCATTGGTCAAACGACCATATGTTTCATATAGGTCAACTATTGTTCAAGCGAACATTTAGTTGCGTATTCTAAAACATTGGTCAAACGACCATATGTTTCATAAAAATTTTCCACTATTGTTCAAACGAACATTTAGCGGACGTACACTGTTCGGTAAGGCAAAACATCGGTCAGAAGACCATATACCTTCCGCTTACCTAAACAGTGTCGTGTTGAAGATTACTTTTGCACTTTACTAATGTATATTCATCAGTATGTACTTCATGTATAAATAAGCGCAATAGTTTTCTTCCCTTTACAAAATTTTAGCCTTGTTTATCAATAATTTCATCGTGTATTATGATAGCGAAACTTAATGTCTATTAAATTTTTATTTTCGTTACCCACCAAGGCGTGGCTTATTTTGCTTTATATATTTATAATATTTATATATGTTATTTGATACTAATTTTTCTTTTGTATTTATTTTTCTTATTTTCTTATTTTATTACTTTATTAATTATTTTATTATTTTTATTTGTAATGAATGATAGAAAATCACTTCATTACACTGTATATCCATTAAATTAATACCAATATTTTTGTTTTTCATCAAAATATACTATTATTAAATTCATTCTATGTGTAATTATAATAATTTAATTTTTTAAATCATTTATGCATATACATAGTTATGTGTGTTTTATCAACGATTTAAAGCTTATATAAATAATTTTACTATATATATATATATTAATAAAATTAATTTATTAATAAAATTAATTTATTCAAAAAACAAATAATCATTCAATTTATAAGCCAATTATTCAATTCATTATTTATTAAATATATGGAATTCAAAAGTTTAAAATAGATAAACTTTATACACATATACTTATGTAGAATCATAAAAATAGTTTTTGGAAAAAAATTACAAATACTAGTATTAAAATTTATTTATATATAACATAATGTTTACATATATATATAACGATTCGTGTTTCTCCCAATCAATATATACCTGACCTGGGATTGTAGCCCATATAACTTTGGCGGGTCATATAAATTAAAATCAATAGTAAATCGATTTTGTTAACATTTAAATAACCTCAATAATTTTTCATAGTCTCAATATTTATTTTAATTATATGGGCTCTTATATAAAATAAGAAGAAATATTCAAAATCTCAATATATTTTCGGAAAATTTTTAGTTAATTGCCGATTATATATTGAAATTTAAATACATGTATAAGTATATGTATATAAGGAAATCATGAGAAAAATAACAAACGATTGAATCGACAGCTGATCAGTGACCGTCGAGTTGAGAAAAAACCCAAATACGTAGAATTAGAAAAGTTCACAGGAATAGGTTACGGTTGGGATGGCCTGCTCGGTCGAGATGCGGGATTGTAAGGAAAAAGTAAGGATATCACGCGACTAAGACAATTCCTGTAATTCAAAATAATATGACTTGTAAAAATCCCAGTCCTTTCCGGAAAATTTCCATTATAAAAACACAAATAAATATACACACACAAATATTGAAATTTAAATACATTTTTCGAGAGCATGTTAGCAAATTTTCGCCCAGATCTATTAAAAATATAAAAAATGTAATTGCAGTTAATTGCGGTTATATTAACATTTATACAACTTTGTTGAGTTATTAACCGATATTATTTCTGTCAATTTTTAAATCTGTCTTTGGAAATAGAAGTATTTTTTTAAAATTCAGTGTTTTTCCGGAAAATTTTTCCTTTATGTATGGCAATTAAAAGAAAATCTGCTCTTTTTTACCCCGATCAAAAAAATTTCTGTGTATTTTCAACTTGTTCTACTAATAATGATTTTTCAATTTTTTTTTTCAAGAAAATTTTAATCATGCTTTTCGGTATTGATTTTTAAGTCTTTAAACATACCTTTGAATATAATTTATTTTTAAGAATTTATTAAGACCCTTTTCAAATTTAATCACAAATTATGCGAATATTTTCAATTGCAAATATTTAATATTAAAATTTTGCTGTTATGATTTTTATTTATATATTGAGTTGAAATTTAAAATTATAATAGAAGAGTATTAAATCAATATCAATATATTTACTATTACCATCATTGTTTGAGAAAACTGAACAGCAACCGAACTTAACAAAGCCAACATTTTTTGTTTTTTTTTTACTCATTTTTGCCAGTTTTACTTTATTCGTAATTTATAATAGAACAGATCCCATATTATAGAAATTGTATTTTTATTGGTTGTATTATTATAAATACCTTATTATAGTGGTAACAAACTGTCAAAAATAAAGATTTCAACTTCTGCAACCAATAAATCGACGAAGCAAAAAAGTTAACAATTAATTGCAAAATTGTTGCAGAAATTAAAATTCAAACATAAAAATATTTGCAAAGTGTTATAAAAAAGTCACCTTTTTATTCTGAAACGAAACGAACACGTCATAAGACTATACTATATATATAGAAGGTTCAATCAAATTATTTTAAAAAAATGATCTAAAATCCAATTGAATGTTCACCATGATTGTGCTGATATCTCATATACCTATTCATGCTCTATATAAATATTATAGTTCATATTTGCGGATATTCAGATATATTATTTCCCTTTAAATATATATTAAATATTAATAATTTTCAAAATATATATGCGTTATTAAATAATATTTGTATAAATGTACATATTTGTATTACAATTCCATATTAAAATATATTTTATATAATATATATTCATTTTCAAATATACATATACATGAAGTACATAATATATATATTTATTATAAATTACAATATATGAATCAAATAAATTAATGTTAATTAAAGTTTTATATATATATAATATTATAAATAAATGGAAACAAACATTGTATTTTAGCATGCACATTGCATTAAATACGTGTGTTGTGCATATATAGTTGTATAATTGTTGTTACGTTTTATTTGGAATTTTTGTATAAAATGTACATAAATATGGTGGTCGTATATTTTAAACAATACGTGCAATGGTGTAAAATCATTTACATTAATTTTTATATATAATTTTTATAACAATCTGTTAAACAATTCCTAAATACACACATATGTATTACAATACCTATGTATACATAAATTATGTATATATTCAAATATATTGAACATTGCTTATTAATATGGTGTGATACATATTTATATAATACGTATAGTGAACATTTGATATATATATATATATAAATATAGGTGTAATAAATGTATAATATATAAATATACATATATGTATACTAAATATATATTTTACAATTCATTATTGGTCATATGTATGCGGGGACGTATTTACATATATTTGTATAAATATACAATTGTTTGGATATTTTATATATACAGAGAACAAAAACGGATCTATATAAATTATATAATTTCTAATATTTAAATATTTAATATTTATATATTTTTAATTAATATTCTATTAATTTAATATATTTACATATGTTATGTATAAATCATCAAAAGCATTTAGAATAATGTTCATTTATATATAGTATATGAGTTTTAACAAGAATTTTTAAATTATAAACAGAATATTAAATTGAACTGAGTATATATATTATATAGTGTTTGATGTCCGTATAAATAACTAATTTATATCAATCAGTAATGTATCAGAAATTTTTAGAAAATGAAGTTTGTGATTCTGTGATGTACTTGATTAAAAAACGCCAATCTAAAATTCTTACTAAATTTATTTATGGGTTCAAATCTTATACTTAAAACATAAAATATGTTTTGTGTTTTCGGTGATTTTCGAATTTTCACAATTTACATATTTTTCCATGTGGTTTTAGTTGTATCGCTAATTATCGCCGACACCATAAAAATCTGTTTTGCAAATTACCAAAAACAACATAAAGCTGTTGTCGGACGATAAAACAATTGTCGTTTGTAAAGCGAAAATTTAAATACACACATTTCGCCGTACGACCATTTGCATGTGCAATATGAAAATAGTGGAAAATAATAAAACCTGTTTATGGTCTTCATAGGATTCGAACCTCAAGATCCCGAAATTTTGTAAAAATTTTAGTTTGGTGTTTTTTTTTATCAATTACATAACAGAATCACATTAAAATAAAATTCGCAAGATTAAATATTCATTTATGTTATAAAGTTCTTTTTTTCTCTATGTACATATACCAAATTTAAAAACTATAAAAGTATAAAGCATTATGTTAAAAATAAAATAAATATATTAATAAATGAAATGTTAGTTGTAAAATTTCTTAGCAATTGTATGCACTTTTATATACAATTATACATATATATAAAATAAAAGGATATGTTTTAGTATATTTTCTTAAAAAAATGTTAAAAATATTAAAAATTTCAATTCATAATTTAATAATTTTTATTTTTGTTTATATATACAGCATATATATCCAGCGAAGGGAAAATTCATATAGAACGCATGCAGTGCTTCTGAATAGTGGGTACCTCCAGAAGTGTTTCTTCGGAATGTCTTCGGTTTAGAGTGCATTCAGAAGCAGATCTTCTAATTTAGTATTTATTATCCTATTAATTGTTCAAAATTGATAATTTGTATACCTATACAAAACGAAACTATTATATATAAATTTGACAATCAAGACATATAGAGTCAAAAAAAACTGCCTTTTTTGTATTGTTATATTACGAATATTTTTTACGAATATTAATTATTTTTATTTTAAATATAAAAGTTACATCAAATGACAAAAATACACTAAAAGTCATGAATCCGTAGAAACCGTATATACTATATATTGAATTCAAACAAAAGTCAAAACTCATATAAATAAAATTTTACGATGCATACACATTCTTTTTACATTCAGATTCTTCTACTTTTTAAATTAAAAAAACATTATCATTTTTCTTAAATGATAGACGAATTAATTTCGATTGGTTTCGTGTACAACTTCGAATTACACTACTTCCATTTTCACTGACTGGGTAATTGTTATATTATTAGTATATAAATACTATAAAAATTTTCTCTCAAAATGTTTTCATAATAACTGAAAAAATAATTTTTAATTATATTTATCTTAAATGTTATACTTTCCAGAATTGCTCCTCCTTTTTTTTTAGTTATGGAAAGTAAATATAATTATATAGAGGGAAAAAAGACCTTTATATTTTCTAGATTTTTTTCGAACACAAATAAGAAATTCTCTATATGTATATAAAATTTTATATCGACTGAATTAATTTATTTAAAATTATTTTTCTATTGAATGAATATTTTCAATATAATATTTTCATTGATATTTCCATTTGTACACAAATAATAATTACATATCCAATATCAATTATATAAGAAATTTAAAGGAAATTGGAAAATGTATATCGCCCATCAAAAATACAATTTAATTTATATAAGCATTTGATTTGAATAATTAAATTTACTTTTTTTAAATTCTTTGTGATTCTATAAATAATAACTGTATTACAATATGCTTTTGAATGTTCTTAAAATTATTTCCTTTATTATTATATTTATTCTGTCTTAAAAATATATCCTTTAATAAAGTGATATAAATAAAATTTTTTATTTTAAATATGTTTTTCTATATTCGCATATAACATATAAGAATTAATTACCAATTGATATTAACTATAAAACTGAAAGTGATTAAGTGTATATTTGTTATTGAATAACAAGTCAGAAAAAGATATACTCATATATAATGAAATCGAATGAAAACTAATTCAAACCAAATATACATACATCATATATACATATATATCAATATACTTATATTTGAAGGATAAAATATCAAATTTATATACCCATCAATTGAATGAAATTTAAAAGGTTAAATAATAAAATTATAATTAAACTCAACTTATGTTTTCATTTGATTATTTTTATATGTATATATTTATATTGTTTTACCTATACACATTATATAAAAAGTACTTCTTCTAACCTTTATTATAATAATATATACAATATATTTATATTAGATATATTTATATTATATATAATTATGTATTCGTTTGGTATATATATGCAAAAGCAATTAAAGATAATCGCCTCCTTATCTCCCCAAATATATGTAAATATATAAATAAAATTCATGAATAAAATTGCCCTTGGTTTATGTTATATAATGTTTTTTTTTTTCATTTTGTTGTAAAATTTATAAATGTTTTAAAGATACTGATTATCAAATTGCAAATTGTATTATATATATAAATAGTCGAACAAGGATATATAAGTATATAATATGCATTTAAGCTTAAGATATTGTATATACATATATACAATTTTCTAATATAAACTTTTTTACCTGTTTTATAATATTATATAATATCTATATATATATAATATATACGAAGGGTAGGGTGGGGCAGGTTCAAACGATTTTTTTTCCAAGACGCTGGAAGGTTTTGTGTTTTTCTGTTATTTTTAAATTTGAATTTTCACACAGTGTTGAATATTTTCCCATGCGGTTGGTCTTACGGTTAATTACCGACACCGTATAACAGCCACAAATTAAGAAACCAACAACAGAATGTTGTTGAAATTTGATTGTTGGTTGTAATGCGAATAAAAAATTATTAATAAAATAATAATTTAGTAAAACTTTATTCAATATAATAAAGATAATATAAAAAAAATTGATTTTTAATAATATACTTCGCTTCTTCATAGCAGCAGATCTTGTAAACTCCAATTTATTAATAACCTCTATAATAACGTTTTGTAAAGTTCTTCGTTAACTGTTTGCCGATTTGATTTGCGTTTGTAATTTTGTATTATTCTCTAAAAGACATTGGAAGATATACATATTATTCTGACTTGATAATTTAATTCGCGAACTTGCATTGATGGCCGAAACTGCCTCACACTAACTTGACTGAATGTACCGCATACTCAATTTTTAATTCAAAATAAATCAAATGGAAACAAATTGAAATTAAATTAATCTTATTAATTAAATAATTAGCAACACATTTCACATCCAGCAGGAAAAAACGAATATAAATTCAGAAAATATAATTCAGGAAAAAAATTGATTAAAAATTATAATAAATGTCTTAAAAATATAAAAACACCTCCTATGAATTTATCGGTTTACCTATACAATTTTAATAAGTATTGTTTTTACATACGTATATCAATTATTAATAGACAAAAATGAAATATCATGAATATATTCGTTAAAAGATGGATTGGCGAAAGGTCCTAACGACCGAACCTGCCCCACTCTCCCTTATATATTTATTTTCAATTTATTTCAAATATACATTACTGCGCAAAAAACGTATATTTGTAAGACTTCAAACTTTTCGAATTATCAATTTTTATACTTGGTTAAATTAAAATGAACAAAAAGAATCACTCTTATATAGAAAATAAATATTATATAGCGATTGCGGTAAATAATAGGTAAATAATAATTATATACTATATTTTAAATTATTAAAATAAATTATCGCATATAAAAATATAATTAAAAATTTTTTTAAAATTATTATTAAAAATACAATTGAATATTTTTATATAAAACCGCATATATTCATTATGTTATATATTATACATTTTTTTGTGTGGTATTGGTTTTCTTTTATTGAGTCGCGTAAAAGTATATATTTAGTATAGGTTAGTAGCACGATAATATTTTATATTATATATATAGCATAGAGTTATAAAATCAATTTAACTAAACTTGAAATATATTTAAATAGAAAAGTAAATGAAATTATTCATCACTCTATCTATATAATACATATATAGAAGTTTGCATATTTTTTGTGACAAAAAACTTATATATATTTATATGTATGGTATATGAATTTAATACCGCATCAATTTCCCTTCTATAGATACGTATTTAAAACACTTGAAAAACTTTAAAAATGAATTAATTAAGTTTTTTCCTTAACACTTTTGCGTCTTTAACAAAATAAAATATCGTTCAACTAATATATATCTATATATATATATGGGTTTGTAGATATTTATTTGACCTAATTATTAAAGTAATTTTTATAATATGGGTCTGAATTTATTTCGTCGTTTTATATATTATTAATCATATGCATACGATAATACAAAAACTATGATATGCGGTTTTTCCAATGGAAAAAAATTATTTTTAAATCAAAAAAGTAATAACGTGGTTATTAGTTAAATTGCTCTTGAAAAACCTAGAAAACTAATTAAAGTATATAAAGAAAAAAACGTACAAAGAGTTAGGAAAAAGCGTTTTATTCATAAAACCTTAATTTTTTCGTTAAACTACCTATATAAACTTCTTTCAATCACTAAAATAAAAGATTTCACTCTTTAATTCGAGCATTTCGTTAAAAATTATACCGTGTTTAAATTGATCCAGATAGACGAATCAATGTATTTTTCTGGTTCGGGTAGTTCGGAGATGTCTGAAAATTGATTAAAATTCGGAGTAAGAAATTGTTTTCACTGTAAAGATTTCAATACATTGATTTCTTCTATATATGAGAATGTAGTTCAGGAGGATTGTATAATGAAAAAAGTTTAATCATATAAGTTGAATTTTGGTGAACACCATATATGTAAGGCTTTTCCACCATTAAGGATTGTTATAATAATATTTCCGTTGAAGTCAAAACATGTCAAAATATTTATTTTACTTTTGATATTGATATAATCATTATAAATTTATTTTGTATTATCGAATATAAATATCATATATTAAACTCATTATTGTTTGTTTATATAATAATATACATAACATATATATTTTATATAGATATATATATTTCATAAAAACAATAACCCATATTAATATAATAGGTCAAGAAATATATATATATCACATTTATGTAATCTTATTATAAATAGAAATAATATTTATTTTATATATCACTATATATATATTATATACCTTTATGTATTTTACAAATTATTATATGTCTATATATGTAATGTTATACATAAAAAAAAACACAAATTGTTATGCAGACATATTTATTATATTATTGTATATTTTCTTTTATAAAACCGAGTAATATCCCAGCAAACAATTAGAATTCTCATATTCTCGATATAGAATCCGAAAAATGGTTACTTGGCGAACTATAAATGTTTGTAAACCTAGAATACCTAGAATTAACTAAATCAAAATATGCGGTATCACCACAAATCATTGCAAATGATTCGCATAACTGAATTGACTGCGAATAAAAAATTATGCTTTATTATTAATTTTATAATATACGTTTTAATATGAGCAATTATAAAAAGGTGTAAAATAACTACTTTGGAAAATTCTACCACGTATATGAAAGATTCGACTTTTTATTCATTTACCACATTCGCTATAAACGTTCGTATTTTTGGGGTTGTGGAACATCTTTACTTTTGATGCATTTTTGTACGAACGTATTTCACATTCGTTTTCTGGGATAAGTAGCATATTATATAAATGTATTAATAAATTAAGAACCTTTTTGTAATACACTAACGATAACGAGGTAGTATTTTGGATACATTTTTATGCGGAATCGCCAGAATCTAATATTTTTTTTAGTGAAAAATTAGTTTGCAAATTAAAAAATTATTGATTTCTAATGGCTAAATAATATCCTTAACTGACTGAATGATGATTTAAACAACATATAAATTGATCATTAAAAAATATTACTGGTTTTCTATGGTAAGGCTATTGATATAAGAATAACTCCACTTTTTGATTTTGCTTTTTTGCCTATAGATACCAAATTATCCAACATATAGATAAAAAAAAATTTAAACCAAAAAAATCTTGTTGAATTAATTACACGCACTGTTTTGATAATTATATACGTGTATATAATCAAAATCGGTGATATCAAAATACATAATGTTAAAATGTTATACAGTACACGATAAGTATATATACAAATCTATATATTTTATAGATATAATTTTCTTTTGATTTTATATACATATGTTTAGTACATAATACAACATTACTTGTAAAATATATGTGTATAAATAAAAAAAAAACTTTTTATTGCGTGATTTATTATATAATGTTTTCATGCATATATAATATATATATATATATTGTTAGTCATATACTTAAGTTTTATATATATATATATGTATATATATATATATATTTTATAGGTATGCATTTTGTTTCGAATTTACATTTATTCATATATGTATAGGTATATGTTAAAGTGGTTAGGTATTTATACACATTCGTCTATAAATATATATATAAAGGTATAAAGGTACATATAAATATTATTATACCGTAACTTATTATTCATGAATTTTACATACGCATTCATTATAAATTATGATTAATGAACGATGAAGGATTTTAAAAATATATATACCTATATAACAAAAAAAAATTTTCTAGTATACTAAAAGAGACATTCGTGTATTATACATGCATATAGATTATTATTATATAATAAAATATATATAAATGAATATGCTTCATTTACATATATAGATTTATAATTATATCAAATATAAAAGTACATAAATGTATTTTATTAAAAAAAAAGTATTTATATTATATTATATTTTTATATAATAAAAAAAAGACATACCCTATGAATTACAAAATAATATATAAAATTAAATTTATTCCACATTATATACGTGTATTACAATATATACTTAATGTAATACACATTATAATCCATAGGCAAATATAGCATATATGTAAATTTTTTGTATATCAAATATACATATATTAGGTTGTCGAAATAGTATTGATAATTTTTATAAATAGATGTCATTATAATTGAACATTTCAAGTAGTACTAATCTGATCAGGTAACACTAACATATGTTCGAAAGATGACATTTCGTAGATAAAAAAAAAAAAATTAAATTTGTTTAGTCATTTAAAAGTTGTAGTGCATTAAAGATGATCGAAATTAGTGAAAAAATTCGATACATTTTACAATTTTATTATGAAAAAGGTGAAAATGCAATGCAGGCACATGAACAAATTTGTGCAGTTTACGGTGAAGGAACTTTATCAAAATTAACAGCCTATAGATGGTTTGCTCGATTTCGTTCCGGTAATTTTGATGTCAAAGATGCACCTCGTTCTGGTCGACCAATCACTGAAAAAGTCGATGAAATCATACCAAAAATTGAAGAAAATCGACACGTAAGCAGTCATGATATCGCTAAAGAACTAAACATCCATCACCAAACAGTTTTAAACCATTTGACAAGGGCTGGATACAAGAAAAAGCTCGATGTTTGGATACCACATGAATTAACACAAAACAATTTAATGAACCGAATTTCCATTTGCGAAACGCTGTTTAAAAGGAACGAAATCGAGAATTTTTAAAGCGAATGATTACAGGTGATGAAAAATGGATCACATACGATAATAATGTACGAAAAAGATCGTGGTCCAAGAAGGGTGAAAGCTCCTAAAACAGTAGCAAAACCTGGATTAACACCAAGAAAGGTAATGCTGTCTGTTTGGTGGGATTGGAAAGGAATCGTTCATGAATTACTAGCACCCGGTCAAACCATTGATTCCGATCTCTATTGTCAACAATTAACAAGATTGAAGCACGAGATTAAAAAAAAAGTCCATAATTAATCAATCGAAAGGGTGTTGTGTTCCATCATGACAACGCCAGACCACACACATCTTTGATGACTCGGCAGAAACTGAGAGAGTTTGGCTGGCTGACTGCAAAATGCACTTGGATCAGTTTTTTGCCCAGAAATCACAGAAGTTCTACAGTGATGGGATAATGTCTTTACCAGAAAAATGGCAAAGGGTCATCGATCAAAACGACGCATATTTGGTTTAATAAAGTTCATTTGAAATATATAAAAAAATCGTTTGAATTTTGTAAAAAAAATTATCAATATTTTTTAGACAACCTAATATAATATGATTGTTGTTTGTGTTTGAATATATGTTTTCCTCATTTAAATGCTATATATACTATATATATAGTAATATTAGGGGGAAATTTTAATTACTAATTTCCGTAATATAATTGGAAAAAATATATATTGTGATTATAAAATTAGAGAAAACTAATGGTTTTTTATATAAAAAAAAATATATGTGCTTTTTGTATATATAAAAATAATGACATGGTAATTCGAATAAAAAATGTGTATATTTACAAATATAAAGAATCTAATCACAACGTTTATGATATAGAATTATTGTATTTGTTTTGGTTTTTTTTTTTGCATTTAGCTTAATGTTTTATTGATATAATAACTTAATACCATTCATTTTATAAAAACAAATTGATTTCATTTTACCGCAATCATATAATTAAATAATAAACAAATTGATTTTAAACATTTAAATGGAAAGGTATTTTTTATTTCAAGATTAACTTTATCATTTCTTTTTTTCGTGGTAGTGGAAATCCATTTACAAAGTTCCGGAATTACTGCTGTGTACTGCGACCCATTGGATCTATTGTACCCCCGGAAAAGAAATAAATAAACATAAATTCATGTTAATGACCAATTACGCTCTAAATTTTAGATTTAATTTTACTATCAAATTTAGCAGACCGTCAAGAGATATCCTCGCGGCAGGCATTCGAGGTATTGCGCCCACCTCGATGGCACACGCCGCTGCCTGGAATATCGTGCTTATATTTACTGAGGGATATTTTTTCATTTTTTGGTAGAGTGATTAATTAACTTTAAAGTATGTACTTTTTAGAATATCCTAACTTTTGGATCATCAAAACAAATTTTCCACGCAATGCATCATAGGTTCGTCACGTAATTAAGTAACGGGTTCACGGCAATAGAATTCCTAGTATTTACGAGCACTAAACCGATTCTACAGTAATAAAAAAAAACACAAAAATAACCCCAATTATGTGCAATAATAATAATAATAATAATAATCAATCCGTGTAAAATTAATGCCATCGTTGTTTGAGAAACCTTAACAGCAACCGAATTTTCCAATTGTAAAGTGGAAGGTCCTGGACTTGTGGATGGGATTGGATCAAAAATATCAAGTCACTTGATTTAAGATATCTCTAATCATCCCTTGAATTTTGTATGGAAAATGGTGAATAGTTATCAGTTATCCATTACTGCATATTTTTTAATATTTCTATAAAGTATAAACATATATAATATAGTTAAAATTATTTACTTTATGCGGTAGCTTAACATCATTTTCGGCTCTTAAAATCACACGCGTTTAAATGTAAACAATAACATGCATATATAATAATTGAATAACCGCAAGCATTTCGAATAAACGCATTATCACTTTAAACTTTTACCTTTATAATACCATAATGCGTATATATATAATGATATTTTTATAAGAGCGATAATGAATCAATTGTGTACAAAGTGTGATTTAATTCCAAACTTAATTCATATATCATATATATACTTATCTTTTTTATATATATATAAACAGAATAATAAAGCCTTATTTTTCCGTGGAAATATATGCGGAATTAGATATAATATTAAAATCTATGCTTCAAAAATTTACTTAATTCCTCTTCTGTAAAACAAATACTTATTTCATCAAATTGAAAAGGTAAATGATATACATGAGACGCGCAGCAACAGAGACTATATTAATATCATATACTTATACTCGTATTAAAAAAAAAAAAGTTTTACTTTTTACCTGTTTTAACTCTTCTAAAGTGCGCGTTGTATTTTATATAATATAGATATTGAAACAATATGAATATATGAGTTTTAATTCTACTTAATTATAATGATATTGTAAATCCACAAAATTATCTATGTGAAATGCAAAATTATAAAATTTAATTATCTCCATATAATATGGATATATAGACGCAGGCATATAAATCTATTATACGTATATGAAATGATATTAAATGATGGTATAAATGTCGATATATATATATATATATATATATATATATATATATATATATATATAAATAATATATCACGTAAATAAATTTATATCATATATAGGTATATATGGATTTATAATAGCATTTTCACATTGTTTATGTTTTGTTTTATGATTATATAGAGACATGCATGCATTCGCATTTAGATATACATATATAGCATTTTGAATTTTGTTTACATACGCGTTATATATGTATATGAAATTTGAATAATATTATTGTTTATAAATTATTATAATAATACCTGGTTATATTATATATGTGTGTGATTATATAATTAATATACCTATACATATAAAGGTATAGAATTATATATATTAATATTTAGATGAATATGTGAATAGTATAAATGGATATATAATAGCAATAATAATATTATCTATAATGGTTTTTGATATTTTTAGGATATAAAATATTATACAATAATATCATTTATATACGGTATAAATGTTAAAATATGTATCTTATATATGTAAATATTTTGAATTAAATATTTATTTAACATTTTTTTAATTTTTTTTTTACATACAAGTTTCTATTTCAAATTCAGTTTGATATATATATCACTCCTGTTAATATGATTAATCTTTATAAATATTGTTGACTATATATTAATAAATAATCCTTTGCAATGGTATATTATTTATCAACTATATATATGTTATAAAAAATAGTCTATAAATGAACGTGATTTTATAAAATATTTTATTCATAAATATCAAATAATAATATATCGCACATATAACATATTTGGTGTGATATCAATCAAAATCAATTATTAGAAAATTTTTTGTCAACATATGAATTTATTTATATAATGAATGTTTTATTATATGTATAATAAATGAATGTCAAATTTGTAAATGATAATGAAAAATAAAACAATATATTTTCATAATATTTTTTTAACTAAAATAAATTTTATGATTTTATTTGACACAACGATATAATAATTTTAAAATGTTCATATGTTCATAATTTTTTGATTTATTACCTTAAAATTGAAGACCTTTTGTTGACCTTTTGTTTTATATTGCCCACATACAGAATCATGTTTCAATATTGAAAACAATCTATTTAATTTTTGCTAACAACCGACGATTGGTTTTGGCGTTAAAATTCTGTTGTTGGTTTCATAATTTGTTACTTTATAGTGTCGATAAATAACCGTATGACCAACTGCATGGTAAAAGAGCCAACTCTGTTAGAAAATTTAGATTCATCAAGAGAACCGAAAAACACAAACATATTTTATGTCTTCAGTAGAGGATTCGAGCCCACTACCCCATAAAATTCTGTAAGAATCATGGATCATGGAATAAATATTTATGCTATCATATTGATGCGAATAAAGTACATATCTGCATAACTAACTCAATAAATACATATATTTAAAATTGCATGAATATGCTTTTTAAATCGTTTCCACATTATATTCATAAATAAATATTCCTTTAATGAATTATTCCTAAAAACATATATCTATATACAATCATCCAACCAATATATATACAATAAACATATATATATATATGAAAAACTGTTCAAAATTGCCTCATCTCATGTATATTTTCATATAATATCAAAAAAAAAACTAATAAAGTAAATGGAAAAAATTGGAAAAAATAAAATTGTAAAAACAAATAATTAAAATCAGGGTAAAAAAAATATTGTTAACATTTATGCTGGCATGTAAAGGTATAATCGAAAAAATATATATTCGAAAAAAAAATAATGTTCAACTCAATTTTTCTTCTTTAATAAATGTCCATTTTCGTCGATAAAATACACTATACAGAAATGAAAAAAAAACCTGCATTTTGTATATATTTATGATTTCATAAAGCGAGATATACTCGAATTTATTTTCAGTTTTTTTTTTTAATTTTATTTTCATAACCATAGCATATACAATTTTTCCTATACACCATATTTATTTATTTATTTTGGATGGTCAAAATTTGACTAGGGGCGTTTATTCATTTTTTTCCGATTTCAATTTTGTTGCACACACACACATATATTCTAATGAAAATTGAACGTTGTATATTTTGTATATAATATAGAAACAATCATTTATTTATATTTGCGGATATTTTATATATAGTTATACATTTTACATACGTACATATATAGCTTAAATAAATAAATAACTATATTAACATATTGAATATATATATATAAAAAAAGTTTTTTAATAACTTATAAAAAGTTTACAAAACAACGTGGTTTTTTATACAACGCGTCAACCACATAAATAATATGTTAATATACCAGGAATTTATGGTCCAATATTATTTTTCCGATAGTTTTATTCCGACTCTTATCTATATTGAGACACATGGTAGAGAAGTGGTTTGGCTGATTTTAACGATTTTATCACAAAATTATTCAGTTGTTCCAGAAAACATAAAAAAAAGTTCACCAAATGGTGTTCGGCCGATAGTAAATTGGAATTGCGTTAAAGTGCTGACACCTTAAATATATCATAAGGCAGTGTATTCACGATTTTGCATGCACATTTGAGCATGAGAAAGCTCTTTTCGACTCCGTTGAAAAAAATAGTGATTTCATGGATTTGGAATATTTTAACTATTTCCGGCTTAGAAAAATTTTAAGAACTTGTAAAATTAATTCCAATTGTAAAAAATGCCATTAAAATTCAATGATTTATGATAAACTCTTTGACTTCTGATATATGTATTTGTACTTAAATACCAAATAATATAGAATGTTAAACTTGCTATATAATTTTAAATTTAAATTTATATATTATATTTATGTGACCCTTTCAATTATGTATATTATTTATTTTATAAACTCAACATATATACTACCTTCTAATCGCTTTCGTGTTGAAAAAATGCACAATATTTAATTAAATTATTAGAGCATGATATGAGCTAAATATATAAATAAAATTGCATTTTCAAATGAAATATAAATATATATTCAGATTCTAAATATAGATATATATGCATATATACTTTCGTTATATAAACACATATGGTTTTTTTTTATATTTGATATTTATTTACCAACCTATAAATGTAATATATTTATTAAAATTTGAATTAAAAAAAAAAAAACCTAAAGCAATCATGAATTTTAAATTTATTACGTGTTCCTCTGTGTATACACATATTGAATAAAATAGTTTATATACTATTCATTTCATATGTATATATGTATTATAAAATATATAACATTTGGTTATACCTTTGATAAGTATATCTATCTATATATACAAATCAGTTATAGGTTTATATAAAATCGGATTTACAGAATTAGATCAAAAATGAATATATTCATTGAACGATATCTTTAGTATGACAGATGAATATATACATGTATATAATTTAAATATAATATAGTATATAAAAACAAAATGAAGATCGAAATTGATTTATATAATTATGATTGACTTAAACATGCTTAAACTATATGTATATTTATATAGTAATATATGTCGATCTGAGATTCCCAATATCAATCATTCATTCAAGAATATACAAAAATGTTCATTATAATTTATTATATATATCTATATATATATATTTTAGAACATGTTCATGTATATTCATTATTCATTCCTTGTTCAAATACTTGGTAATATATATTTATATGGAATATATGCAAAAGGAATTCTCTATTTATATATATAACATTACCTTCGTTTGTCTTTTATATATACATATTTATTTTTAAAACATATGATGAACAATAATGTTTTTGTATACTTTGGTTTGGTGTTGGTTTTGTATAGTACTATACCAAATGTACATATAGAATAATTTACATATGTTCGTCGTATATATGGCAAAGGTTAAATAAATAATAATTATTTACTATATAAATATTGCTGTTACTCTTATCTCAATTTTTGATTGCGGTATATGCATGCATATACTCTATATACATTGTGTTTTACTTTATTTATATATGTTGTTCTATATATGTTTTTTTTTGTTGTATATAAATGAACAAATAAACCTCATTTATAATAATAATAATAATACAAAAAAAAAAATATGTAAATAGAATTTCCTCATGCTATTCCTGTTTTTTTTTGTTTATCTTATAATATATAGCGCGTTTTCTGTATAGTGATTATAAATACATGTGTATATTTTAAAATAAATGCACCTAATATTAGAATAATGTTTCCCTATGTGATTTATAAAAATTTTTATCATTAGTAAAAATCTTTATTTATACAGTTAAACCGTGTAATCGGACGACGTTCGGAACCGCATGAATTATATAGGTGGTAGATGTTTTTAAATTATTTTTAACTATTTACTAATAAAACTAAATAAAAAATCGTGTCATTTTGTCTAGCAAAATTGAATAAAAAAATTAATTTCATTTTGATATAGAAGATTGTATTGTATATTATTGAAATTTCTAATTACGAGGATGTTTGTTCATGAGAAAATATGCAATTCTTTTTGCTTTTTGAGATTATATGCTTTTTGTATTCTTTATTTGCTTTGCTCAAATACGTTTTTTTATGGTCCGTTTAAGAGGATATAAATACTTTTTACTATATGTTTTAAGCGGTCCAAGGTCCGATTGATAGGTGATCCGATTACAAAGTGAATTTTAATTAAAAAAAAACATTTAAAGTGCAATAAACGTGATTCGATTAAAGAGATATAGATGTCCGATTACGAGCTTTCACTGTAAATGATATTTTTTTCTTCATTTTTCTCAATATACCTACATACTATACTGTGGATATAGTGCGAGTGGATGGATGGATATAAGCATCATTTTACTGAATAAATTATTTTTATGAATATGAAATATAATGTGATGACTTAAAAAAAATAAAGTGATATTTTGTATATATACCCTTTTATTTATTTTTTATGTTCATTATGTGTAGATCCATCAAATACACACTCATATTTGATCTAGATATTTATTTATAGTAAAACAAATGGATATTTATACATATATGTGTATATCGTATAAAGATGATAACGTATATTGTGATATATCTTATATGAAAATCTATATGATGGTTTGGTACAATTATATATTTGTAAAATGTGTTTAATATATACAATGTTATAATAATATTTTGTAAAATAATAAAGTTAAATATATTTATACCACAACACTTTTTTTTATTATACATTATACATTATGGGTTCTAAATTTATCCATAATATATAATTTTGTAAAATGGTTCTTCCTCCTTTTGCGTATATATATGAAATATATTAAATCAGAACATTTTAAAAAAAAAAAATATACATAGCTACATAGCTATATAAAACACTAAACAATTTAACTCATCGGCTATTATTCAAAAAATAAACGATTATTAAAATTGAAATTATAATATATAAACGATATATTATACGTGGATGGATATAAATAAATTCATATTTATTTATTAAACATATATATTTGAACAATTTGATTCATATATATAATAATTGCACCCTTCTGCATTTAAGACAAGTATGGTATATATATAATATATAGAATATGTATATTTATTTATAACCTAATGCACATTTTCCTTATATTTATGAGTAAAATTTTTATAGACAGGGTTATTCAAGGAAAACAAACACCGGAAATGATTGAATCCATTTTACATATCTTAAACGTATATAACTTCCTAAATTTCTAAAATCATTTCTAAATTAATAATATATAGAAGATTTAATGTCAATACGTAATTCTGTTTGCTATACATATGCTAACTTTATTGCTGCTAGAGTATCAACAAACAGATATTTTTATTATTATTAAATCGCGATATTATTCTATATGGTTCTAAGATTCTCTACGGTTATCGGTTATCTCTACACTTAATTTTTATAAAAATTACATTTTTTCAGCGTTGGAACTTATAAGGCATTAGGCGATCATCGCTTTGGTCATAACAAAAAATCACAGTCATTTCTTTCATACGAATTTTGTATGACGTAAAGAAGTAAAACATTCCAAATGGTCATAGCCAAATGGTCATTAGTTTAATATATATTAAATAACTTGCAGTATATATTCATGACAATTTTTATTCACTACACAATTTATATGCCAGACTAACCACCCGGTATATAAAAAAGGTATACGTAAAATATAAATAAATATATTTGAATATTATTTATAATATGTATTTTTACATATGCTTGTATATATATCAGTGGTGGGGCATTTGAAATTCGACCTGATGACCCAAAGGATTGAATATTCTGAAAAGTATATGCATAAAAACTAATTAATTATATTATTCATACAGAAGAAAATTTTGGAAATTGTCTCATTTATTCAAAAGTTATAGCCTTTTTTCCATAAAATAGGTTTAAAAAACCTTGTCCAATTTTACAATTTTACATGCTTTTGACACTTTTTTTATTAATTTAAAATCATTACGATATCTTAAACTTTTTACACATAGTCCGAAAATGGATTTCTTCTTCCAAAAAGAATTTATTTTTACGAATACGCCTTTCAGATGCCTTATCGTTTGGGTTACCAGGCCAAAGTCTCTCACTCCCCGCCACTGATTTACTCCACATGTCATACATATACAATGCTATATATATTCACGCGGTATTATACTTAGGGTTTTCTTAAAAAATACTTCATCATATATGTTTATTGCATATATATGAAATTGAAATATATGTAAATATAGCTAAAATTATTTATATATATACATATACTAAACATATATTGTATATATTTATGGATTACGCTATTTAACATTAGATTTGTGTGTTTACTTAGTAAAGTATTCATAAGTGAATAAATAAAAAAAAAATCTTCTCAAATTTTTTTTTTATTTTGAATTGCTTTTAGTGAAATAAAGTACTTTCATATAAATAAAAAAAAATATTTATAGGGATATCAACTATCATAAAATATTTATATATAAATATGTGCTTTTATTAGAAATGTGAAAAGTATATATGGGCGCAATACGATGATGACATTTCACACACATATGTTATAAATATAGATATATAGAGATATATAGAGTAGATAACCCGATATATATAACAAGAATAATAATAATAATTTGATTTCTGTCAACTTATTTTCATCTTTAAGATTGGTGATATGTGCTTGCCGCAGAGTATTTCTATATATAAATAAACATATGTGCCTTCTTGTATACTTACTTACATTATCGAAATAAATATGGTTTTGAAAGATTATCACAATACTATTTTTTTTATTACAGAGTATATGTATATTGTGAGATATATAGTACAGAATCATACATACACATAGATATAAAAAATTGTCTGATATATATGTTAGAATATTTTATTTTGACAAAATGTTAAAAGAATAAACGTTATATATAAATTAACTGAAATTTAAATTTATTTAACATCATAATAATATTATATTTATATATATGTATAATTAAATATTAATAATCATGCACTTATATACATATAATAATTAATAGAAATGATATCATTATTAATTGCTATTAATTATTTATTATGTCGCTACCATAAACACTGTGCGTTCATTCAAGTGTGATACTTATTATAATATATGTATATGAACTGCTATAAATACTATACACAAACAAACATTTATTGACAATATATTTTCACTATTAAAATATTATTAAATAAAATTTATTTTTTTGTGAAATAAATACATTAATTATTATATGTCTGTTTAAAAGACTATCTGTTATGATATCTGTTCAAATTGAGTTTAATTATAGAGAATGGGCATATTAATGGCGGAAATTTAAATGTTCTGTGATATAAACACACTGTTCAAAGCGTTTAATCCAATATACTCATATATAGTTTTTACACTCCAAATTTCACCTTTTACATTTCAAATTCAACCTTTAAGATTTCAAAATTCAGCTTTTAACATTTCAAATTAAACTTATTACAAATCGAATTCAATCTTTTACATTTCAAATTAATTGTTTTTCAAATCAAATTCATCTTTTTACAAATCAAATTAAGAGGTTGAACTTGATTTGTAAACAGTTTAATTTGAAATGTTAACAATTGAATTTGAAGTGTAAAATATCAATCGGAAACCTCAGATTTGGAAATTTTTTTGCAAGCACATCAAGACGGTGGATTTTGTTACGGGTAATAGAATTCCTATGTTTTCCGGTCGTAAAGTCAACTCTGTCATAGTGTCGATTATTCCGTAGTAAAAATCCATCCGGAGATATACCATGAGATTAAATTAAATAAATTTATTTTCGTTTCATCGAACTAAATTAAAGGTTTTCCGCAATTTTGTTTTTGATGCGTTATCTATAATATTTGCCCAATATAAACAATTGATTGGCGCTTTACTATGTTTTAACAGATTTTTAAATTTTGTTACTTTAATATTCTGTATCCATTTTTCCGCACATTTGAATTGCCTTTCCACTGGATTCTGTTGTATATACGATATGAATATGATGATTGCAGCATATACAAGAATATGTACAAATATAGAAATGCATATTTTATTTAAATGCGATGTTGTGTTTTGTTGTGTGTTATGCATTATTGATGTGTGTTATATATTCGCGTTATATATGTATATTTAAGCATAAATATAAATGTAAAAAATACATTTGCAAATTATATTTACAAAATATTTTATATATTATTAAAAAGTTAATTAAATTTTTCTGTTTTGAAAATATTTAACAAAACAAGAAACATTAATTTTTTTGTACTGGATTATTTTTATCTTTTTGAAATATAAAAATATTCTCGTATATATAATAAAATAATATATACACCTTTTAAATATTACATATTTTCACTTGCATTTATTTACCAAAATATTACAATTATATGATTATTTTTTAGGTGAAAACTATTATGAAAAGAACTCGCGCGAATTTATGGATGAAAAATTTTATTAAAATTTTATGTATATAAACAAACCATACACAATAAGGATCGCATATTTTTTATTTATTTATTCATATATATAAAAAGTTTGTTTTTTTATTTTGGTTTTTTTATCATCTTTAAAGAATAAAAAAAAAACAAATATTGGTACGATTTTTTTTCCACTACTATTTTATCATTGTTATTATAAATTATTCTCAAAATTCATGTGTTCATTTATTATGCTACAATATAACCATATACATATATATACATCAGAAGGGAAATACTATTACACTCTGCTGTTTTTTTTTTTCATTATGCCAAATAATTTTTGGTAAAAGAAAAAAATTGAACTACATTTATGATATAATATATAAGATAAAATCCTTTTGTTTTTGGTTCAAAATTTTAAAAGAAAAATATTCATTATTAATATATTATATATGAACACCAAAAAGATCTTTAAACATAATTTAACAAATACAAATAAATATCATATCTTTTATGCTCGAGAATATATACGCACGGTTATATACATATATATGAATGTAAAAAAAAATTTTTGCATCAGCCTATTCAAAAAAAAAAAACTATAATGATGAACATCATTGTGTTGATTATGCATCACGTGCCTTAGAAAAATATTTTTTTTTTTTTAAATAATAAAATAAAAGAAAATGTATATAAAATATGAGAAAACTCGCATATAACTTCCATTGAATTACATTCTTATGTTGTTTTTTTTTCATTATATTTATTATTATTTTTTTTTTCTTTCTCTATTTATATATAATACACCCTTCCTTTGTTTTCTATTTCAATCTTTAGCCCCATTTGTTTCTGAATGAATTGCAAAACAAAAAAAAAAGAAAAAGAAAAAGAAAAAAATGGAATTTTCATAACTTATAGGTATAAATAGAGTACCTTTACTATATGTATGTATATCTATAATACGATTTTTCTATGTATACTATACTTTTTTGAAAACATCTATACTATTAATATCACAGCGTTAGGTTATTCTTTACATTTTGTCAGATTATTCTTTAGAAATGACTTTAAGGAATGTGTATGTATCTATACATAAACATCTTATCGTATATATATATTTATTTATATACATCATCTGGATACAACATTGTGTATAGTGTATATAAAAAGATGGTTATGAAATGGTTAACAATATTATTTATATATATATATATATATACGTATGTAATATATACATAAAAGTATGATGCAAGTATAAAATATAGATGGGCTATATAAATAATAGTATAAAATATATATGTATGTAAACATGTATTATAATAAAAGGTATTTTATGTATTTATGTATATGTATAGCATACATATTTTAAAATATGATGAAAAATATAAGAAGACAAGATAAATAGATGAATGTAAAAAAACACGCAGGTATATATATGATATTTTATATAAAGGTATATTATTATTATTATTATATGAAAGTGATATAATCATATCTTTTTAACGATATACTATATAGATTTATATATATATATATATATATAGATATGCAATTGTTGTATGTTATGTGATGATTATATGATGATTATTATAGAGTTGGTGAATGTTTGCGGTGGTATCAATACTATATATATATATAACATTATATATATATCGTAGTGATGGCCTTGTGTTGATATGATCCTTGTATATATTAATAGTGCGCTGAAAAGAATGACGATTTTTTATATAATATTTGAGATATAATATATATATATATATCAATGTATTATATCTATATATATAGATATAATACAATGAAAATAAAAAAAATTAAATTAGTGATAACATTGTAGGTGATAGCAAAGACAAAAAATCAAAATGACATGAAAATAATTTTAAATATAAATCATTTTAAATGTAATATATTATAATGCATAAGAAAAAAAATTGATATAAAGGTATAAATACGGATAATATTATATATATAAATATATCTTAATAATAAAATAAAGACATTATACATATACCATATATAAATAAATGAAAGTTAAATTCTGTTTAAGGTACGGAAAAAATTTAAGCTGACTGCGAATTTTCTTTCTTGATGAAAAAAAAATGTCTTTATTACATTATATATATTACAATATATCGCTCTATTCGTTAATTTTAAATATTCATTTAGGCAGTGACGGGACATGAACAAATTTATCCCGCGACGACCCATATTATAGGATATTCTGAAGGGTGCGTGCTTAAAAGTAACTTAATTATTACACACACAAAAAAACACTTTTGTCGAACCTTAAATTTTCCGAAAAAATTCAATTTTTCGAATCATAAGTCATAATTTTTCACCAATTTTCAATCCATTTGTGATTTATCATACAGAAGAAAATTTTGAAATCTCATCTTTGGTTCAAAAGATATATCAGTCGATTTTCCACAAAATTGTCTGTGAAAACTGATGCCATTTTTTGCACTCTTTTGGTTGAGTTTTCCAATGTGACAAAAAAAATTGACAATTGGAGTACAAACTATATGGATGTAATTCAAAACATTTTGTTTGAAAAAAATGTTTTTTTTTGTAATATTTTGTTTTATCCACAGACATTTCGAAATTTGTCCTATCGTTTGGGTTATCATGGCCCAACAATTTCCCACACTTCGCCACTACCGCATTTATATGTACAATATATAAAAAATTTGTGACTCACTAGTAAGTTTTTATAATTTATAATGAATATTAAAATCTTGATAAATATTATGAATATTTTAATTTCTATTTAACAAGAACAACGTTTTTTTTTGTTTAATATGTCATAACATTTCAAACAGCGAATGTATATTTATTTACCTTATATATAAAACATTGTGCGGATAATATCAAAATTAAAAGAAAAAACTTTAAATGTATATACATGGACACACAAACACATTAAGCCTACAGGATAAATATGTTCTTTTTGAAAATATAATCGTTAAGTTTTTGTGTTTTGTGTTATGATGATGCGATACGGGGAAAAAATTTTGTTTACATACAATTCTCTTTTCTTTTTCAAAATACAAATCATGTTAAAAATTGTTAAATACATATAACCTTTTGGGCTTACAATAATAATATTTATTTTTAAATAATTAGTATGTATATAGACATTTCATTTAAACACGCAGATTATATGTATCAATGAGATTATTTTATATTTCATACTTATTATATATGTATTTAATTTTCAAATGATTATATGCGTCCTTTGGTTGTAACCTTATAATTGTATATTTTATACTATGGAATAAAATTAAAAATATAATGTATTGCCGTTGTAGAAACATTAATATTAATATTATATCTTTCATAATAATAAGTATAACATTTTGTAATAATAATTTGATGAATAATCTCCGTTTGAAATGTACTTTCACATAATATTAATTTTTATGTGTAACTAAACATTTAAATGATGTCAATTTTCTTAAACAATATATATGTTTAAAATTTGTTCAAAATGCCTTTGTATAACTGTCCATAATATAATAGTTAATTATATTGTGATTTATAATTTTTTTATTTTATCATATCTATCTAATCTATATATGTATATATTATATAAGTATTGAATTAATTACACATAGAAAACATGAAAAACAACCGCAAAAGAAATGCGTTGTGTTTTAAGTTCATTGAAAATTATATACGCTTTTATACAAAGAAATAGAAACATAGATAGTTCATCGCCTACACATAAAACACAAATAATTGATAACATTTAACATAAAGTAAAAATTAATTTCTTTTTTATTTAAAATACATATTTTATGGTTTTTTATATACATACGACTATAGCGGAGCATATAAAAAGCAATGTTCTTTTTTTTTATTTTATTTATTTTTTTTTTGTTAAAATATAGAAAGCTTTTTTCAATTCCCATTTTCGTTAAGTAAAATATACTCTCTTCTTATACTATATCTTTGTGTTGTGCATAGTATATAGACGTACGTAAGTAAGTATATATAGATATATATAGATATAAAATAAAACGTATATCCTTTTTACAGTATAATTCTGATGATAATATGCATGCATATAAATATATAAAGTGTATATATACATACATATATAGCAAATAATTTATTAGTCTATCTCTGACATCCAAAACACAATTCGTTTGGAATTTTATATATACATTATTTGTTTTTTTTTTTGCTTTATATTTATTTTTTACATTTTTGTTTTTGTATATTTAAATAGCTGCGATATAAATTTCTGGTTTTATAGGTTCACATTCAAAACAATCTTTTTTTTATTTTTTGTTGGTTTGTTCAAATATATAGCATTAATTTTATTGCTGTGTGTGCCTTCAGATATTGTACATTTTATGTATATATGAATTTTACG
Organism: Dilophus febrilis; assembly: GCA_958336335.1. NCBI lineage: Eukaryota > Metazoa > Arthropoda > Insecta > Diptera > Bibionidae > Dilophus > Dilophus febrilis. The sequence continues at coordinate 32,744,002 of OY284471.1, forward strand.
TTACATATGGTTTATATAAAAACGTATATATAACAATTGTAAAACTGTTGAAGCATATATATACCAAACTCGCATTCTAAATGTTAAGGTGTGAGCTATACGGAAGGAAGAACCCTCATGTCAAAATTTAGAAGACGTTTTTGTTCGTATATATATATATAAGGATTTGATATCTAGACGTATAAATAAACCCAATCATCATGCATTTTCCTTGGGGAAACAATTAAATGAATATATTTTGAAGATACTTTTACAAGGATAGAATTTTATTTTCAACAAAAAAAAAAAATAATAATAATAATAATAATAAAAAAAACAGATGTATATTAATTGATATTAAAAAATTTTATATGAATATTTTTTATTTCCAAAAAAAAAATATGTCTTTTATAACTGTCATTTAAAACAATTGATATATTTCCTTTTCATTTGAAAAATAAATAGGAAAATTTTTATAATGTTTTTCGTGAATTTTTCAAATATTTTCATATACAATTGACGTGATGTAAAACGTATATTGACGAAACTATGAAAAATTATAACAAATTTATTCGATAATTATGATGAATTATGAAACAAGATTTTTGTTTTTATTCATATTCTGTTCAATAGAATTTCTTTAGCAGAAACAGAATCGAGTGTCAAATAAAATACTGAAATATGCCAAACGTGTACTGAATTGTGTTTATATTGTATGTAACTGCGATATTTAACTATTGTTAGTAAACTAAATGCAGGTCAATATAATTAGCTATTTAAAAGTAAACGTTAATAAATGGTTATTATAGAAAAATTGTTTTGCTTCAAAAACATATCGAATCAGTAGGATCTGAGTAAGGTACAAGAAATTGGATTGATAATTTTCCAAAAATATGAAAATGTTTATATGAAAAAAAAAATTTATGAAAAAGATATATAATATTACCGTCAAATGTAATGAACTATGATAGGAAATTTCTTTTGTATATATATTAATCTTATATACACTGTTTTTTTTACAAATATCATATATATTACACACATTCCATCGATTTTAATTTTAATTAATTTATTTAGAAGAATCATTTTATTATATATGTATAATAATTATATATATATATATATTTCATATGCAAACATTCTTGTATCTTTATATATTGTGTATATATTCATAAAGTGATGTGTGCAGTATAGGTTTATAAGATTATTATATGGGATTATATTATATTCTATATATATATTTACTAACACCATATAAATTCTATATAATAAAACATTTTCTCTATATATCATATTTATAATTTTAATAGTTTATATATACTATATATGAAAATATATTATTGTTTAACAAAATTAGTATATATGCGGAGTGCTATAATATAACTTTATTTACAAGGTCCATGTCGAATTCACATCACACCCATTACAAATAATTGTACGTATATATTTTATATACTATTATATACATAATAATACATATTAATTATTAGAAATATGTTTGCGGTTTTACAGCTTCTTTTATTTATTTTGCTTTTTTTTGTTATTTTGCTATAAGAAGAACCCAACAAAATGAACTATTATATAAATTAAAATAAAAAAACATATTAATATTAATTGCAAAATGCGGTTTCTTTAATGTTTTTTCAGAATAATAATATTGCATTGCATATACAATATAGATTTTAGTTTTTCTTAACCCTTTTCCATAAAATATATATTAGATATATAAAATACTAAACACTTTTATATAGTACTTTTTTTAATATAAAATGTACAACATTTTTCTTTCATGCTATATGCTCTTTATGAAAATAGTTTATTCAAATTATTATTATTATTATTTATAATTATTATGTTATAATTACATGGTTGGGAAATTAAATAACAAAAAAAAATATAAAAATACATTGATATTTTTAAATATATAATAGAAATAATGCAAGAAATAAAATAGGATAATATATAGTATAATATACAAATAAAATATATATGTGTACAGAAATTTCTGTATATATGGTAGAATAAAAAAAAAACGTGATCGTTAAAAAATAATTAAAACTATAATATATAAGTATATGTATTTTTTTTTTATTTTTATAATTTCAATCTCGCATAATATGCGTATACATGTTTAGAATAAATTGTCATATCGCACAACCATCAGGATATAATACTTGACAACTACCTAAAGTAGATTGTTTTTTTAAATTCCTGTGAATATAATATATGCCATCATTGTTTTCAACCGAACAGATAAAATTCAGAACCACGTGAGCAGAAGAGGTGATTATTTGACAAAATTTTGGTTTGGTTTTTTAGTTCGGACTCAAATTTTTGCACCAATAAAATTGTCGGTACAAATCGAATAACCCATTTTTTCGTATATTTTTCTCTTTTTCGCATCTTTCGTTATTAACTTAATAATTCATATCGACGCATTATATTTAAAATTTGTAAACCGTAATTTTTTTTTTAAAAGGATGTTATCAAATCAATTTCATATATACGATTGATTATAATCGACATATTTATGCTAATGAGTTTTCTATATCAGTTTTGCAATTTATACAATTCAGATTATCCCGGTTTTTGTTAGGATACCTACTGTGTTACGCATAATAAAGTAAAAATTGATTTTTATTTTAAAAATAAAAATAAACATAAGAGATTTTTTTTTGCAACATTTTCATTATATATACAATAAATATACTGAACTGAATATTGAATTGAAATTTATTTTAAAGTACTCTTCAAAATAAAATGAAAAAAAAAAAAATTAAAATAAATAATTGACTGGCAGCATTGTCACAGAATAATTATTGTTGTTACATATATATATATAGTATATTATTCTATTTTATTTTTATACTATATATGTATATGTAGTGTATAGCAAACATTTCTATTTATGTTTGTTATATGTTTATTTACGCGACTATATTTATTTCGATATATATATATATTAGTGATGTGAGTTTCTGCTACTTTGTTGTAGTAGTAAGTAATCACTACTTTATTAAAACTAGTACGTACAAAATACTTGCTACTTACTCTGCTACTTTAAAAAAAATGCACATACCCCCCCCCCCCCCCCCCCCCTCCCTTCCTGTTTTTGTTTTAACTTCATTGCTTTCCCCGGCTTTCGTTCATTTTTTCTGTATACATCATTATATTTTTCGATAAAAGCACATACAAAAAAACCTTATATTATTGCACGAGAACGAAGAAAATAAGAGATTTTCGTCATATATGGATTTGTATAGCTTAACGTTTTTATAAAATATTGTATATAGAAATATATTAGTTGAAGCAAGAAACTGATAATTTCACACAATATAAACCTTGATTTAATAATTCATATTCTCTTATGCATATATATATATATATATAAAACAACAAAATAATGTAACAACAAAAATATGTATAAAATATATATATATATAAAACATATACACAAAATAAAATATTATTTTGTTGTTTTGGCTACATTATTTTGTTGTTTTATATTTACTAATAAATTTTGAAATGGTATATTTCTTTCTCTGCTACCTATTTTATTTTTCATTTCTTACGTATTTTTCATTTCTTACTTTTTCTTCATTACATATTTTCGTTTCATTACATATTTTCGTTTCATTACATATTTTCGTTTCATTACATATTTTCGTTTCATTGCTTATTTTCTTACCAATACATATTTTCTTTATATTAATATGTATCCTACCTTGCATGTGTGCTATGTTTTATAATATATTATTGTATTGTATTTTCATGCATTCTTTTTATCATATTATATATATAAAAAAAAACTATTGTATTTTGCATATCATCATTATTTATTTATTTAATTTTTTTATTATATCAAATGTATAATATAATAAAATAACTACAAATATAGAATAATTATTAACATTTATTATTCATTAAACTATAATATATAAATATTAAATTTAAATATAAATATATTAAATAAATATATAAATATTAAATTTAAATTAAATAAATTTTTCAAATTCATTAAATAAATAACTCATAAAATAAATTAAACTATTCATTTAAATTGAGATGATTTCAAAAAAATTATATAAATTGATTTTTTTTAAAACATTTTTCAGTTTTCTCCAACGATATACCTATGCTTTTAAAATTTTAATAATGATTTAAAATAATAACTTGATTTTTTTTAAATTCGTACTTTTTTAAATAAAAGATAAAATATTTCAATTTTATTATAACAATATTACAACTCTTTTAATAATAATTGCATTATTAAATAATAATTAATTTAATTATAAATGACAATTTTGTGTTAAGTTTATTAATATTACCAATAATTCTCAACTTATAGAATAAATTTTAATTCTTAATTATTTTTAAATATTCGCCCGGATTGTAATCAAAATTAGTACACCCTCCCCCAACCACAATAAGAGCAGTGATATATATATTATATACACCCTGTAATTAAAAACAATAGAATATCATCGCATATGATATATTTTAATGTATATATTTTTAAATAAAATATATTCTCAAACATATAAACTATAATGAATACATATAATTATTATATAATTATTATTAATTAAAATAGAGAGGTGTAGTAGTACTCACGTATACTACGATAATTTAAATAAGTTTAATACACCTCTATATATTACGAGGTAATACACCTCTATATATTAAAACATTTTGGTGACATAATGCATTTATATATAAATTCTTAATATATAGATAGGTGTATAGGCATATATAAAAATATATGTGTATATGTGAATTCAGTTTAAAAGTTGAAAGTTCGTGGAATACATTGAATATATTAAAATCCGTCTTATTTTTCGAATCTTTATTTTGGAAAATTAAAATAAATTTCGATAATCGATATATTTAAATAAAATATAAAATATTAATTAGTTTAATAAATAAAACTTTGTTCATCATAGACTTTTTATAAGTTGATTAAATTTGAATTTCTTACATTCGTGATATATGCATTATTATAATAAATCAGTTATTATTGATTATTTTACCGATTTGAGAGTTTTTTTTTTTGAAAAATATCGTCCGCGGTTACATAAAATATATAATATTATTTAAATAATTAAAATCTATTGATCTCTTATAAAATCAGTGAGTCATCATGAGTGATATGAACAAAACACGTAGTGAAATTTGGTTGTTTTTTGATAAAATTGATGGTGATAAAGCTAAGTGTTCTTCGTGTAAAAAGGTTTTATCTCATAAAGGTGGAGGCGTTTCGAACTTGAAAAAACATTTATCTGCAAAGCATCCGCATTTAGTACCATCTGCAAAGCATCCGCATTTAGTACCATCTGCATCCTCATCAAGACCGGTAGAAATAGAAAGCAATGTTAGTGATATTGCAACATCCGCTATTACACAATTAACTACCACCTCATCGGGAATATCGGATAACGTAAATATATGTAGACCTAAGGGTTCGACATCACAATTTACCAGACAACCAGCAGTCACTAATTATTTGACGAAACCGACAAGTATTTTTCGCCAGAAACAATTAAATAATTCCTTATTGGATATGATAGTAAACGATTTGCAACCATTTTCAATTGTCGAAGACAAAGGATTCATCAAATTCGTAAATGACCTAAACCCATCGTATGTGTTGCCAAGCCGTTTTACTTTAACAAATCAATTGCTTCCAGCAGCCTACGACGACAAAATGGAACAAATAATTTGTGAAATTTCAGAAGCTGATTTTGTTGCTTTGACGACAGATACCTGGACTTCCAGAAACACGGAATCATACATGGCTGTAACAGCCCATTTTATCAATAAAGACTGGATATTAAAAACGCGCATGTTACAGTGCGTAAAACTTTATGGAAAACACGATGCAATTAATTTGAGAAATCAAATAATTCAGGTAGCAAAAAAGTTTAATATTGAAAAAATGATCAGCGCTGTAATAACAGATAATGCTGCCAATATCAAGGCTGCAGTAAATGCCACCGGGTGGCGTCAAATGTCCTGCTTCGCACATACGATGAACTTAATCGTCCAAAAAAGTTTAGAAGAAGTGTCACCTCTACAAAACAAAGTTAAGTCCATCGTAGAACATTTTCATCGAAGTAGTAGCGCTACCGAAAAGCTGATACAGATGCAAAAACAAATGAATACGGAACAGTTAAAATTAAAAATGGACGTAATCACCCGGTGGAATTCCACGTATGATATGTTTAAGCGGTTCTGTGATATACAGGAACCATTGGATGCCACTTTAGGAATACTCAGATTGCAGTTGGAGTATTTGAACACGGGTGAATGGGAAACGTTGCGTAATTGCGTTAAAATATTAGAGCCGTTCAAACAAATATCCACCCAATTAAGCGGAGAGAATTATGTGACGATTTCGCAAGTCATCGTAATGATAAGAGGAATGCAGAATACGCTTCGAACTATTCAAACAAAATTAAACAACAGTGATACAAGCACAAAGAGTTTCATTGAAACTATTATTAACAACCTCAACTCGCGTTTTCCAAATATTGAAAGAAATGAGCTCTTATCAAATGCAACATATCTGGATCCTCGTTTTAAATCAAAAGCTTTTGACGAAAAAGACGCAATAATAGCATGCAAAGATCGCATTAGTAATGAAATGAAGCATCTAAAAAGTTCACATCAAGAAGTCGAGGTGCCACAAGAAAGTATTGGGCCAAGTCAATCCGAGGACTTAATATTTGGTTATTTCGATAACAAGGCCTCAAAAAGTGTTATTAACAACACATCATCAGCCATAATAGAATTAAGGCAATATAATGAGGAAGCTTTAATTCCTAGAAGCCAAGATGTGCTAAAGTGGTGGAAGTCCAGGCAGGATATATATCCCACGCTTGCGGCATTGGCAAAAAAAAATTTGTGTGTACCTGCAACATCCGTTCCAAGTGAACGGGTGTTTTCAAAGGCAGGTTTATTAATATCCGAAAAACGGAACAGGCTAAAGGATAAAAATATAGAAAAAATTTTATTTTTACATTGTAACAATGTATAATTTGATAATATTAATAAGAGACTCACAAAAGTCATGAGATTTACAAAGATTATATCAATATAAAAATTAAATAATGTATCCGTGTATTTGATTTGATTGAATTTAGCCTTTAGTATATATAGATATATATTAGTATAGTAGTTTAGTATAGTATATAATATATAAAATATTCATAGTATATAAAATATTAATTAATATATATATTGAACTATCAGTATTAGAATTGAAATTGAATTTTCTATATTTTGAAAAAATGAATAAAAAAAAAATTATTTTTAGAATGCATAGATCGTTGTAGAAAACTCAAAAAAATCAATTTATATAATTTTTTTGAAATAATCAATCATCAATTTAAATAAATAGTTTAATTTATTTTATAAGTTGTTTATTTAATGAATTTAATAAATTTATTTAATTTAAATTTAATATTTATATATTTATTTAATATTTATATTTAAATTTAATATTTATATATTATAGTTTAATGAATAATAAATGTTAATAATTATTCTATATTTGTAGTTATTTTATTATATTATACATTTGATATAATAAAAAAAAACGCTGCCAGGCAAACACCTATAACAAGAAGCACGTATTGGTGGCCAGGGGGTACGGGGGAATAATTTAATGATGCAGTTTTGTAGAGAATTAAAATGAAGCATACCTTGTAGAAGAAATTTTTGGGCTAACTATAACCAATTCCGAGTAAATCCCAACGGAATCCCAATGGATCAAGCGAATATCTTCAAAACTCATTGAGATATACAAAAAACAAACAAGTCAAAAAGCATATATGAAATATACGTGCTTAATTAAATAAATAAATAATGATGATATGCAAAATACAATAGTTTTTTTTTATATATATAATATGATAAAAAGAATGCATGAAAATACAATACAATAATATATTATAAAACATAGCACACATGCAAGGTAGGATACATATTAATATAAAGAAAATATGTATTGGTAAGAAAATAAGCAATGAAACGAAAATATGTAATGAAACGAAAATATGTAATGAAACGAAAATATGTAATGAAACGAAAATATGTAATGAAGAAAAAGTAAGAAATGAAAAATACGTAAGAAATGAAAAATAAAATAGGTAGCAGAGAAAGAAATATACCATTTCAAAATTTATTAGTAAATATAAAACAACAAAATAATGTAGCCAAAACAACAAAATAATATTTTATTTTGTGTATATGTTTTATATATATATATATATATTTTATACATATTTTTGTTGTTACATTATTTTGTTGTTTTATATTATATATATATATATATATATATGCATAAGAGAATATGAATTATTAAATCAAGGTTTATATTGTGTGAAATTATCAGTTTCTTGCTTCAACTAATATATTTCTATATACAATATTTTATAAAAACGTTAAGCTATACAAATCCATATATGACGAAAATCTCTTATTTTCTTCGTTCTCGTGCAATAATATAAGGTTTTTTTGTATGTGCTTTTATCGAAAAATATAATGATGTATACAGAAAAAATGAACGAAAGCCGGGGAAAATTATTATTATTATGCAAGCTTATTCTTAAAAGTAACAGGAAAAGTAGTAGACACATATTTTGGTTGGTAGTTGTTACTTACTTATTTTTCAGTAGCTGTGACTTTTGTAGCTGTTACCTACTTTTTCTCCACCACTATATATATTTATTCCATCAAAAACCCACGTTTGTATAATAATAATAATAATATACGACAAAATATATTTACATAATAAAAATCAATAAAACATGCTCAATTGAGCAGAAATTTATAAAATACATAGTTGTAGATTTGTTTTTCGGGAAAAACGGGGTATCTATCCTATATTGCCTATAATGCCTATATATTTCATATGATATATATATAAATTTAAACAATATTTTACACTCTAACTATTTTACACATTTCTATATAAATTTAATGTTACTATTATATATACATATAACATATATATAATTTTAAATGTTTGTTTCCTTTTTTTTCAATAATATATAAACTGAACCGAATGTATGTTTATACTTTTATAGTGATATGAATTTTTGAACATTTACTAGATATATACATATATATATATATGAAATAAAATTAATTTAAAATACAACATAATTTTTAATGGTTTTTATTTTAAATATAGGGTAAATTTTTTATTTTGTTGAATTTTTCTAAAACATATAATCGTATTTACTTTGCTTCATTCATTTATATATGCTTAAAGTCAACCGCGTATGTAAATGATGAAATTGTATATATATGTATAATAAACCAAATAGTTACAGATATCTATATAATGTGAATTCGAATAGTTAATTTCTACGTTGTATATTCATTTTTTTTCTCTATAATATAACATTCAGTTCAAAGACATTTTTTTCTTTTTTGTATATAATTAAAAACCATTAAATTAATAAAAATTATGCCCGGAAGATATTTTATTTGACAATATTTTAATTGATAATAATATCATGATGATTACAAATAATATTGTAATAATAATAATAATTTCTTTGATGTTTGAAACATAAGAATTTTATATGAATGAATAAAATTTATGTATAAATAATAAATTTGTTAAATATAATGATTTTTGATGTTGGTATATTTATAATAATTCCCTATACCAATATATATTAATGTTAGCATACAATATATTTTATGAATATTTTATTGTATATATGCATATAAATAAATTATGTATGATTAGTGAGACTAAAATATTTCATATTTATATATACAATATGAAATTAAAAATATATTATTTATATATGTTGGTAATGTGTATATATAATATATGACAAAAATACGCAAAGATTAACGTCGTTCGTTTCAATACAAATTAACGTCTATATTTTATTTTGTATATATGGCTTTTTATTACATTGTATATATATAGTTATTAATATATTTAAATATATAAAACAAAACTTATTATGGTGATATTTTGTCAATAAAATTTAGTAAATATACATACACTTTTAATGAGTGAATATCATGCAAATCATTGTTTCTACATACATACATACATATAAAACGTGTGTAAACAACAATACATTATACAGGGGACTATACGATGTATAAAATGGAAAATCGTACATAAATATATAATATTAAATGTTAATATGTTTTTTCGGTACATATATAGGAACGTATCAAATCATATATAATATATTTATGGTAAATATATGTTCTTTCGCATATATATACAATATATTGATTGCCATTATAAGTATTGTGTGTGTGCCGCCGCCATACACATATATGGCAAATTTAGTATGGTAATAAATAACATAAGTGCGGTTTAGATTATTATATATATTTTTCACGTCATTTAAACCGTGTTGTATATATAAATCTATATACACGTATAAATATTCAATATGTGTTTATGTTAAATTGAAATGGGATTTTAATTTAAAATTTATTTAATCGCTTATACACAACAAAATAATTTCGTTTAACATTAAGTACTTATAATGCAAATATATAAATATATAAATCGAGTTATGATGAGCGTATGTATATATAGAAAAGATTATACATAAAATATAAAATGTATATTTACCATATAATTAATCATATATACTGTGAAGTTTTTAGAGGAACACTTAACAATAAAAACAAAACCAAAACAAGATGTTAAGATTTATCAGTTTATATATATGAAAAATTTCGAAAAAAAAAATTAAACCGCACCATTACCGCACATAAAATTATACATAATGTATCACATATATATGATAATTAGTGTTACATGTGCTATGTGGAAAGCAATTGATATTCATTTTTAATATGTTTAATGAGACATTTATTATATATACATTTTTGTGTATATTTGATATAATCATGCATAATTATTGTATCGAATAATTATGTGCGGAAATTGTCACATTGTACTGTTTTCTATTTTATCATTATTATACATTAATATACTCAAAATTTTAATCTCAAACATCATATATATTTTTTGCTGTGGTGAAAATAGATATATGATAATTTTAAAAATTTTATTGAAAGGTTTTGTACTGCAATGCTCTTTTTGTAATGTTCTTTTTGCCATCATATATTTGCTTAATTTGCATCTAATCCGACAAGAGTCTTTTGTGTTGTTGCTTTTTATAATACGAATTGCGGCTATTGGAATGGTGCGCCATTGGTAATTAGTCACACAACCAACCGCATGAAAAAATATATAACTCTGTGTGTGAAAATTCAAATCCTAAATAAACAATTTTTACATGTTTTCCGTAGAACTCAAACTATATATATATATATAACAATACAGAATCTCAACCTTTTGAATGATTTCACTATTAGATTTATCTATAAAAATAATTACAGCATTCTTATTGTGTTTTTCGGTTATTTTTGTACCTGAATTTGGACATGTAGCAATATGTAAATTTTCCCAAGTGCGGCTGGTCGTACGGGTAATTACCGACACCATGTAAAAGTAATAATTTATAGGAAAACAAAAATAAAAGGAACCAGTTGTCTAACGCTAAAACTAATCGTTGGTTGTAAAGGGAAAATTAAATTTAATAATTGAAAAAATTAATACTTTTATATTATCAGAAATTTATGCTTTTACTGAAATTTCTTAACGGCAACTGAAAATTTGTTCGATTTTTTTTCTATTACATATATATATATAGTGCTAATACTTTAACAAAATATTAACATATATAAGAAATTTATCAATATGTCAAATCAATGCAGTAAATAAAAAATTTCCCATTTTTTATTGATTCTTTTTAAAATTGCATATGTATATATAATATACAATAAAAGAAAAATGTTAATTCAAATGTGTAACAAAATATTTTATACCATCATTATCGTAGTTATATAATATATATACTTATTTATATATTCAAGTTTAAGTATTGATATACTTTATCATTATGGTACTGAATTTTCAAACAAAATCAGAGACTTTTTTTTTTCAATTTTCTATAATTTACATACAAACATATATACTTTACTCTATATAATAAATTCATTCTTTATATTCATTTTATATTATATAATACATACATATGTATATACATTTATAGTTTATATAATACCCTCCATTTAACTCAATAAGTACTTTTTTGCATATAAAGCAATAACGGATTTAAAGCAATTGGCACGTTAAAGTTTTACACAGTACAGTACATACCATATATATTTAAATAAATATATATATATATTTATTCTATATATACGGCATATATGGAGGATGATGAAGACAACAAAATTATATATCTAACTAACTATATATATATATATATATTTAGAAAATTGTATGCATATGAATATAATATATAATTGTATGTGACGGTCTCTATATATATATTTTATTTTACCACAATATAGCAATATTTATACGTATACAGTGAACACATTTATCGATTATAGAGTAGAGTATATTTATTTATATTATATATAGAGATCATTTTGCATTTAAAATGTTATATAATAAAATCAATTTGGACCACTTTATAGATATATATATTGTATAGAATTATGTATATAGGACTTAATAAATTGTTATAATAAATATTTCTGTGTGAAAATTATTACAATTGTATTCAGAGGTATATTAAAATAAAGTTTATTAACTTTCATTTTGCTACATATAATATTTTTCTATTAAACTTTAAAAGCATATATCATTATATAACGACAAGTTTTATGGTTATATGTTCCGCATATATACACCTTTTCATATGTGATTATATTTTATATATATGAAAATATTCCTTTGCATATACTTATATTGATGCGAATCTAAAATTTTCATTGATCATTGATTTCATTCACTGTATATTTGAAACATGTAAATATAAAATTGAACATACATACAGGATAAGAATTATTTTAAATAGTATATATACACACATTTGTCTTGTATTTATATACAAATTTACATTTTCTATGTGTGCGCAATCCTTTCATATATAGAAAGTTTTAAATTGTTTAAACGAAATGGTTTTAATAATAAATAAAAGTTTTGTTTTTTTTTATCTGAAGACGACAGATTGAAAGCGTTGATAATTTACATATACAAAAAAAAACATTGTACCAAAAGTGAATTCGAATATAAATTTCTATATATGTATATGGGAACAGGTCGTGAATTTTTAATGTAAAATAAAATTTGTATCCTTTAACAAAGCTATATATAGAATCAACCAATCGAAATCCAAATAAAAACACATGTAATTAATTTAGTATTTTTAGCGATAATTTGGGCTTTGAAATATGCAAAAGAAATTATAGGGAAATTACTACCTTTATTTTATTTGAAACGGACTGGTGTTAAGATCAAACACTCGTAAAACATACTTTTTAAAAAACAACCATCGTTTTATTAAAATCGTTTTTTTTATAGAAAATCCTCGAATCACTTTGTCATTAATTAAAGGGTGAATTTACGTAAAATATAACAAAAAATTAAAAAAATCACGTTTCACCTGTAGCATACATTTTGTTATTAGTATACATTTAGCTTGAGCATGTTATATAGACAGGACATTAACCAGGAGCGTTGATAACTATTGAATAATTGTTCGTAATTATAATATAATAATAATAATTGTTAGCATAAATTGATTGGGAAATTAAATTCCCAATATGATTAACGATCATTTTCATAAAAAAAATCAAAGTTAAAATAAGCATTTTACTTTTCGTATATATAACAAAATATATAATTATATATATTGTTCATCTATAAAAGAATATTTTTTCTGGCATTGATATAAGATTTTTATTTTTAATTTTCAGAGATATATTATATGAATTTGAAGATAGTATTTTATTTACATTTATTTATATATACATACTTATTTGCGGTTTTTGTTAACAAGATTGCACTTTTATTTATATATCTAAGTTTTATTTTTATTTTCAAACTTAATATTTTTAATTAAACTTAATAGGATACATACTTGGTCTACCCATGTATGTACACATTATGTATGTATATATAGCTTAATCCGCAATGTCTATATATTATATATATAGTAAATAATTTAATATACACACTATATATATATATATATATATATAACTTGATATATACATTACATATATAAATGTCTAATATAATGTATATAATTTAGATAAAAAGATTTAAGGTATTTTATATATAAACACAGTTCATATATACTCAGAAATGCATTTTAATATATTTTTGTTCGCATACATATCTATATATGGAAAAGTACATATCATATATACTATATTCGTAATGTGGTTGAAAAAGTAAATATATTAGATGTTATAGCATATATATGGAGAGAAAGAAAAGTCATAAAACTTGTATTAAAGATAACACAACGAAAAATGTTAACCATTCAGCATTCAACCAATTTAAGTAAGTACGATATATATTTATATAGAATATAGAGTTAAAATAGAAAAGTTCATTTTAGCACATTATTCTTGTTGGTCGATAATCGTACATTTTTTGAGCAAGTTTTATATGGATACCTTATTATCAATATATATAAATAAATGTAAAAGGATAAAAATTTTTAAGTAAAAGCTCTTGTAATAAATATATAATACAATTATACTAAATTGTACCCGCTATATATACTAAATATTCTTTTCATACATTTTTTTTTCTTCATTTTCTATTTGATTTTCTAACCAAATATACTTTCTTAAAGTTTTTTTTTCTATATATACATATGATATATACAAAATATAACCGCATATATATATGATATATTCCCATAAGTTTTGTGTATGTGATTTTGTTTTATGTTGCACGTAAACAAATCTTTTAGGTTGCACTTTTAATTATAAATATGTTTGGTATACATAAAAATATAAAAAAAACATATCTGTATTATATGATGATATATAAAGAAAAATGTATATTAAATAATCCTCTTATATAACAGATGATCTCTTATATAATATAAATGTATATTTTTATTTTTTTGTGTAAATTCATATATAAATAAAAATATATTCAGTTGAATTTGACTTAACATAAAACATTTAATTAAGATCAAAAGTTAATACGAGATAATAGAAAATATAATATTTTTGTATCTAAATACATATATGTATCTTTATAACATCGCAGACACATTAAAATGTATCCTTTTATATACATATATATTATATATACTAAATTAATTTTGTGGATTTATCGAATAAAGTATATTACATGAATATATATATATATATTTCTAATATATATCCTTTGCATTAAATTATTACGAATCCAATATACATATGACATGACAATGATGATTGTTAGACGTCGTTTAATCTAAAAAATAAATTAATTGTAAACAAAATGCAAGGGAGTAATTATATAATAAGTGAAAAATAAAACAAAAAAACAAAAATGTATTTACTTTTATATATATAAAAGCAATCGACCTTTAAATTTTCGCATATCTACTGCACAATTTATAGCGCTTAATATTTAAGTGAAAGATGTTATAAACTCATTATAATTTTTAATATCTATTAATTAGAAAAACATTTTGGATTAAATATCTGCTCATTTTTTTTAAGATTCAAATTATGCATGACTTTACAAGCAGTATTCGGAAAATAATCTAAGGTACCATTTTTATCACTTTTCTCCCGAATTGGAACTTTTATCGTGAAAAATCAAATAAAAAATTCTGAATTTCCATCTTTTCCGATCGTTTGTCTTAACTATTTCTCGGAAACTATTCGACCAATTATGCTGAACTTTTCAACATAATTATTTTTTTTTGTAGAGCTCGTTTTTATTTCTCATATATCTCAATGATTTTTTAAAATATTTATTTGAAATTTTGGGTATCGGGGTTTGGTATCAAATGTTAAAAATTACATTCCAGGAAATTTTATTCTGATATCAATCCAATCCATGGGACCTCTTGTAAGCTCATGGGATGCAATTCCAAGAGAAAATAATAGATCTCGTTCTCGTTCTGTTTCTAACTAATAGACTTGAAATTTTGCATGTGTTGGTTTCATGAAAAAGAAAAACCTTTTATATCAGGGGAAATTTTTCCTAATCCCATACAATCCAGGAGCTCTCTTAAAAATCTCAAGGGATGATTAATGTCGCATAAATAATTATAGTAAGATAATATATAAATAATGATTTTACATTATAATTTTGGTGTTTTTATAAAACCACATATGAATATATAATTACCGTATCCCACACCAAAAAAAAAATTCTCTATTATTCATTTCATTTCTATTTTATATTTCTATATAGTATATTGTTATTTGTTTGCTTTATAAAAATTATTTGTAGGTAAAAAATATATGGATTTAATTTTAGATTCAAAAGTGTATTTGTTGTTTATATTTTGTTTTTTTTTTCTATTTTATTTTTGGCGTTATTAAAAATGTAATAAAATTGTTTGGTGTTATTTTTTTTTTTGTATATGCGGTTGAATGAGAATAAAAAGTCATATAAATAATAATATAACATATACACAATTGTATTTTTTTTTGGTATATAAATAAGGAAAACTTGCAATTTGTCACATATTTTTTGTCCATCTATACGTACGTATATAACAACTATATTACTAAAACGTGTTTGTTTGTATTTTATACATTTAATAAAAATGTTACCTTTATTTTCCTATATTTTATTATTTATATTTATTTATTTATTTATATTAATATATAATTTTTTTATTTGTTTTTCTATATGCATTTTTAAATGAAAATGTATAATAAATATACGTGTGGGCTTCTTGTGTTTTCTAACTTGTGAAAATACGTACAACGTATACGGTGTACACAAAACCCCAATGATTTCATATACGTATATAAATTTTATAATTTTTCCACATATGTAATATTATGGATATATTTACGTAAGTGAAATATATGGCGAGGTTTGCATTAAATAAGAATATATAATTTAAAATAAAAAAAAAAGCTTTTTTAATCCCAAAAGTAATAACGGATATTATATGATATGTTTATGTATATGTTTTGAAGGCTTTTGAGGAAGCAGGTCGTTAAGAAAATGGCGATTTTTTATGCTTTCCGAATATATTACCAAAAAAGTGATCGCCAAAATCACAAGGTCATTTTGTTTATAATAAAATCGATTATATTGAAAATCATTAAAAAGGTATTATAGAATGAAACATTTGAATGCCGTATTTTTTACTGATGATCGTTGCTTATTACTAATGTGTATAATATTCAGTCTTTACTCGGGAGTTTCCCTCCTATAATGTATATGTAACGTTTTTAATATGTATATTAAAAATTTCTCTAGAGTATATAAAATAAATATATCTATATAAATATATATATATATGTTCAAAATGTTGTAAATATGAAATATTATTTATTATACGCATAACATTACTATTATATTTATTATATATATTACAATATTATTACATATATATGCATAAATTAATGAAAAGAATTATATTAAATTTATTGTATCAACTATTTCTCAAAATATCAACTAATATTAAATTCTATCTATATATAAGAGACAAAATACCTATACTTTGTACTTTGTAAAGCAATTATACGTACATAGAAATCGAAATTATATTATTCCATGTGATGTATTGAATATTTTTTTGCATTTAAAGTTCGATTTGTTTCCTCTTTTGATATTGCTTTACAGAAAAACCTTTAATCGATATTCAAAGTTTCAAAGAATATGATTATTATATTTGATCAATAACAAATTTTGGAAATTACACTCAATTAAAGAATTTATGCCTATAGAAAAATTCAATTTTTTTAATTATTTTACTTTATTTTTATGGACAACTTTTTATAATATTATTTTTTTTCTTTTTATGTACAGGTAAGAGTCTAAAGAACAATGGCATTTTTTTTAATAATGGTATATAAACAATAGTTATTAAATCATAAAAACTGTAAGTTATTAATTTTATTATAGTTTATAATTTATTAATTGTGAAAAATTCAAAATTTTATAACTATTTTCTACATTCATGTGAAACATTGACATTGATATACATTTAAGAAAGATTTGTGAAAAAATTCAAATACCGTCTAAATCTTATGTATGTGGTAAATGAGGTTTTAAAAGTAACGTTTAACATGTGGCTTAACTTCTGATAACATTTTCCATATATTTTACTGTGTTGCTAGCGGAAAAATTACGTATTTTAAGTGCAGACCTTAAGCAGTTTTTTAAATGTCCCGATTTTCCATTTCTATCAAATTTTTAGGTATCATAAAAGAAAACACATTTGAAATATCATGCATCGTTTTCAACCGCTTTTCCACTTGGTTTATCACTATATACATTCAAAATTGCAGTGAATGAATGAATTGAAAAATAAAACGTTGTCAAAATAAAAATATTTAATATGAATTTCTATTATAATAATATATTAATGCAATTTAAATTGTAATACATTTATATAATTTACTAATGTACTATTTATGTTGTATATCGTGTTAGAAATCGGTTCCGAATCGAAAGGATAAAATTTCTTTTATACTAACAGTTTAAGATATAAGTGTAGATACGAATTGAAAGAATTTTCCAAGTGTTTTTAGTTCTTTAGAAATAGTGTCACTTTCCATTAACACATTCCCTATTAAATTTTTCATTAAACACACTATACACATATACCATACATATATATATCAAAAGCATTTATATACCCCTATGAAAGAAAATTACCTTTGTTTCAAAAGAGAAATATACTTTGATATCACATATCATTAAATATAAACTCATGTATGTGTATGTGTATATTATATATATGTAGAAACTTGAATTAGATTTAGAAGAAATGTTTAAAAGTTTTTTAAAACTTTTAAAAACTTACGAACTATATAAAAGTATATTTGACTATATATATATAATATACATTGTGTATTGCAGATACACAAACATTAGATATATATATATATATGGTGAAATGTAAAATATTTTAAGGTAAAACTTATTAAGATATACTGTTTTTGTGTGTATATATATACGCGTTTATATATATATATTCTATATGTATACCGACATTAAAACAAATTCAAATATTTTCTTATATAAATTATAAACAAATGGTGTATATATGTAACAAAGAATAACTATTAAAAGTATTTTTAATAATCTTTTTTTTTCTGTTTTGCTTTTTTTTTGCGTTAAATATTATGTGAATATATATTATTATTAAGAAATTCATCATCATCGCATATACATACATATAGAGATTATATATATATATATATATGTGATATATGAAAATGACTATATATAAAACTTAATCTGCGGTATTAATTATTATAATTTTTTAAATATTTTTTTGATAATGGAAATTTCATTAAAAAAATATATAAAATTTAATGTTGAAGAGAAGGAAATTTCTTTGTCCTTAAATTTCATTTTTAAAACTATTCTTTAGATCTATATAGATAAGATATTATCTGACGTAATTCAAATTGAAAAAATTATGTAAATAATAAAACAATATAACTTCTATATATACAAATTTACATAAATTAAAAAAAATTGATTGAATAATACGTTAATATATTATTATATTATACCTTTTATCTATACATCTATGAAGTGTTTTCATTTTGACTTTATAATATCGTTGAGATAATATATATTTATTGCTGATGTATTATGTTATAATAATATTATATACACGGTGACATTTTTATATTCATATTGAATTGATATTTTGTATATATACTAAACTGAAACCATATTAGTATATAAGGAAAAATAACAATCCATATACCAGAATATATATACAGCAAAAAAAAGGATATATACACAAGTTATCGAAATGTGATATTATAAATGATATTTTTATAAGGATATATATTTTTGATATATACATCGATATATTATAAATAAATATACATTATATATTTAGAGACGATGAAGCAAATATATCCATCCATATATGTATATATATATCGTATAATGTATATACATTTATATTTTCATATCATAAGTAAAAGATTATATATATATATATATATATATATATATATATAAAGAAGAAATTCACCTAAAAATATATAATCTATCAATAAATCTTGATAAAAATTTGTAATATAAAAGATTTCCCATATTATTTTTTTTTCTTCAAGTATGTTCTCTATATGTATTACATATATGTATATAAAAAAAGACCTATCCTAGATATACATGAAATATTATAAATTATAGTAAATATTTTTGGAGTGCAGCGCAGAATATATCACAAAATGTTGTCCTGAATATTATATCATATACCCCAAATTATTTATTTTTTTTTATTTTTTTAATAATTTGTTATTGAAAATCGATCGTTTAGTATAATATTAAATTTATTTATTTATTTAACATATATCGTATATATGCATAAAAAAGCCATTATATAATATATCATACATCATTTTTTTTCAACCCATTTATAACCCCCTCTTATAAGCGTTAATAATATATAACATATAATAGAATCAATTGAATGGATTCTAAGTTTTGTATTTCTTTCGTTTTGATGCAGGATTTTTTTTCTTTTAAATGGGAAATAGTAATACAACCAACAACAAAAAAATGGTGCAAAGGTGTGACAGTAGAATTTATTATAACATAAAACTGTTGAGAATAGATTTTTTGTATATCAATAAATAAAAAATAAACGATATTGTGGAGCGTAGGAGAGTTGTTTAGAGTTTTCCGTATAAGGCAAGTTGTTAAATATTCAAGATAAAATTTAATAAATTAATCACTTACTCTTTAGAAAGTATCAACCTTCAATTTATACGTTCAAAGTATACGTTTTGTAGCAATCTAACGTTTAGTGACCCAAGTCACATTGATTTTAGTAAAGGTACTTTTGTAATATTAATAAAAATAATGGAAAACCCTAACTGTCGCGTATATTCAGCGGCATTGCAATACTGTTCAAGGAAAGTAATGCCTTGAAAAGTGGTATTCCGAATTTTATTCATTGAGACAAATGGTAGAAAAGTGGTTTGCTGATTTTAAAGCGGTTTTAACCGAATTTTTGTCTAAAAGTTGTTGTTTTATGATAGTCATATTACGAACTTATTAAGTGTATATCTAGAATTCGGTAGAAATCATCGTGACGTGAAAAATGTGTACCGACGACCCAAACGATAGGATATTCTGAAAGGTAAACAAATTTATTATTTTACAAAAAAACGGATTTTTTTGAACAAAATTTATCAAATATTTTAGAATTACATCCGCATTGTTGTCATTTTCATTGCATCATTTTAAAACGCAAGTTTAAAAATCGGTTGAGTTTTTCAAAGGGCTTAAAGTGCGAACTTGGTCCAATTTTTCCAGTTACAGTAGTATATATAAAACAACCAAATATGTGTACGTCGTGTGGTACTGTCCAGAAAATAGAATAAGTTTTCACATACACTTTTTGGTTAAAATACGGCTAATTGCTTTTGAAGGAATTCGAATCGATTTCAAAATTTTCTTCTATGATAAATCAGAAATCGATTGCATTATAATACAAAGAAAATGAAAAACGATTGCTGTAATTTGAAAAATGGAAAATTAAATTTTCCGGAAAATTTTGGTTAAAAATACATTTTTTTTATGTAGAGTATATCCTATAAATATTTTCTCACGTTCCGTCACTACTAGGAATATATTTTATCCTTTCAATAAAAATTTGAACCAATAATTTTCAATTCATAAAAAATTGTATAAACCGAAATACGTAAAATTACATAAAATTCATTCAATTTCCTATATATGTATAGACATAAAATTCATCATTCGATGACTTGACCGCAAAGATCGTTTCAATTATTTTGTAGCAAAAATTAATCAAAATATTTAGCATTAATTTATCTCAAATTCGTTTTTTTTAAATTGCATAAGGTTGTAAAAAAAAATTTTAGATCAATTTTTATATATTCAACTACTAATTATAAAAATTTTTTAATTATTTTCGATAAAATTTCATTCATACATAAATAAATTGTGATTCATATATGTAATGCGTGCGTATATATATTAAAATATATATCTATAAAAACATAATTTCGGTTAAAGTTAATGAAATAACAATTATAGCTCGTTTAGTTTTATTTATTATATAAAAAATTTATGTTAGAGTATATGCTCTATATAATCCCGCAAGATTTAGATATAATAAAACGTATACGCGATTATAAAATTATCCGTATTATTATAATTGTCATATAAAATTAAAAATAACATAATAGAGAATATAATTAATATTTTATTATTTCGTTCATCATCGCATAATATGATGTTTTGTTACATATGTATAAAAACCGGGTTTTTGTAATATTTTAATGTATATATTATAACAATTAAGGATATTATTAACATAATACTTAACATACATATATACGTATATAACGTAAATGATTACGTGTATTTTTATGTAATTGTACCTACACGCATTAATGTGTATATGGATATATATGTATATAGTTATGCATATAATGATATTATTATATACCATTTATTATATATAAATCACTTTTTATAGCATTGTATAAGTCCATATAAGAGATATGCTGACAATGTAAGTTTAACAACATATATTTACCTATCTTTATAACTATATCTTTATACATATATATATATATAACGATATAAGGTATAAAATGTTCACATGATAAAATATATACACATGGATGGAGGTATATTTATTTATTACTTGTATATATATACATAATAGGTATATATACGATGTGCTATGAAAAATCTGAAATAGCTTCTTAAAAAGCTATTGAAGACAGGAAAAAAACGCTTTGAGATTTTCTTATTTTTTTTTCTTTCTATTTTAGTTCTAATGGGATTTTCTTTTTCCTATTTATATATAGAATCTTTTTTTCTTCTTCTTATCTTTCTTTTAAATTCTTATATATATGCACGATTGTATATATATATATTTATATAACTAATGTATATATATATAAGCAAGTAAGTTTATGCAAGCCAATTTAAAATTTTTAATTTGAAATTATTGATTGTGTATAAGTATAAGTAGGTATATCTATACAAAATAAAGACGAATATATAGCGATATATATGCGGATAATATAACGAACTATATATATACATATACATATACATAAAATGGATGAGATGAAAGTAATTTTCAATGTATAGCAAATAATAATTCTTAGAATAGAAAAAAAAATATACAAAGTTAATTTTTTTTTCTGATATTATATATATTTAAAGAAGAACTTCGTAAACATACAAAATTAATTTATTATATATAGATATTTTCAAATAGCTATACATAAATTTGTAGAATATTGTCCAATAAAATATACCAACAGATATTAAATACATCTTCTTATCTATATATACATTGGAATGAATCAATAATTTTCATATATTAGTGAAATTGTATTTGAATAAAGTTTTTACAATTAATTAATTTTATTACAAATTTTTACGAATATATAGTATTTGTCATATCACATATAGGTTATTATTATACATGGTCACTTAAACATTATTGTCAGATTTCCACTTGATATAATTACCGAACTCATACACTAAATAATATCCTTAAATTTTAACTACTAAAAATTTATATCATTTTTTATATATGCATATTATTGTAATTATATAGTATATATAATATAAGTATATTTTATAACTCACTTCAGTTTTCATGTATAGACATTTAAATTACTTTATATAATTAAATATAACTTATAAATAAATGTGTTTATAATTTAAATATTTGCTTGATAGATTTCATTATATTAAATTGTGATTTCATTATAATTTTAAATGGATTTTTTTATAATGAATCGGGAAATGTGCTTTAAATAAAAACTTTTAAGTACCATAAACAAAACATTTTTTCAAGAAATAATTAAAATAAAATTGTATAATGATATGGATGTATATAAATAAATAACAAATATTATAATATATTGAAGAAATTGTCTATAAATATTGTATAGATTAACACATTTAATCAAATTTGACAATTATATATAAATATATTCCTTTAATTTTCCATTCACACCCAAAGCATGTTTATTTTAAATAGGTTTTACCCTTTTATATAACTAAAAATATACTAAATACCAATAAATCTTATAATATCTTCCGTAAATCGGTCGACTTGAAGCGTTTTGATATTCTATTTCTCTCTATACATTATTCAATATTTATGTTTATAAGTGTATTTGCTAATCTGTTGTGATAGTTGCTACTAAATATGTCAATCTCTATAGCATATATATACTCTTCTTGGACATATTTTTTGGAAATTACTTTCAGTGATGTTACGTACCGTGTATTATAAATTCCCTCAATATGTACTTTTGACTAGAATATTTCTAGTACCTCAATATTAGAATTGCAGGCCGTTCCCCAAGCAGCGCAATTCCGTAAGTTTAAATTGGTGTTAACTGTTAATATTGTTTTGCATAATAGAAATTTAGATTATCTGCATGGATATGAAACACATTCATTTCTATATATATATATATATACATATAATAATTTTCAATTTCATAAAATTATTCATATATTTCATATGAGATAAATATAAATTCCATCAAAAGAAATATATAAATAATTCTGTAAATATTTAACAAAATTTTATAAAGTAAAATTGCATATGATAAAAATACAGAAAAAAAATAACAACACAGGACATATAGATAAAATAAAAAATAAATATAAAGGATATGTGATATATGGGGTGGAGTAGGTAAATAAATATCTGTATATACTATATTTATTTATATATATATATACGAATGACATCTAGAAAATTTTAAAAAGTTACAAACGAATCTATTCAATCTATATTTATTATAAATATATACATATAGTAGGTATATGTAAATAATTCCATCATACATATGTAGAAATTATATATATTTATATATAGTTTTGTAAAGTATATTCATTTTTATAAAACATCTGTTGTTGATATAAACCAAATATATATTTATATATAGATACAATATCGCATATATATAAAATGAACAAGTATAAAAATATTATACGTTATGCACATGCAATATGCACTTTTATATAATAGATATATGTGAATATGTGGTTAAAGTGTGCCAATGCATTTTCAAAATAAATTGTATATATGTAACAACAGCATAGAGATAAGATACAAAAAAAAATAAATAAAATAAAATAACATGAATAATTCATTATTTCGATTTTCAATTTTTCTAATATATATAGTATAAATTCTGCATTTTTATATTTTATTTTTCTTTCAATTTTATAATATTTATTTTGTTAGATTGTCGTTTATGAATTTTGACTTTGAACCATCTATCTCTCTATATATATATATATATATATTCAATATAAAATGTGCTTTGAATATATATGTGTATTTGTACAACAAAATGAAAATGTGAATACATTTTATTATCATAAATTTTTGTATTATAATTTTTATTTTGTATTATCGATTTTATTGCATATAAAAATAAAGTGAAATAAAGTTCAAATTAAGTAAAGTTTTGTTCAATATTTTTATTTTAGTTTATTTACACAAATACAAAGAACCACAAAGAATTTGATTTTTTTGGGGTCCGAACATCAACCTTTCCTTCCGTTGGTTGGTTTCAAATTGTAGTGTCTTTACTATGTTGGTAATTACACAACTATCGCATATGAAATCTGAAACTCGGCATGATAATCTAAATTGTAAAGTAAATCGAAATACGCAAATAGAAAAACTTTGATTTAAATTTAAGGATTGATTACATTTTTTTTTATTCTCACCGAGTTTTTCAATAATCTAATTTCTTAAAACATATTGTATTTCTTCTAAGATGCGTCAATTATATATAAATACAAGGAGACATTTTTTTTTGAAACCTTTGAATTAAATATACAAGACCGATTATTATAATAACGAATATTTATAAAAAAATCTCGTATCCTAAATTTGAGGAACTCCAAAACGTTTTGATTTATTTATTTTATAATCAAAATTATTATCACTTTTTTAGAATATAACAACAATATCGAATTGAAAATAATAATTGTAATACACTAAAAAATAACCCAGGCACTTTCATTCGTAAACTTTTATTATATGTATATCACTACTGATCTTATTCAAAACATCCTATTAATCTTTTTTTGCCGGGGCATTGTATAAAAGTTGTATCGTTTTAAAACCATTTATTATTTATGGCATTTATTACTTCATCACTTTCATCAAATAATTATTCGTATCATAACATAACAAATTTTGTTGACTGCGAATTATGAAATAACGCGTGCTAAAAATAAGATTATTGATGCATTACGATTGATGTAATAGAAAATTATGTTATAAGTAAAGTCCAAATTTGACCCGTTTCAAAGTGAAGTGAAAAATGCATAAACTTTGATCATTTATCACATCGCAATCTTTACGCCCGTTTCCAATACATCGATATTATTATTAATATCAACATTTATATTAAAAAAAAATTCCATTAATGAAAGTTACAAATTGTTAATTTTAGTTAAATCAATTAAAGTTGTATAATTTATAATATATTTCGATTCATAACATAAATAAATTAGCGAGTATTATACCAAACATAATGATTTCGCACGTCGATTATCATTGAATGATTTTTAAATTTAAAATTTATATATTACTTATATATTTTATTTTTTTGCACATCAGTTTATAATTACAAAACTTTTGTAATATATATAGAATTTTTTATAATTATAATTTGAATTCATCTAAAAATATTGTTAGCATATTCTGTGTATGCGGAGTTACCATTCACGCATTTATTTAATTTAACCATCGTACTATATACAGACAAATACATATTTTACCTACAAAATATAAATATATATTAACAACAAAAAAATTTTAAATAAATTTCTGGTCCATGTATATTTCTATATCAGTAAAATATCAGCTGAAAAAGCAAAGAAAAGATAAAGAAAAAATATATAAGAAAACGTTTTTTGATTAATATTACAAGAATAATTTTTAATTGGGTCATTAATTAATTTTGAGTTTACTTTTTACATTATTATATAAATATATACATACGAACGAATCTAAGAACAACCCATATTTGTATATAAGTAATATTTATACTTTATAAAGATATGTATTTCGTGTATTTATATTTACAAAGAGTTTTATACGCAAGAAGTGTATATAACGAACGGTATATAACTTCAGAAAATTTTGAACAAAGGCACTTGTTGGTTTTACCTTTTTTCTGTATATATGTAAACATTTTGTATATACATATATATATATTAAATTATTAATATTATATACATTTTTTCATTTTTAGATTTTCCACTGACGAGCAATACTTTAGGGAGATTGTCAATAATAATTTTCTGAATACCTAGCCGTTTTTTTTTCTTTTTACCCAAAACCAAAACATTTTTACTGCCTGTTTTTCTCTGCATATATAACATTGTATATAATCTATCACTATCTATGTATTTTTTTATACATATATAAATATACTTATCATTTTTTTTTTTATTTTATGTATTAGATGAATTTGATATTATTATAAATCCATCATACGGATAGATACATAAAATACATAAATGTACAAATTCAATGAAGCGAAAATTATAAATGATACCAACATAACGAATATAACCTATATGTTATATTATTATTTATATGATGTCACATATTTATGTCATTTTATAACATGTGCATATACATTTATACATGTATCGAGAGATAGATGGATAGATATATTTGCTGAAATATTGATGTATAATCCATATATAGATATAATAACTGAATATATAGAAATTTATATTTTTATATATTAATCATATATAGAAAATATATTCTTCTTTTATAAAATCAATAATTATGCGATTAAATAAAAGAAAAAAATTTTTAATAAAAAAATGAATTTTCTTTTTTCTTTTTTTTTTTTAAATTCAATTTGAAGCATTAAATTATATATAGAGTTTAAAAATATATGCAATTATCGTTATGTATATTATAGCATATAGCAAGCAGGTATATACACAAAGAAAATATATGCATGATATATTATTGTTATAGTGGATGATGGTGGAAGCTCACAGAATTAATGCAGAAAGAAAATTAAACTGTATTTTCAACTTAAAACTATTTTATATATATAAAAAAATACTAGTACTCGATGTTGTTAACACTCATGTCATTAATACTTTCACCATTGCTATATATATGCATGTTCTATACTTCTAATATTACAAGTTACAACATGATATACTTCTATATTTTAAAGCATACCCAATGTTTTTTTTTTTGCCTTTTGAAATATAATATGTATGTAAAATTTTTCTGTTTTATATTTTTTTTAATACTCGCAGTCACAGGGAGAAATTTTATTTTTCCATATAATACAATAGTTTTATATAATATCTATAGTATATAGATGTATATATATAGAATATATATGTCTATATATAAATATATAAAAAAAGAAAATAATACTCTATAGACAATGACCCTTCCGTAACATGATTTTTCCCTGTATTTTTTTTTTTTATATATTTTCTTCTTTTTTTTCGTTTGTGTGCTTGCTTGTGTGTCGTTTGCCTTTTATTTTTTTTTATTTTATGTATGCGTTTGTGTTTGTGTGTTCTTTTTCGTTGGCCTTTGTCTCTTTTGTAATCCGTAATAATTTTTGTCTTTAAGCAGGATTTTCCTGAAGTTAACTGCCACTTTGGTAAAAAGATATCATCCATATATATTTTAATATCATGTATATTCATATATCTGCGTATGTATGTGTATATATAAAATATATTTTATTTTATTTTTTCATATATAGGATATAGGATATACTTATTTTTATAGAATAGATAAATCCGTATAAAGAGGATAAAGTAAAGTAAAATAAAAATAATAAAATAATATAATTTTTTCACACATGACATATTTATTTAAATATACAAATAAAGGTATTATAACATATATAACATATATATATATATATTATATATTCCTAGGTTTTCTGTTGGTCAAATGGATTTTGTGAACCTATTCACATACGGTATATAGATAAGATTTTTGGGTTGATGATGCGATTTATGAAAAGAATTGTGATTTTCCTTTTTTTTTCTCAATTGGTTTCAATATCAATAACATAGCAATATATATAGGTGAAATAACTAGATGTATAAATTAAAAACTTGATGCGGTTACGATATCAATTCGAACGAATATTTTGTTTAAAATGTTCATTTATTTTTTTTTATTTATATATTTGAAATTGAATGATGTTGGGGTTTGTACCATTTAGATGTTGAATTTTACAGGATCACAAATTTATTTGAATTTTCACTCTTATCGAATGGAAAACTGCAGATATCGTTTAATGGACCAATGGGATCATTTTTTCTATGAATTATCCAGAGGAGCAAGCGATGTGAAGGCTTCGATTTGTGCACAAAAGAACTGCGAGTGGAATAAAAAGCAAAATTTTTTAAACAAAAAAAGAATCGGTGAAGTAGATAATTTTGCTGTGTGTACATTTTGCCGTGTTAACTTAATTTTCTCTTTTTTCTTTAAATTCTTTTCATATAGATATTTTTCTCTTGACCACAACGCGAATCATTGGTATTTCCTTATTGAAAATAGATTGGTTGGTTTTATTAGCGTCAAAAAAAAAGAAAGATTTTTATGTTGGTTTCATAAATAGTTGGTTTTTAACTGCTTGGGTAATTATAGCCCTACGATCAACCACATATGGAAAATATATATAAATCGGCGTATAGAATCAGATTAAAAAATAACCGAAATTACATATAAGTTTTCATATGTTTTCCGAATGATTTTTTTGTTTTTACCGAAAGGGGCTCCCTATTAATGTTGTCCACCCTCGGTTCAAGTGGTATCTTAGATTGTCTGCGAGTCCTTTTACTTTTATCCATCGTGTCTTATGTTTGGAAATAATCCAGTTATCGAATAGTTCCTTTGCCATACTCCTACTAAATGCCGTCCATCCCAATATGTCTTTCATATACGATCTTCAGAATGAATAGCAAACAAAAGCTAACAATTTTGTCGGAATTTTATGTTGGATGTTTTAGCAACTCACAACGGACGAGTTAAACAACTTTTCTTATTTATATGAATAATAAATACAAATGGTATAACATTATATTATACAAATATTTTTTTTTCCGCATTTAAAATGTCTATAATTCATTTTGTGTTGTAAATATTTCTATGAATTGGAATATAATGGTTATTTATAATTTGTGAACGGGCGTTTCTTATAAACCAGGTGATTTGATAGTTTTCTTTTGTACTTCTTAAAACAAATTTCCATATATACCCTAAATTCTATAATTTTTTTTTAATTATTCCGATATCTAAACTCAAAAATACAAAATCGTTCTTCATCAAATATATATAATTATTATAATTAATCACAATTAATTGGGTTTCGTTTATATACATATTGTATATAAAAAAGTTTCAAATAAAAGAATTGTATTTTAACAAAAAAAAAATTAATTAATTTTAACTTATATATATACTAAATTTAATTTACCATATATTATTTATTACTGCTAATTGTTTTGTGATGACACAACTCAAATAGATTTCTCTTATTATTAAATAAAAAAAAAAAGTATATAACAAAATTGAAAGAGTTATATTCATATAATATAGTACATAAACATATAATTCAAAAATAAACCTTTTTAAAAATATTGAAAAAATAAAAATAAAAAAACATATTTTAATTTTACATTTCATATCCATTTCTTATGACAAATAATTTATATAGTAGATATATTCATATAGATGTGTTATGGAAATGTTATATACACCAAATGTGTAAAGAAAAACTACTTCAGATATGACTATATATGTATATAGCATCGCACATTCCACTTTACATGTTTATTTATAACAAATATTATATGGATATGAATGAATATATATCTGTATGTATGTTTAAATGTATATTATAAAAATACATTATTATACGTCTGTCTAAAATATATGTATGGCTATGTATATACACTTAAAAGAAAAATCTTTTTATAACAATTTATGGAATATGATGGAAAAAAAATTTTTCATTTTTACCCTTTTTATCATAATTTTATTTTCACTTAAATATATATTCATATATCTCTAAATATATAATAAATATACGTATATATATATATATATATATAGATAGGTATAGGTACTTTATATTATACGTTCATATGCATCAGTATTTTGTTATAGGATAATGTATATTTTTGGTTAGTTTGTAAAATGGTAAAATGGATATGAAATAATCTACATGATACTGCACTACTCCATAATGTTATTAACATATAAAAAGTAAATATAGATATAGAAATATATATATATATATATATATGAATATATATACAATTATACATATATATTATATATATATAAATGGTATAAATATACATTTCAACGTATTTTAAGATATGTATATACGAATATATGTATATTATCATATTATACATCATGTCGTCTATATCTATATATAGTATACATAAATTCAAAAGTGCCTGTGTATAACAGCAACAGCAGCAGTTAGCCTCTTTATATACTTTATATATATATATAGGACTCAAATACATATCTCGTTATATAAATGTATAATAACATTTTTTTTGTATTTAAGATGAAATACATATGGATAAATTGTATATTATAGCTTTTTGAGATGTGCATTATTCCATTTTAAATTCTGTTTACGTGTACTTTTAAAGTGTGTATAGTATATATATAGTATAGAGAGATGTACACATGAAAAAATAAAAAAAAATATATTTATCTATTAGATTGTTGTATATATAAAAAAAAATACTTTAAGTGACTATGCCTTTATATATAGATAAATATTATGAATAAAATAAGGTGTTTTGTGTCAAAAATATATATATTTATAAGCGAAATACTTTGTACATCATTTATGAGTATTTTCTTTTTCATTTCAAATTTTTTTTTTTTGTAAATGTTTTGTATATATATGCCACTCTCCATGTCCTTAAAAAACATTATTTAATATTTATTATATTTATTGTATATACAAAATACATTATATATTTCTATATGGTTATAATGAATAATCTAGTATACTAATCAAATACATATACAGTAGACTTGCGATATACGGAACCGATATATGGAAACTTCGAAATAGGGAACGTTAAAATCAATCAAAACCTCGATATAAGGAACGATTGGTGTGTTTTATCCACGTATTGATAATCGATTTAAATTATGTATTTGTATACTATTTTAATGAAATATTTAACACATCACTCAATAAGTTCGTATAGGATGAATAATAAAACAACAACTTTTAGGCAAAAAATTCGCCTTTACAACGCCTCTCTAACATTTCAATACATTTTTTGTTGAACGATTTATCTTTGGCTTCAAATTACCCTCCATTCTTCTTTTCATCCTATATTGTCCACTCAGCTGACTATCGAAATGACCCATGGAGTGTAGTGATGGATCCATGTTTTATTCATTGTAATATACCCCATGAAAATATTATTTGTATTGGGCTGAAATAAGTTCAAACGGAGGTCTGAACAGATCTTTCTCGTGCTCAAAGGTTTATGCAAAATAATGAATGCACTGCCTTCTGGTATCTTTAATGTGTCAGCTATATCTAACTCGATTTCAATTTACAATCAAAGGCCAGTAACCAACGTCCGTTTGAAGGTTGTTGCTTCTTAAAAATCATATGGATTTGCCAATAGTGGGAGTCTCCTATGTATATGTCTCCTATGAACTTATTGGGTGATGTGTTGTGTTTTCCTGTAGAGAATCATTCGCTTCATATACATATATGTATTGTATTTCTATTGGCTCGGGGTATGGCTTAGAGATGTGCATTTGTACTCAATATATACATAATATTTATGTTGTTTGCGGTTCCGGCCAAATAATACACGTGTAGTTCCATTTTTTTTTTCAAAATAATTTTCATTGAATATCATTTAATTTTAACCCATTTTCACGGTTTGGTGAATCTTTCCAAAACTATTTATTCTATTTCAACATTTTTTATATAGGAAACTACATAAGGAAACTTCGAAATAGGCAACGCATCCACTGCAATCAATTGTTCCTGATATTGCGAGTCTATACTGTATATGGAAAAGAAATATAAAAGATAAAAAACATACATATTTTCGAATGAATTTATTATTAACATATATTATATCTTACCCGTATCTTTATAAATAAAATGAAATATGAATTAAATTTACCTAAAACATTGAAGGATATTCACAGTGCGAATATATAATATATATACTACATATATAGCAAATTAAATTATGTTATTAATATGCAATAATCATAATTAATAAAATAATAAATTATATTAAAACTTAATAACCTTTACATTAATATATATACATAAAACCTCTAATGTGTTTATAGGTATAAGATAAACTATACATGTATATATTCAAAATAAAATAGAAATACAGTATACATGCACCGCATATACATAGTCATAATATTTAAACATTTATTTAGCTGCCTACCTTAACGCATAAAATCTTGTCAATTATGCAAAAGGTCTGTCCATAGTAAGGTATGTATAATAGATAGAATATTTTTGTTTTGGGTCGACCGGTCTATATATATATATATATATATATATATATATATAGTATATACATATATTATATATGCGGGTTACTTTTTGAATTATGTTTGTATTAATTTTCAAACCTATGCAAATATAAATTTTCTCACATTTATAATTTATTTATTTATATATAAAAACACCATTTCATATATGCGTCGTGCATATACATATAATAAACATAAGATTTATTATATATATTAAAATATTCGTTCAAATCAACTTTTGAATATAATTTTTCATTTTCCCATATATATAACATTTTCGGATTTTCCCATATCTTTGTTATATCTTATTGTGTATTATCGCAGTATTATGTATAAGGATGTAAGATAAATGATTATATAAATATAATGTCGCACGAAAAAGAGTTATATATTTTTATATTTAACACCTATATATACTACCATTATATTATATAGTACATTTAAAATGAAAAGTTTATACAACATAAATTAATTTAAATAACATAAAGTAATAAATTTTTTTATTATATTTATAACTCTATAAATATTTATTAATAATTCATTAAATGATTATAAATTTGTGGTCGAATTTGTTTTTTTTTTTATAAAACCAGGTGAAACTATGATTATTGCGATTATTGTGATTTATTTTTTCGATTATTTTAGGAAAATTGAATAGAAAATTTCCAATATTATAATTATGCGGTTTATTTTTATTATTTGTCTAATTGATGACAATATGCCAACCTAAATTTGTTATCAAGTTTCGGGGTCCATGCTTCGAATCCTTCTGAAGACATAAAATATGTATTGTGTTTTTCGGAAGGTTCTTACAGATTTGCATATTTTACCAGACGGTTGGATTTTTAAGAAGATCGAAAGAATTTCTCAATTCTGAAAATTTAGCATTAGTTTATAGGTCTTTCATAAGACCACTTCTAGGGTACAATTCCTACATATGGGCTGGTGCACCAATAATTACTACCCTGCAGTTTAGTGACAAGATCCAAAAACACGCTATTTCGCTGATCAGAAATGAAACAATAACAAATTCCATTAAATCATTGGATCATAGACGATCAGTAGCTTCATTGTGCACATTTTATAGATATTATTACCATGAATGCTCTAATGAAATTTTAAAGCTAATTCCTGAGCCAATTAGCTTCTCTTATAATTCGAGAAATTCACAAAAGGCTCATTCATATTCTGTATCTATTAGTTTTTTGCGAACAAACAGATTTGGAAATTCATTTTTCCCAAGAACAGCAAGATTATGGAATAGTCTCCCTGAACTAGTATTTCCCCCTACTTTTGATTATCAGTTATTTAACTTAAACATTTCATCTTATCTAAAAACTAATCCACCTAAAGTGCAACTTGGACAATTGTTTGAAAACATATGAGTGATTTTTTCTTATTATGAATTAGAGGTTTTATGGGCGCTAAACCGATTCTGCCTTAGTAACGATCAAAAAAAAAAAAACCGTAAAAGCAACAAATTAAGAATCTAAAACAACGGAAGGCTATTGTTGGACGCTAAAACCAATTGTCGGGTGTAGTAGGAAATTGTTTTTTTTTGTTCTAATATACAAATAGATATCGGCTTTAGATTTTCTTTCTTTTCTATACATAAGAAATGTAATGAAATAAAAAAAAAACCCAACAATTAATTGAAATCAGAATGTTCGTTTAAAGATATCTTACAGATTTTTAGGTTAAATAGACACACATTTTATCTTGCCATTTTCATTGCATCGTTTGAAAACTAATGTGTAATATATTCTGGTTTTTCATAAAAGAAAACTGGGAAATCAGATTATTTTCCCAATATATCTATAAATGAAATTGTAAATTTTTTTACTTATTTACAGTTATTGAAAAATAATCCGCATTTATATTGTTGTCTAAGTATAGGTTTTTAACTTCAAATTCAGCATTTTCCAATTCGAATTCTGAATTTTAAAAATCAAATTAATAATTTTCTTGTGGTTCAGAAACATCTACGATCGCAATGTGATTTTGAATTCAAATTGACAATTTTATGTATTTCTTTATATTAATTTAAAATACTATTTAGATGCAAATATTAAATCAAACTTTCATTACACATTTAATTGAAAAATAGTATTCTATCGCATAATCACTTTGATTTTTTTCCATGTTATGCGAGTTTGGATGTAAAAAAAAAATATGTTAAAAAAAATTAAACCATATATAGTTAAATTATATTTTCCCATAAAGCATTATGCATGACTGCAAAATTTATAATCAAATTCATATACTGCGTAAATATATATAAATAGTTAAATATATATATTAAAAAAATCGATGAAATAGTTCAAAAATATATGAAATTGAGTTCACATACAAAAAATAAAAGTAATACTAATATTTTTCATTAATTTTTGTAATCAACCGTAATATATAGAAACTATATTATCTATATAGTATTTTATCATAAAATATATATAGTCTATGTCTAAAGGTCTCTCATATATTATATTTATACATATTATTTTTTAAATTTAAAAATTTATATGTAAATAACACGTTCCATCTATAAATAAATTTGAAAAAAAAACAAATGATTTGATCTGATATAATATTTGTTTATTTTTTACACATAATCATAAATTTTCATTAACTGTGTACAACATCGTATTTAATGTATTTATCGATATGGTTATGGTTATATATGTATATGTATACGAAGTTACATATAACTATGTTATATCCATAAATACACTTTATAATACCAAAACGTATACAATATATATATATAGATAAATGTAAACGCATCATATATTTTCGTGAGGGAAATTTACATATTATTGTATATAGATCAACAAAATAAAAAAAAAATACATACCAAATTTAAACCAAAATACACATATATATATAACGATATAACCATTAAATTCTCTGGTGTTATATTTATATACATATGTATATATATGTGAATATTTATGTGTTTATTTATTTATATGTTTATATTTATATTGCATCTAACCAAATTTTATATATAATATATATATACCTATTACCTATTTTATATATATATACCTTAAATTGATGGAGATATTTTTTTACAGCTCATTTGATGTTGTCGATATTTTCACGACATTTGACCCATGTCATTAGTTTATCTTTTAAATTGTTATACACACATATGTGTAGGATATTATCTCGTAAAATGAAAAAAAAATAATACAAATATTGTATATTATATTATAATGAATATCTACATTTTCACAATTGTAAATTTAATATATGTAAAACTGGGGGGCATAATTTTCACTTCTTCATTTGATATAATGATAATGATCTTATATGTATATAATTATTTATAACATGTATATATAATATAGATACAGTAATGGATTTACATAAAACATAGATAAATAATATACAATTATATATGAAATATGAACATGGTAATGTAATTAATTAATTTCTATATACATACACTTTTTCCATTGGAAATTTAATTGAATTTATAATAAACATATACATATACGATGTTTTAAACGGTTATATACATGAAATTGTGAATCTGTGGTGTAGTTAATGGAAATGTCAACCTAAAATGCTCGCAAAATTTTTTGGGGTCGAGGGTTAGAATCCTATACTGATGAATATATAAAATATGTTTTATGTTTTTCGGTTATTTTCTGAATTTTCACTTAGAGCGACTAATTATTAACAAAGTAAAAGCAACAAATTAAGAAACTAACAAACAGAAGGCTGTTGTTGGACGCTTAAACCAATTGTCTGTTTTAATACGCATTCTTTTTTCTTTTTTAATGCATTTAATAACATTATAATCAATCATCATCAAAAAAACCTTTATAATTCAAAATAACATTTAAACCAAACTAATTTTTTAGTTTTATACCACATAAAACTGTAATGCAAAATATTTCACTTTTTAAGCGTTTGTATGGTTATTTTACCATTTTAGATGTTGTTATATGCTCTACATAAGTTTTTTTACTTAAAATTCCGATAAAATATTGAGGTGGGGCGGGTTATAATATAATATTGAATATACATTAAACAGTTTTTGTGTTATTTTCATATTTGAATTTTCCACGCATCCCGATTTCAATACATTTTTCTCATATGGTATTGCTCGAACGACTAATTACCGACACCGAATAAAAGCATCAAATTATGAAACAGTTGATATTTTTGTCATGCCCTATCATAATTTTGATTCTCATTTGATTTATGGTTAATAAATCCACAATATTTTACAATACACAAAGAAAGTTAAATTGGAGAAAAACGTTTTCAAAATTTGGAAAATTAAATTTTCCGGAAAATTTTGTTCGAATTTTTATTTTTTGCTTGAAAAATTTATTTGTTTTAAAAGCACGTATCTTTTATTTTTTTATATTTAGGAAAATTCATATTCATATTAGTTTTTCTTTAATTCCGTAAAGTGATACTTTTTATATGTAAATAGCCGCAATTTTTAGGAATAAAACACTGGCATTTATATGAACTAATTTTGTGCGTATACATTTTTAAATATTGTTCATTTGCATTTAAACATGCATTGTATATGCAAACACGTATATAAATAATACTTAAAAATTCCACGAAAGCAATTCAATTCATAAATATTTGATGTGACTATATATATTTTATTCATTTTACCAAATATTTTATATATAATAAATTTGCATATACACAAAAATTATACCCATTTCTATTCTATAAACATTTTTAGGCAAATAATATTTTTATTTTTGGTAATGCTTTTAGACTTTATACATATTACCTTATTATTATTATACTGTATACGTACAGGGTATAACGAACATTACAAAATAGCATAACATACCTATATACAATTATTTTAGTTATCTCACGATTTTACTATATTTAATATCATGGTTGCTATTTTAATACTAACTATACGACGAAAACGGTTTTTGCATGAGAATTTTAATGTAAAAAATGTCCTGCAAATATTCATATAAATAAATGACGATAATTTAATTCAACCCGTTAATTGTAATGCCATTATAATAATTACAAAATTCATACTGGATTCTGCCAAATAATAAAATATATTTGGCAAAATATATATTTGGTGTGATGCGAATGTGTATTCTAAAATAGTATCACATATTCGATTTATTGATATAACTATATACAATCACTGCAATGTAATTCGTATTTCTATCCCATTTAAACATATAAAGATTTTGAAATTAATCCACTTTAAATCTATAAACAATTATTTTTTACTTATACTAACTTCCTATAGAAATTTTATTTAAAGTAATACAATACCATCATCCTCGCACATCTTTATAATTAATATTATACATAAAAAGTTAAAGTGTTGGCTTTTTTAACGTCATGAACGATAGACTGTACGTATATATGTACAATTGTTTTTTAACATTATTTGGTTTTATCCTTATCCTGAGAATTTTCTTATATATGAACTTTAATATACAATACGTACATATATTTGTATAGTGCAACTCAAACGCACCTACGAATAAACATATTTATTATTAAATATATATATATATATATGTATGTTAAGTCACCGCGCACAAGAGTTCGTTATTATAAATTTTATATATATAATAAGTAAATGAAGCAATTGCTTATTTTTTTTTTGTTTGCGGTTTGCGGTATCACAAAAGCATTATGAAATTTATATATGTGCATATGGTATATGATGGTTTTATGTGCGGTAAAAACAGCAAAATATTTATGTTTATCAGTTTCTTGAAATTTTTTTGCTTAAACATATAAAGAGGTTAGTACATGCGTTAGCCAGAAATATATATTTTGAAATTATAATATAAGAAAAGAATGTATATTTACAGAAATTCGTATTCGAGTATGTACAAAGTTGATATAATATTATAGATATATAGATAAAGTTACGTTTGCTGAATACAAAAAGTATAAATTATATATTTTTTTGTTTTTTAAAAAGTGTGTAGGTATGCTGGAGCATACATAAATTCGGTGTGAAATGAATACAATGATATATAGTTACAATTTTGTATTATAAATATAATATATAAAACGTTTTAGATATAGATTCATGTGTATATAAAATAGGATAAAACCATCATGTAATGTTTAATTTAATACATATCATAAATATTTATTATTTTAAAGAAGTTGGCAACTTTTTTGAATTGGATTTTTTTTTTTACTTGGAATATCCCTATCAAATGTAGTATGATATATCCTGTTGGCATAAACGCATATATAGTATATATGCCATGTATTTATAAAATATATAAATCAAATTTTGACCATTACATAACAGTTAATATATTTATAAACATATATATAATTATTGAAATAAAAGACAGGATTTTTTATTTATTTATTATATGATTATATATAGATATATTTGTTATACTTTATTGTGTTTCTATATCATAGACAAATAGGGACAATTGTTAGCCATATTTCCTAGAGGTAGAATACGGCACGAATTAGCTCATTTATAAAAAAAACATTTGATCGTGAACTGTAGTAAATTTTCCAGTAAATCTAAAGATATATCCGATTTTCCATCCGAGTTCCGTGAAAAATCAAACGAAATAGCTATACTGTTAAAGTGAACGAACAAATCCTATAAAATTGTTTCTTCACTTCACATTTTAATGTACTTCAAAATGGGACAAATTTTTTTCAAATTTTCTTCTATGAAACATCAGAAATTGATTGAATTTTAAAATTATTCGTGGAAAATGAAAATCCAGGTTCGCCACTGATATTGATAAAAACAGAAACAACTTATATATGACTTATAAATATTAAAATACATTCGTATATCGTTATATTTATATAGTAAATTAGAAAAACATATGTGATAGAAAATTGTTGGTTCAACATTTTCTTTATTTCCATTCCTTTTTTCATAATGTATTCTTTATATATATACGATTGTATAAACAAATAAATGACTTAACTGAATATTGTCATTTATATTGAATGCAATTCCATTTAATTTTTCATCAATTATATAAATTGGATTATAGTTTTATTTTATATTTATTTCTATATATACACATATTAGTATGACAACATAAATATACATACATATGTGTATAAAATTCATTTTTATGTACACATGCAATCATGTATTTATATAATATACTATATACTGCCATTGGTATATATTGTTCTTATAGATGTATAAATCCAAATCCAAAGATAAAATAAATATAAATACGACTAACTGACTGACATACAACTTGGAATATACACAATTGCATCTTATTATATATAAAGAACTTTAAGTATATTTATTGAGTTTATAGTTTTCTTATTCTGTATATGTATAAATAAATACCTAACCTATTTATTTATATATATAAAGTTGATTTCTTTCCATATTATTTCAGTATTTGTTTTATTTTATTATATACATTTTCTTTTATTTTTTTTGTGTTAGTTATTTTATACTGTATATATAAATTTTTACCATCTATTTTCTGTGCATATATATTTTTTAGTGGATGGTTCTAATGGATGTCTAAAATAACATTATATTATATGCACAAAATATGTAATATATTATACAAGACTGCATGGATACTGTATAACATTATACATATATATATATATAGAGACACCGTATGACTACTATATGTATATATAGATTTAATCTTATATCACATAAATACATAATACGTTTATATACACAAAACATATATTGAAATCTTTACATAGGGATATGTATATAGATGTATTGATAAAATTGCAATACAAGATTGTCCAAAAGTATATATATATATATGTATACGATACAACGCTATTGCATTACTGATAAACTAATTTTGTCAACACCAAACAATCAACGGGAGGAAAGTATATAAAGTATATATATATACTATATTGCATAATACATTTTCGATAGAACCCTATTATTTATATATATATATAAATATTCACAACCAAATGGTAAATAGATCATCTTCTAAATGAGAAGAAAATAAATATATTATAATGTTATTCATTATTGTGATGCACAATATATATATATATTTACAAATATACAATATATATATTGTATATTATTCGTATGAAATAAGAACATCAATTTAAATACAATATTTGATATTGTAATTCAACATTAAAATGCATATCTGGCTGCATTGAATTGGTATATGATTTTATTTTCAACTTTGAAGATATTTGCCTTAATACAGACAATGGCGAAAGTAGGCTCACCACATGATATAATTTATTTTTTAACATTCCAACTCCCTTTCACCAAACAACTTTCAAGTTTATTTATTCCCTATATGTGCGAAATACGATTGTTCTTGATACTTCACCAGTTTCATCAACATCATTTATGTTTCTAATAATAATTGAAACAGTTTAGTACACAGGTCTTCGATGCGATGAGATGAGTATTCGAATTTCTTTGTTGATGGAAACAATTCAAATAATGTTATACTAAATTTTTGCTAGCACTTCCTGACTATATCTCCGATTTTAACATCTCCGAATGGGAAGCTATTTTGAATTCATCTTATAAACAAAAATCAAATAATATAATACATGTTGAAAGATTAATATACAATCAAAAAAAAATAAAACAGAATTACTTCGATTTTTTTTTGATGATTTCTTTTATATTTTTTTAAATTACAAACGAATAAACAAATATAAAATAAAATCCATAAAAAAATATATATTTTCGTAACATTCTTGTTATATACATATAATACAAATTCAAAGATTAAAACTTTTTTATATGATTTTTTTTATATCATAATCGAATGTGTTTTGTTTTATATCCCATTCAAATAGTTCAAATTCGAGTATATATATATATATAATGTATTTTCTGCGTTTTAACAAATTAGTAAGACATTTAACAAAACAAAAAAAAAATGTTTATACAAATTCGAAAACGTTTTTAGTTAAAAAACCTAATAAAAATTGTATTTACATAAAATGCATAATAAATTTAAGATTAAAAAAAAATTTTACATCACGCAGCACAGATTTTATTTTAGTTTTCTATATCCGAAAACAAATTCTTTCAGGGAATTCAAACTTATTTATATACACTGATACACATATATGCATACGGTGATGCATTTTAACAATATATATATATATATATATTAACATAAATATATAGATTGAGACAACAGTGCATTAAAGTTACGAAAATAGACTTGCATATAAAATTCATGATATAATAAAATTGTATATATAAATATATATTTAATAAACTGTATTGCATATATAAATCTAAAAAAGAAATACATTTATTACATAACAAATCAAAACATTTTTAATTTACAAATTATCTATATACATATATACGCGTATATGAGAAGAAATGAATTTAAATAATAAAGTGTGTATTATATTATTTAATAATCAAATAAATTACTTAATGTGAATACACAAAAAAAAAAGGTTTATGATTTAAAATGCAATTTGATTTATTATTATATAAATATATGCATATTATAAGAATATAATAAATACTATATTTATTATATATGCGATATGTATCTTTTATATATTATTGTATCTGTATGTGATTTGAATATAATAAAAAATTTAATTTGTTCGAAGAATTTATGCATTTAAAAATATATACAATATGTATATAGGTTTCAATAATATACGAATTTGTATATACAAACAGTTAAAAAAAATTTGTATTCAATAAATAAATATCATATATTTATTTTGTAATATTTTATATTGTATATATAGTATACTAAATTCTATATGATTTATCAATTTATTCACAAAATATAATCAAATAAATCTACCTAAAAAAATACATGGATATTATATAAATTTATATTTATAAGAATTTACATATACTTATTCGATATGTACATAAGTAAATATTTCTGGTATATAGATTAAATTTTATAATAATATTTACTTATGCAAATCGTTTACTATATATAAAATAAAATAAAA
This sequence comes from Dilophus febrilis, assembly GCA_958336335.1. NCBI lineage: Eukaryota > Metazoa > Arthropoda > Insecta > Diptera > Bibionidae > Dilophus > Dilophus febrilis. Next base: position 32,787,561 of record OY284471.1, read on the forward strand.
AACAGAGTGTTAAATTCTAAATATAAAATAATATTTGAAAAAACAAAACATTTCCAGAGATTCTCGCATAACTAAAACTATATACTATAATAGATATTTATGAAGTATAATTATAAAATATAATTATGTTATGAAATCAAATCTATATATGTGAAAATCTTTTTAAATAATAAATAAAAATTTTAAGAATTTAATCGTGTTGATATTCTATAGAAAAAATGTTTCAAATTATATTGGAATTGGAATTACCGATATATATATATAATTGAATTACATACAGAGTTTTTTTTGTGAATATCATCATATATTTTTAATAAATTTAATATTCTCAATAAAATCGCAATTTCTAAAAAAATATTGCAAATACAAATGTTTAAAATTCTATTTGTGAGCTCTAATAAATCCTTTTCTATAACGCAAATACCATTTCCAAGTCACCCAAGATGTACAACCTCATTGAACGTTATTCTATCTCAACCCAAGTTCCCAAGTTATCTGTTATCTTATTTGCATGTTTAATCGTGAAATGAAATGGTATTGATTTTTGGGACGAACCCTAAGTAAAATAATCCGAATTTTCTGAATTTACAATTATATTAGGGGGTTTCCATATAAATTCGTTTTTTAGATTTTTATTATAAAATTTGTGCTATATTGTTCGGTATGGGAAGTTTTTAGAGAATTTAATTATCTATCGAATGAATCCCTGAAAATTATTCTAACTCAACGAGCAATATGAAAATATATAATTAAGATTATTTTTAAATCGGAATCCAACTTATATATAAAGAAAATACAAAATACAAATATTATATTACTTATTCCTTTCATGTGAATATTAAAATATAAACATTTTAGAATGAAATTGAAATTGCGTGTTTAGCAATTTATACAATTGTATAATAGACTTTATATCCTTGGTCTGATGCAACGGTTTTGATGCCCTTGATCTATTCCTTAGATTGAATAGTTTTGCACTGTTCTAACATTATTAAACATTGGTTGATTGATTATATCACCGTGGATTGTACCCCGGGCGAATTATTGGACACATTGAAAGTTTAACACTTAATTGTCTGCAATATAATTATTTTAATTTGCTGCCGCCTGAATACGTCCACGATTATTGTATATCACTATTTATTTTTTTTTTAATTAAATAGATAACATTTTATATAATAATTAATATTTCCTTATTTTTTTTTTCATTTCAGGTAAGTGGTTTCCCAATTTTAATAAAAAATATAAATTAAAAATCATTTAATGGTAATTCACATATATCCGAATGGGGTAATTGATCCTTTACTGATGTAATGTAAACATAGGTAAATATATATATACGATTCATAAGTATAATAAATAATTTTTTACATAACTATAAACGTACCAATTTAGTTGTTAGTTGGAATAAAGATGCTTTTTTTTTAAAACGTATTTTAATCAAATTATTTAAGGACATATATCTTTATTATCTTTAAAATATACTCATATACTACTATGGAATTTAAGCAATTTTACAAGACACACAATTTTCACCATATCTAATTATATACAAACAAAATTTTTTTTAAATATTATACCAAGCTAATTAAATTACAATAATATATGATAACAAAATTATTACAAATATTTTTGTTTATATTATATATAAATATAGATACAGATATATAGATGTAAAATTTTCTATATAAGGTTTGTTCACAAAACCTTTTGTTTTCTATATATATATATATATATATATAATATATATATATATATAAAAGGTATAGTAATTAAATAAATTATGTATAGAAATTATCTTATATTTGAGTTTAGTTATTTGCATTTATTTGGTTTTCATCAATTTGAATGTTATAATATTAAATGATTTATTCAAGCATTTGAAATTATATAAATTGATTTTATATATCTTATATACGTATAGACAGAATGGCAATTATTTAATTAAATACCTTTTTTTTTTTATTTTATCTGTATATTTTTTGTTTTGAATTATATATTCATCATATATATATTTAATACACATGGTTGCATTGAACAATTTCTGTATTAGAATACGTTTATTTTATCTTGCTTAAGTGTAATTATATATACGGTTTTGTATAATATATATAATGAAACAAATTTTTAAAATGGTTTTCAAAAGGTTTATTATACTACTAACTAAAAATTAAAAAAAACCTTATAAGAAGTTAATAATTATTTTATTATATACCATCATTGAATATTTCTTTGTTTTTTAATTTTATGTTAATAATAATTAATTACATTAATCTATGTAAAATACTTTTTGACACTTAATGATAATCATATAAGATACTATAATAATAACACTCTAATAATTCTAATTCTATGGAATTTAACTATTCATATATATGTGAATTACATTCTTTTTATTGATTATATCACATTTTCATTTATGAAACGAATAAATATAACTTTTTTATAAAGTAAAGTTTAATTTAAAATTATTTATCTTTTCAAAAAAAAAAAAAACTAATCAGCGTAAAAAAAATGTTTAAAGTGTAAACTTTTCTATATGTTGTATATATCTAATATAATATATTTTTTCTTTTAAACCCTTTTACAAGACTAATTGTATATACTTACAGCACACGAAAGTACATATAAAAAACAAAAGTTTTTCTTGACTTTATGTTTAATTAAAGAATTTAAAATAAACATAAAATATATTATATATAATTAAGCGTAGATACAAAGAAAAAATTCAATATTGATATTATATAATATTTATACTATATTCAATTTTTGATTGTATTTTTTATGCAATTAATTAAAATAGTATATAATATATATAATTGCCATATATGTATATAGAAATATCATTTCAATTTATATAACATATTTGATTTTCTTAATTTATAAATAAAAGATTGTTTTTTTTTCAATAGTGTAATTGTATTTTTGTATATCAAACTTTTCCAATTTTATTTTAATAAATGATGTTGCATTCAATGTGAATCTGTTGACAAAAATGCCAACCTAAAATTCAACCAAAAATGTTAGTGGGTTCGAATCCTATTGAAGATATAAAATAAAAATTTTGTATTTTTCGATTGTATTCGAATCTGATTTTTCACACAGAGTTGCACATTTTCCTAAGTGGTGGATAGTATTTTAGCGAATTACCGACACTGCATAAAAGTAACAAACCAATAACAGGGAAAGTCTTCCGTTGATGGACGATAAAACTAAAATGTATATATATAAATGGTTTTGCATTTACATTTATTCACAGTGAGACGAATTTTTTTTTTGTATTTTGGTATTTGAAAATGAGGTATAGAATTTATTAATAAAGATCAGTCATTAGCTTTCATTGTTATATAACCAATAAACTTTTCGTTTATAAAGACTTTTTTCTAAATTTTCTTAAATGCACTATAGTGCATATATGATAATTCAAACACTATCAAATTTTCGATTACTATTTTTTTTCTAAAGTTCACTAACCATGTGATATTTCAATTAAATTTTAGTTTTTATTAGCATATAACAAAGAATATATGAAAACAAATTTATTTAGAGATTTCCTTTTTTATATAAATAATTTTCACATTCATAAATGTGTGATTAACAAATAAAATATTATAATACAAAAATATATATATTTATACTAAATGTCCGCATATTATTTAGTTTTTGTTTGTTTTTGTATATACACCGAAACATATATTTATATGGTTTATTTTATATTATTCAAAATTTAATTTTATACTTTTACATTAAATATATTTTTGTATTGTTGTATATATATTATATTCTATATAAAGAGAAACCAATAAATAAGTACTTATGAACACGTAGAAAGTTTTCTTCCTATAATACCATATATGATATAAAAGCTAAATATATTTATATAGTACAATACATATATTGAATAACATATTTGTATATTATAAAGTTATAACTATATATGCTTTGTATATACATTAACATAAAATACCAAACATACCCTGAATTTTGTATATGATAAAATAGCTTTATATGGGAAAATATTGTTATATATTTTCAATCTAATTTGGTATTCAATGCATGTTTGAAACCTTCTTGACCCATTCTCGCACGCATTATTATAACATATGATATATGCTGTATATATATACATATACAACATATATGTAATGCGTTAAACATATATACGTTTATGTGGAATAATGTCAATTTTCATTTTGAAAGAAATTATTTTATTACATCCTCTATTTATAAACATATATATATATATTCGCAAATAAAGTAAGACATCACAGGAATATTTGTTTATTTGATGAACATGAACATATTGGATTTAGTTTAGAATTACGTATATATATTGTGTACGTATGTATGAAAAGATTTTTTTTTTAATTTAAATATTTGTTTTTATAGTAAACAGGGTTAAACATATCTGAATATAGATTAAAAAACTATTTATATAAAGATAAGAGTTGCGGTTATAGAATCTGTTAATTGTATTATAATTTTACCATATTTCGATCTTTTAAACAAAAAACATGTATAACTGACGATTGGTTTTGAGTATTCGATACAACAACCGTTTCCGTTGTCCGTTGCATGTAACTAGTTGGGTTTAACCATATCAACTATTTAACCAACTATACCATTTAACCATTGATATCCGAAGGACGATTTTGCATTGGAAAATATATCTGATGTTATTGAGTGATGTGATCATTCGATGAACGAACGAGATCGAGTTATAATATAATTTTTTTTCAATGTATGAAATGTAAAATAAATGTATTGCTGCTGACTTTTCTAAAAAAAAGGTCCCAGTCCAAAAGATTGAGCTCCAAAGTCGCTATAATGGCAATGAACGCAATTGCTAAAATAAAACCTAACAATGTTCATCCCGCTCTGACAATTGAAAACCAAGTTCTATTTCATGAGAAAATTTACTAAATATATGATGTTCGTCTTTTGGCGATAATGTCCGGTAGGGGTTTATCAAATCTTGTTTTTGTAGTAAATTTAAACGGTTGTTTATAAAGTGTAAAAGGTGAAGAAACATCTTCCAAAAACAACGTGAAATGATAAGAAAATCTTATGATTCAGTGATAAACGAGAAACTAAAAGGCAGCAAATATTAAATCATTAGAAGTTTTTGAACAGTCATATACATTTAAATTACTTTCTGGTAAAGGAATACAGCAGGAAACTTATCGTACCTTATACTTATCGTACCTTATCGTATGTGATAATAATTGATGAATTATCCCCATAGAACACAAACTATAATTTGATGCCTATTGTTTAGTTAATTTCCATTCTAAATAAAGAACTACTTCACATCCATATATATATGATATAACAAAATTAAATATAATGACTATATTTGAAAAAATAAAAATAAAATAATATTAAACAAATCTAATCAAAATTACATTAATCATTTTGTGATATATATAATTAGTTTATGAAAACATTTTTTTTAATACACCGCCATTATACAACAATTTTAACGTTGAATAAATATTAGAACTTTTTTCACAATACAATAAATAAAATTTTAAATTAAATATAATCAAATAAAAAATAAATAATTTAACTTTATTAATTATATATATGTATACTATAGGTATGTATAATAATGTACGCGTATATATACATTTCACTTTGTATATAATATGTAATATTAAAATAATTCTGTCATTTTGTGTGTCATTATAATAATTCATTCTCTTGTAATAATAAATGAATAAAATTCCAATTCATATATATATATATATGGTATATATATATTTAATATATAACCATATATACAGAGTATGATAAATATCTTTCAACATTAATTAGTGATATAATACATATAAATTTTAAAATATATATTATATCATAAACAGAGCGCATATAATAATATAATAAATATATTTAACAGAATTTATTAATTTATTATTCTTTTATTTTTCAATTTATTCATTCATTGTGTATTTTATTTTTTAATTTTTGTGTTATATTTAATATAGTATTTATATACAATTGCATATATGTATATTGTATTCCTTATATAGACATAAATTAATCATATAACACAAACATTTATATTTAATTTACACAAAATAAAAGCAATTTATAATTGGTTGTTACCCCAACATAAATATTTTTTTTTAAAGGTCATTTTATTTATATAAAAAAAACACAAAATTATAAATCAATCAATTAAATAACAAAAATATTATATTAAAAATAAAATACACCATATGCTCTTTATATTTGCAATGTGTATTATATATATACAGAATTTTATTTTTAAACCAAATATATAAATACCGTATACTCGCGATATAAGGAACATTTTATTGCAGATGGGGCGTTCCCTATTTCAAAGTTTCCTTATATGGAGGGTTCCATAAAAAATGTTAAGATATTGTTGAAATATTCATTTGCTTATTTGAATGCGGCCGTACAGGCATCGACGATGCTAAACGTTCTGGTCACCCAAATTCCGCAGTTGTTCCAGAAAACATAAAAAAAACATGGATCCATCACTATACTCTGCGGTATCGACACTCGACAATCAATTGAGCGGACCATAAATAATGAAAAGAAAAATGAAGGGTAATTTAAGCCAACGATAAATCGTTCTACAAAAAATGCAATGAATGTTAGAGACGCGTTGTAATGAACGTATCACGGTTGAAGGAGACTATGTTGATGAATTAAGCCGAATTTTGCCTAATAATTGTACGAGCTTATTGCGTGATGTGTTAAGTATATTTCATTCAAATAATTTCAAAATAAATAATTTAAATAATTTCGAATATTAACACGTGAGTAAAATACGCCAATCGTTCGCCTTTTATATCGAGGTTTTGATTCCTTATATAAAGGCTATAATACAAAACTTGGAAGCGTGCCATATTTCAAAGGTTCCTTATTCAATGGTTCCTTAAATCGCGAGTCTACTGTATGTATATTGCATATACGCTGACTGCAGTCTGCTTGGCATCAGGCATATAAAATATTTATATACCATTCTTCATTCAACCACCTTATACATCATTCATATCATCATTAATATATATATATATATATATATATATATATATATATATATATATATTATAGTAAATATGTTCATAAAGAACATAAAATGTGTATAAAAATAAATATATCAATGAGTTTCAATAAAAGTAACCTTTACCAACCTCTATATACGGTTTACTACTGTATTACTAATATGTTTGTATATATACGTACGTACGGCTATAACTAAATGTATTTGACCCTAATTGAAAACCAATGCGGGGGTGTCTTATTCTATAAATAAAAATTTTTTTTTTTTTATATTTAAAAATCCATATGCAATATAGGTATGTACTATATATATATAACCATATATTTCATAAATAATCTATATAATGGTAATAATAATAATAATAAAACAGAATACATAATAAGTATATATAGAGCAACAAACAACAGATGTTTCTTAAAAATAAACACACACACAAACAAATTTGCTGCTTGTGTTGTTGTTTATTTTTTTGTTTTCATTAACGATGAAAGCCTAAAGGGGATATTTTTAATGTTTCACTTCTTTGTCACTTATTATTAATAATTCCACTTTTGTTGTTGTTTTGTTTATTTTGCCTTTTTTTGCCACACCATTATGACTATATATCCAATATATTATACTATGAAGTATGGATATTATAATAAGGTATGTTTAATATATAAAAAAAAATTAATTTACATATCACTTATACAGCGTAAAATATGGCTATATATATTATATTAATACTATTATTATTATTATTATTAGTATTTATGCTAAGCCGATAAAAATATGATCTCCATTCCGGATATTAATTCATACTGAATTAATTTAAAAGTACAAAAAAAAAATTGATTATTATAAAGTATGATGAAAATATGTTTTTTTTGTTGTTAGTGTTACTTTTGTTTATTATAAAAACATTTTTGTTTTTTAAATATAAAAAATAAACTTTTTAATTTTAATTATTTTTTGTTTTTTAACTGCGTTGTAATACGTTGATATACGAAATTATTATCGTGGTTATATAATAAGTAATACCAAAAAAAAATTGTATCCAATTATAAAAAATGTAAAAAAAAAAAAATAGAATGGAAAACGTTGTGTGAATATTGATTTTTATTATACCTTATTAAAAATGCAAAAATATACATATATTAAAAATAAAATAACAAATTATTCTTTCATTTTATAAAAAAAAAACATAAACAAATAGAAGGAAAAAATGAAATTGTTTTTCATATAAAAAGTAATAAAATGAAAAAAAAAACTAATTAAATAATCTTTATACATTCAATGTATATATTTTACATTTCTCTATGGCTTTTTGTGTGTTTGTGTTTAGAAAATATATATTATATTATGAAAAAAGAAATGAATATTTTACGTATAAATATTGTAGCTATATTGCGGATTGAAAGGTTTCCGAAATAAACATCCGAAAAATTACTATTTAAACTATACCTATAATCATAATCGAATTTATTATAGATATAATAATTTTATTGTTTTTTTTTTTAATTTTATAATTTTATATATCATACATGTCAAAATGTCTAAAATAAGAATAATAGTTTTTCATTCAAAGTCACATCAAATCATTGAATTTAATTTCTTATAAAATACAATAATTTTTTATTTGAACCATTTTTTATTCGACATTATGTTTATCAATTCATTTCTTTTCGATTATTGTCTTTTTTTTAATTGCCGTTGTTATTTTTTCATCCATTAATACTAAGAAGACCTCTTATAATAATCATATAACAAAATCAATCGACATTATTTATCAATTAATAATTAATCAATAAAAAGTTAGTATAGGTTCTGAAAAATTAAAAAAATTTCAAATAATCTTATTTGTATTTCCCTGAACATTGATCACAATTTTATATAATCTCTTCGGCATTGCGATAAAAGGGAATGCGTACATATTAAAATTTGTTCTAAAACTTTTCAATATACGCTAAAATAACACAAATTTTACATATATAAAATATTTAAAATACACAGGTGTATATCTATCATATATATATTAATATACGTATGGTATATAATATATATAGTATAAAATACTAAATCTCTTTAAAATAGTTATGTTCTTTATATGTATAAGCATAAAGCAGCGCATATTGTATAATTGTATGTTGGCAAATGAAAATATGAAATAAATGTAATATACATATATATTATGCACTATAAATGTGAAAATGTAATATATATAGAAAATCCCCTTTTGATTACTATTTTTTATTACATTACATAAACTAAATATACATTATATAACTTAATTTTGAGGAAAATGAAATTATTTATAAATTGTAAAAAATGAATTATGAATTCATTTTTCAGTTTTTAAGTCAAAAATTATATACTATATATATATATAGATATTTACCATATATACTGTTTGATTCTTAGAATGTTCCTTTATGTGTTCATTAATTATTTATATATTTTTTATATATTACAAATATTACGAAATAAATTAGTTTTTTTCGTTCGTTTTTTTTTTTTTGGTCCATCGAGTATAATAAATGGATATCTAGTGCAAATCTTATGTGTGCTACTTGTCCAACGTTACGAAAGTGTTAAATGCATATTCGTCATTATTGCCCATTTATTCTATATGGCAATATCCCAGTTGTGACTCTTTTTAATTTTGGAAAGTTTGGAAATCGATTTATTTTTTTAAATGATATACCGGAAAATAGGAAAAAAAAATTTTGTTGAACAACGGAAACAAAATTTGTCATTGGTATATAGTTAAAAAAATGTGGCAAGTTTTCACGAACACTTTACGGGAAAATATTTGATATGTTTTGAAGCAATAATTTGATTTCAAAATTTTCTTCTATGATAAATCAGAATTTGATTGAATTTTCAAGTGATCAAATGAAAATGAAAATTGGCGAAAAAATATCTGGAAAATCCGAAAAATTTGTCCGAAAAAAAAATGTTTCTTTTGTAGAATAATTAATTTATTTTTATTCGCATGTACCTTTCAAAATCACCTATCGTTTGGCTCCACGAGACAAATATTTTCACGCCCCAACACTGCATATCGGTAAATATATAAACACTGATGTAAATATGTATAGATTTTATCTCGAATATGTATAGATTCTATATAGTCAAATATTATAGAAATAAAAATTAATTTCATGTTATAAAACCGTGGATTAAAAAAATAATACTTTTACGGAAAACTCCTGCGAATTAGCTATGATTATATATATTACCCACATTCTACTCATATAGTTCAAAATCACCTGAAACAAAAAGTACTCAAGTCATATAAGTCGCTCTAATATAACATAATAAAATATCCGAACGGTTACAAACTTTAATCAATATAATATTGTAATATTAAAAATCATTTTATATTAGCATTTTATTATTTCTTTGAATTACAATTTATTTATTTTTACTTTTTTTTTAACAATCAATCGTCATCTTATATTATTATATATCTTTATATAATACGTATATATAATATATAAATGAAAATGAATATGTGAATATAAAAATTTGAATATATGAATACGAAATTAATTCCACACATTTATTGTATATAGCAGGTATTCATATAAAAAATAAAACAATATTTCTTTATTTTCCATAAAATTAATATTTTCCATAAAATATATTGTTTATATTTCATTTACATAATTTATCATTTTAAGTTTTTATTAATATATTTTATATAATATACGATATTTCACTATAAAAATTGCATTTGAATAAGAAAAAATAATGTTTACATTATACATTTATATACTTATATAATTTATATATATCAATATATAAAGGTATATAAATACATTAATTCTAAAATGTAACATATATCGTAAGCCAAAAGAATTTCCTTTCTATAATAACGTACGTTATGTACATATATTTTAATCAAATATTCAACATATACCTATATTATATATATTATATCTTGTATATAACCGCGCATATGTCTATTTTATATATATATATATATGTAATTGGATGGGATGGAATGATACATTCATAACATTCATATAATATATATACCACGTGCCCAATTTACAATAAATTTACAATAAAGATTTTTCGCTTTTCTACATTGAAATAACAAAACAAAACAAAACACACAAAAAAAACCTAAAACAAAAAAGTCAATCAAAGATGAATTCCATTTATCTTAATTCTTAAAGAGGGTAGATCGCAATATATCGATATATATATATATACATATTGAATATATCTCTTTATCTTCAATCTTTCAATCTGTATTTCTATCTATCTCTATACATAGACCAAAATTTATGCATGACATTTCTTTTTATTCTATCAAAATTATTTTTCTTGCCTTTTTTTTTTAGTTTTTCTTTATTTTTTTTTATATTGAATTTAAATTGAGAAAAAGATATTCAACATTTTATGACAATATTATTATAAAAAAAAAATGTCGATAATCAATTTAAATAATTGATAACATATCTCAATAATCAATATATATATGAAAATATGCGTTATATAATAAAAATGATTTTAATTTAATATATAATTAATATTATAACGATATCTGCATGTTTTGTGTTTTGTATCTGCGTGTTTTGTATATGAGGTATATAAAAAAATGTTTGTACATATGCAAAATAATAGTAATAATAATAAAAAACTATTTATTTTTGTATATGTCCTTTTTCTTTTTTGTTGTCATTTTGTGTTATAAAAAGACTTTACGGAATTTATTAAATTCTTCTTTTTTTTTGATCCTTCCGTATTTATTATTACTATATTATTCACGAAATTTCATATTTCGTTTGCCTATGTGCCGATGTGTGTGTGTGTGTGTGTTTATTTAAATAAATATAACACTTCGTTCAATAATGTGTGTGACTGACACATAGATGGCGTCCCTAGAACTAAATCAATATTTTTTTTCGCATTTGGCAACCTTTTAAGGATTACTGTCAACATCATATGTTAATCAGATCATTTGTTTACAAGTTACAGTGCTATAAGTGACGCTATTTTTGTGTTTTAAAAAAAAATGAATTCAAAGCAATTCCGTGTGCTGATTTATCATTGTTTTTTAATGAAAAAAAATACTGTTCAATGCCAGGAATGGCTTGAAAAACATTACTCGGACTCTGCTCCATCAAAAAGAAGCATTTGTTATTGGTATGCCGAATTCAAACATGGTCGTACAGACACCGATGACATTCCATCTACTGGAAGGCCAAATGACGCTGTTATTCCGGAAAACGTTGAAAAAACACTGAAAATCATTATGTCCAACCGTAAAGTGAAAGTGAGGGAGATGGCTGACATTCTGAAGATATCAGCAGGCAGTGTACAAACCATAATACACGAACATTTGGGTATGAAAAAGGTGTGTTCCAAATGGGTGCCGCGTTTGCTCACACCGGAGCAAAAACAACAACGAACCGATGATTCAAAGAGCTGTTTGGACATGTTTACGCGCAATAAGTCGGAGTTTTTGCGACGGTACATCACAATGGATGAAACATGGATCCACCATTTCACTCCAGAGTCAAATCGGCAGTCTGCTGAGTGGCATGCAGCCGGCGAAAGCCGCCCAAAGCGACCAAAGACGCAGCAGTTGGCTGGCAAGGTTATGGCGTCTGTATTTTGGGATGCGCATGGAATAATATTCATCGACTATCTCCAGAAGGGGCAGACCATCAACAGCGACTATTATATAGCGTTATTGGAGCGTTTGAAAGTCGAAATCGCAAAGAAACGGCCTCATATGGCGAAGAAAAAAGTGTTGTTCCACCAAGACAATGCACCGTGTCACAAATCAATGAAAATGATGGCAAAATTGAACGAATTGGGCTTTGAATTGCTTCCCCATCCACCGTATTCTCCAGATTTAGCCCCCAGCGACTACTGGCTCTTCGCAGACCTCAAAAGGATGCTCCGTGGTAAGAGATTTGGCTCAAATGATGAAGTAATCGCCGAAACTAACGCCTATTTTGAAGGCAAAGAAAAATCGTTTTACAAAGGCGGTATCGAAAGATTGGAAAAGCGTTGGAATGATTGTATCTCCCTAAAAGGGGACTATCTTGATGAATAAAAACGAATTTTGGCAAAAAAATGTGTTTTAATTAATTAGTCACACACATTATTGAACGAAGTGTTATAATATTATTTATAGATACTTGCAATAGTATAACAATTTGGTATATGGTATATTTAATGCGGATGGGTTTTGGTTATATATAAATAAGGATATGTGTGGTCATTTATAATATATAAGGATATATGTATATCGTGTAACCGCGTATGAAGGAAAAAAAAACATTTCTCATATATTTAAACCATTTTATCCTTTTTTTTTATTCATTTTTTTTTTTTTGTAAATTTATGGTATATATTTGATTATATTTATCTGAAATAAAACATTTCTTTTTTAATTTTCATATGAATTTGTATACATTTGTTGTGTGCATGTAAAACAAATAAAGTAAATGTACACATTTTTTTATCTTAAGGAAAATAAATAAAAAACTATATAGGAGTAGTTTTTTTTTAATTAAATTAATAGAAACATATCGAATATGTTTGGCTTTTTTGTTTAAACAAATATATTTTTTATAACTTGCTGGTATATATATTATACTATTTTGAATTAATAGAAAAATTATGTGTTTGTTATTTGCGATGTGTAGATGCTTTAAAAAATGTCCATAGTTGTATTTTATTAGTTGTTATTTATTGGTTCTATTAACTTATGTATACCATATTCGCATTTTTCGTATATATGACCATAAATTAAGTCAACAAAACAAATTGAATTTAAATATTTACAAATTTTCTATGTACATAATTCTTTATAAGTTGTTGTATAAGTTGAATAGAGACGAGTAAGGAAGTTGTTTTTATATTAATTTTCTTGGTTATATGAAAATGAATATTTTATTAAAATAAAAAAAAATTACTTTACAACTAATAATCGGGTTGAACGTCTGACAACACCCTTCTGTTGTTTTGGTTTCTTAATTTGTTACTTTTACTGTGGCGTTAATTAGCCGTACGATCAACCGCCTTGGAAAATATTCTTTGTGAAAATTCTGATTTGAAAATAAGAGAAAAACAATAAACATAACATACATTCTGTCAAATAAGTACTCGGAAATTTGAAATTAAACACAAACAACTTATCAATCATCTAAATTTATTATATCCCCTTCAAAATAGGCCCCTTCTGAGGCAATACACTTCTTCCAACGAACAATCCAATCATCGAAACACTTTTTAAAGCTATATTCCGGGATGGCCTTCAGTTCTCGTTGTTTTGATGTCTTCAATGCTCTGAAAACGGGTTCCACGAAGTGGTAACTTGTGCGCTGGTGCATTATCGTGGTGCAAAATCCAACTGTTGTTCCGCCACAAATCTGGTCTTTTGCGACGAACATTCTCTCTCAAACGCCTCATAACGCCAAGATAATATTCTTTATTGACGGTTTGGCCCACCGTTAAGAATTCCGAATGAACAACACCACGAATATCGAAGAACACGGACAGCATCACCTTGATTTTCGATTTGCTTTGGCGCGGTTTTTTCGGTTTCGGCTCATTTTTGGCGCGCCATTCCGACGATTGTTGACTTGTTTGCATGTCGTACTCGAAAACCCATGTCTCGTCACCAGTTATGATGCGTTCGATGAACGTTGGATCGGAATTTACGCGTTCAAGCATGTCTTCAGCCACCTTACTGCGATTCACTTTTTGAAGAAAATTCAGATCTTTTGGCACCAATCGCGCTGCGACTTTCGGCATACCCAAAACATCAACCAAAATATGACGAGCGGTCTCATGAGACATGTTCATTTCTTGGGCTATCTCTCGCAAACTATAATGACGATTTTCGAGCACCATTTCCTTTTTTTGTCGACGTTTTCTTCAGTTGAAGAGGTCGAAGCCCGTCCTGAACGTGGCAAATCGTTCACTTCTTCTCGCCCCTCTTTGAACGATTTATACCAATCGTAAACTTGAGTTTTCGACATGGTTGAATCACCAAATGTTTTTTTCAACATTTCCAACGTTTTGGCACAAGAAATTTCGTTTGAAACACAAAATTTCAGACAAACTCTTTGTTCGATATTTTTATCCATAGTGAAAATCGCAACGCACACAAAAGGTTGACTTGTTCCTAACGACGCCGTAAACAAACTAAATGACACACAGCAATAACAATTGAAAGAATAGTTGCTAACAGTTGTGCCAACCTGGGAAAAAAAATGTTTGAAATATTCTCAGCGGGAAAATGTAAAATGAGAATTTCCGGGTACTTATTTGACAGAATGTACGTTAGATAAGATTATATAATACGCAGTGGTTGTTCCACAAAACAATGACATGCACAAAAAATGAATTGTTATGAAAAGTTATGACCTATTGGGACAATTAAATTGCGAGTTATGAAAAACTGACCAGACTGAATAACCCTAATAAGGTTCAACGACTATATTATTAAATGCGATTGATTCGGAAATGTGTATTGATCAGATTCTTAATTTTTAAACATTTTACTATTTCTATTTCTCAAAAATGATTCATTTTTTTTACTCCTATTAGGACCTATAAAAACCATTCAAACTGTTAGCATAACATTTCGATTGTATTTATATATATATATATATTTTATTGTGATATAAGTTACATACTTTTACAATGGTAGTTACATACTTTTACAATTTTCGTTTGCTTTTTGACACTACTTCAAAAGAAGTAGGTAATATTAGCAAAACGATACGCTCAAATCCCATAAAGGCGCATACATATAGGAACAGATAATTTATGGAAAACTTATTTGGATAAATTATCTAAATATATATATCCATGCGTCTTAAGGATTAGTATATCGTTTTGCAAATACCATGAATTTGTTTTTCATGCTAGGTCTAGCATACGATCTACTTATATCGATAAAAAAAACATCAATAAAATAATAGTCATCCATATCGATAAATAAATACAATACAATATGTGAATATATATAGAATATAGTTAACAAAAAATAAATTAACAATCGAACGCAATTGAATGATTTATATATTTAATAAATTCTTATTATCTGATAACATATAATTTATTTTATAATATATATAGAAAATAGAAATATGTCAGAAATGAAACAATTTTTGCGGTTGATGTTATGCTTTCTTTTTTTTTTATTATAACAATAACAATAATATGATATATAAAACAATAAATTTTCTTAAAACATTTATAAATGTACAATAACGCAGATATACTTTTACAGGATATATTATCGACATTTAAAATAAAAAAAAAGGAAATTCTTATTTTATATATTATATACAGGGTGTCCAGATTCCGATCACAATACATTCTCAAACATTTTTTATCGATTCGGTTTCGTTTCGGAGTTAAACGGAAAAACCGATTTTTTTAGATGTTTATGTTTTTCACTATTCTGGAGCACTTACCTCCAAAACTGGTTATTGTAATTAAAATATCAGATGCACTATTGGCATCCGCATTAACTTACCTTCATAAATGAACGTAAAAAGGATGTAAATCGAACGACCTGTATACCCATACATATATATAAAAGAATATATATATATAAAAGAAGTGTATACAATTCAATCACTTAAAAAATATAAAATATATTTTTCACACATTTTTATATCCTTATTGTTTTATCTATATCGTGCGGTTATATATACAATTCGTGTTTATGGTTTATGCATTTATTGATTTTCTTTATATATATACACAAAATAAAATATTAAAAATAACAATATTTTATTATTAAATAATGTAAAAATGTTCGTTCAATCTTTCCATTCTCAAATGTATATATGTTGAAATTTTTTTTTGATATATAAACATACAATCCATATTTATTTTTATATATATTTATACAGAATATGTAGGAAAAAATTATATTGAAAAATGAATTGAAAATTATATAGATATAGATGGATATGTTGATGTACTTATTTATATGAAATATTACTAAAAGATAATTTTGATAGATAATATAAGAATAAGTAATAAGAATATATATAAATAACAAATTTTTTTTTTCGACACAATCATAATAAAAAAACAACAGTATTCCATTAAATAATCTATATATTATTATCTATATAGAAAATTATGAACATTTATATGGAAACAAAAAATAAAACTTACATTTACCCTCTTCCATATATAGCTTGTTATTCGATGTGTTGATGGTTTGTTTTATGTCTTTTCTCATAACTTTATATCTATAAGTATGTATATATACTAAATATTTTACTCTATAAAGAATCTTTTTATTTTTTGTTCTGTTCTGAAACCATTAACAATTTCATAAATTATATGCTATTTATTTACATATATAGAAATATATTTTCTTTATACTATTATAGATGATGAATACCGCAAAATTACAGATATATTTCTATATATAGAAAACATTTTATAAATTAAGTAAGAAAATAAAACACTCAACAATATATTTCATTTGTATATGATATTATTTATGTATGATATACATTTATCTATATATAGATATATTGAAGAGAAATTTATATGCGAGTATCGCATCTATTTAGAATTATATAGATAGATATATATAATGATGTTGTATGATATAAAGTAGAAAACATATACACAAACGAAATTGATATAATGTGATAATATGTTGAGTATGTCAATTTGTAAACGACGTGTCTGAAGGACATTTTTTTTTGTTTTCTGAAAGAAAAAAAAAACACAAATATCTGTATTATTTTATGTACATTCTTATTTTTTATATATATATCTATAAGGAGAGATGTTCATATTATAATATAAAATGTGTATACAAACACTTACAATGGAAGTATATATACACGCAGAGATGTATATACAAATCTTACAAATATATAGTTTAGTTCTTATTATCTTGTCAGATCCTATATATATATATTGGTATAATGATGATGTTCAAAACAATGTGTATGTGTTTTGTATAGTGTATAACATTTATATGCATTAGATATACATGTATATGAAAAAGGATATTGTTATTGTATGTGATGTTATACATAAATAAATGTAAGTGACAAATTCTCATAATAATAGACTCAAAAGAATTTGTTTTCTTTGGAATATTATTATAATATATATATTTGTATGTTAGATAGTAATTTTTATATCTGTTATCAAATGGGCCGCCTTTCAACATTCATGTATTAAAATTAACTGGAACAATTGCTATATAATTTTTATTATATTTTATTTACTATATAGTATATAGATATATACTTATAAATATATATGATATAATATCAATTGGAAATTTAATTTTGATAATTATTTTTATTGATTATTATTACACTGACTGAGCAGTGGTCAACATAAAAAACTTTGGGGTCGTGGGTTCGATTGCTATAAACGGAAAACATAATATATGTTTTGTGTTTTTCTGTTATTATCGAATCTTAATTTCACAATCAGTTGAATGCCGGTGGTCGTACGGATAATTGCCGACAATTGATCAGCAATATATTTGAAAATCAACAACAGTATATATATATGGGGGTTGTCGAACGCAAACTCCAATAGTCGGTTATAAGCGAAAATTAAATTAGATGATTATTGAATTGTCAACGTCTTCATATCCTATCCAGATTGAAAATGTAATGAATTGTTTAAAAAATCTTACCAAGCGCATTAAAGTTTCTCTGTGATCTCTAATTCAAATTGATTTAAATTGAAAACGGTCATAAAAAATTATTGCCGTATATATAAATTATTTACATATAAAACCACAAAACGTGTGTTTAATGATGACATACATATTGATTTGTTTGACTTTTATTATATGATTTTTATATATATAAGAAGAAGAAAAAAATATATTTATTTGTATATATACTCGCATATATATATATATATATAGATTATATAATGTATATATCGAAAAAGAATTAAATATAGTAATATTATAATGTATTCATATATGCATCATATTCATATACAATCACGTTTTATTACTAAATTGTAATCAATGTTTATTCAGACACCACCAGACGAGAGTAATAAAATAAAATAAAATATAAAAAAAAAAAATATAACATAACATAACATAAGAAATGTTAACATTGCACGAGCACAAAAATAAAAAAGTATAAAACGATATTTATTTTTTCATTTACTTAAATATTTTATAGGTTGTGCAGTGTCTATATTATATATATACATATATGAATCTATTGAGAAACGAACAGTTTAAATGGAAAATTTTAATTTTTTGTATTTTTTATTTATTTTGGAAATAGCCCGGCGAATATATTATATAAATTATCTAAAAGACAAAAATAATAATGTAATTATACTATACAATCCACCTTTAAACAATTTTATTATACATATAGGAACAAAATGTATGGTCCATTAATAAGTTCAATTGAAGTGCTTGTGTTTCAAAAAAAAATTAATTTTTTTTTATTATTATACAACTTTTTTGATATACTGTTTTGGAAAAATACATTCACGTTTTCATATTTCCTCGATATGTATATATATTCTTTATTTTTCCACATAAAGCAATATATTCTTTATATACATCTATTCTCTATATCCATATATAACAAAGTTGTTAAACATACATGATTGGATACCAATTCATACATATAAATACTTATATATATATGAATGATGCTATATTCCTTTGGGTATTGAACAACCAAAAAAAAAAATGATAAAGTATTATATACATACAATATATATGAAAAACTGCTATAACTCGAACCATATACTGTGTATATGGATATGAAATGTAATAAAATAAAAAAAAATTACAAAAAAAAAAGAAATGTTTAAGTCAATTTGATGGGAATATTCTATATATATATAAATATATTTTTATTTTTGAAAAAAAGGATCATTGAACGAAGGGATGATGTATGCGTTTTTTAAATATATCGTAGAAAAGTATATATACATAATGTAAATAATAGAAAATTAAAAATTTTACGAATAAATTATTTATTATTGAGATAACATATATATATATATATATATATATATATATATATGTAAATATATAATTGAATAAATTTTTAATAATAAATTTAAAAGTATATAGGAAATTCGATAACCTATAATATATCATGTACATCGATATAAATTGATGAAAAAATATTACATTCGCGGTTATATTAATATAAAAAACCATATATAGAAAAAAAACAATTGAAGAAAATTAAATTGTAAATGAAATTGCATGAAAATTTAATATTTTATTATATAAAAACCTATAGAAAACTCCATTTAAATAAGTTCAAAATTGTTTAGTATTGATATTCATTCATTCCAATCCAAATAAACATTCGTAATGTAAAATTTACGATTCAAGAATGATTTTAGACTCTTCGTGTCCACCACAATATTCTTTTGGTTGACAACATTTTATAATTTGTGCTATAGTTTACGGAATATGTCGTTAATTAATCGTATATGAACCAACCGGGTAAGCATATCGTATCAAATGCATATCGATATTTTTCTTAAAGTTTTTGGATGGGAAAATATTCATATTTTTAGCCAGATTTTTATCGAGAAATTATCTGCGAATTTTCGGTTCAATCCGTTAAAAACTAATTTTTTTTTTAAATGAACGCATTATTGAAAAATCTTTAAATAGGATTTCTTTGGCTTTTTTTATCCTATATATTTACCTTATATATTACCTTATATACCTTATATATTTTTTTATATAATGATCCCACATTTCGCGCGACAATTCGTTATTTTAGCATTTGCAACGATAGCCTTCTTGTTGAATTGACAACAAGTTTTAGATAAAAAAGAATTTTCGCATTACAACGAACAATCGGTTTTAGTGTCCAACAAGAGTCTTCTGTTGTTAGTTTCTTAATTTCTGAATTTGCTTTTATGGTGTCGCTAATTAGCCGTACGACCAACCGCATGTAAAAATATTTCACCTGTAAAAAAATGTTCTGATAAATTATTTCGCTTGTCTTTTTCATGTCCTACATTTTAAAGGAAAAAATTACTGTGACGAAAAATCAATTTGGGTCTCTTTAAAATTATTACTAAGCGTTAGTTCAGTGGGAACGCTATAATCTCTATAAAGATTTTCTTTTGAAGGAAATTATTTATGAATATATTTACTGTCTCGAAATATGAACATTGCCCAATATCAGCATTCTTTTGCACTTGCATTATTTAGATTATATTCATAATATGTATATACATTTCCTTGCAATCAATTTGGTTAATTTTCTTTTCTAAATTTTCATGAATTATAAATATGTATATATACACTTTACAGTATATTATAAAATATTTGACAATCTACCGTTTCGGTATACATATTTATTGATTGTACTTAATTTACGAGTTTATATTATGTGTAAATTATTTGACTAAAAAATAACTATCGAATTATAAATCATACTCCTAGAAAAAAAAAATGCTATATATAAATGTTTAATTTTGCATGTATACGGATGCATTTTGTAATATATAAACACTACATATGAATATAGTATGATGTAAAATAATAATATTTTCCAAGCTATGTAACAAACAACATAATATTTTTCAAATAAAAAATAACAGCATGAAAATATATTGTTATAATATCATCTGGGTCAATTGACCTATATGCTTATATATGTAAGTTTTAAAAAAAATACACGTACAATATATATATTTATATAAGCAAATAAAAAAGGATATTTGTAGATTCCATATATATATATATTGTTACATTTCATTTCATCTATACATTCATTTATCCTATACAACGTATATATATATAATATTTATGTTTGCATATATCATATCATATCATATATACCGTATACATGGTAATTTTATAAACACAATCAGTTTGAAAATATAACAAAAAAAACACGAGAATTTCAGATTACTCTCAATCTAGCTATTTTCATATATATGGTATATATATGTATATATAGTATATCATATGATATATCGACACTAAAATAGAAAAACGAAGTTTTAAAAAGTTACAAAGTTCAAATCCATGGTTGAGTAAATTCAGTAAAATGTGCAGTTTTTTTTGTTATTTTTTTTAATTTTATTTCCTTTATGGTACTATATCACAATTTTATTTTAATGCATGTATATGTATAAATTGTATATATCAAAAATATATTCATTCTTTTATTAACTATATATATTTATGTTCCAGATATATACACTTTACATATAGCTAACATATATAAATATATACATTATCTCAAACACGTATGTAATTTAGAATAATGTTCTCGTCATACAGCATACATATATATATATAATATACATACATGTAATGGAACCCTTTTCATGATAAAACTTTACTTTAAACCGTCACCTCTATATACATATATGTATATATGATAACATGGTTATACAATGTAAATAAATTGACCTAGATAAGTCTAATTGATGCTGTGTGTAAAATCACACCTAAACAATTTTTTTTGTTTTCGTTATTTTTATTATTATATTAATATACAAAATATTTAAGTTTAAAAAACAATGTGTATGATAATTTTTGATTGATAAATAAAATATATATAGTTATTAACACAAATTATTATGTTCAATATCCTATTTATTGTTGATGATAATTCAGGAATGAAACAGGATCAAATACAAAAACTTACTTATACATGCCATTATGACGCATATATATATAGCGATAGACATATTATTATACTTATATATATATATTGTATATAGATGTTACTTTAATTTTTTTTATGTTGCAAAGATATGCTAATATATATAGACACATGTATTTGCAGTATGTAATTTTATATAGATATATACGTACTATATATATATATAATATAGCATACATATCCTTTTTAACGTATCCTTTTTATACGTATATATATATATATATATATTGAATTTCTGCATATCAATGGAACACGCAAAGCGCGTGCGTTTTTAAACATTTGTCCTCTGCATTCTGACTCATTTTAAATAAAAAAAAAAGTATTCAATGTATTTTATATTGTGAAAAATCATATACCAGCTGCGCTTTACTTATACAAAATTAAATGTACTATATATACGGTATTATTTCTATATATTTATATAGGTATATATATAAAAAGTGAGCGTCAAAAAGCATCCTATTTCGTTCATTGTATATACAATAATGATACAAATTTCATCTTGTTTTTAGTGATTATTCGTTCAATAGGATACATGTACTATTTATACCATTTAATCTGCACATAAAATTTTCCATATATAGTTGAGACAATTCATGGGAAATTTTAAGTAAAATTATAATTATATAATACTAAAATCGATTAAAGATTGTATGTATTATTATTA
Organism: Dilophus febrilis; assembly: GCA_958336335.1. Lineage (NCBI taxonomy): Eukaryota > Metazoa > Arthropoda > Insecta > Diptera > Bibionidae > Dilophus > Dilophus febrilis. Next base: position 32,810,920 of record OY284471.1, read on the forward strand.
TGTATAATATTGATAATATATAGTGAAATAATAGATATTTGGATATACGATATTGATACATTTTTTTTTCTTTTTTATAATAACATATAAGATATATTATAATATATATCATAATAATTGATACTCTAGAAATAGAACGAAATTATCTAATTTGAAATTTAATATTTTAGCATTCGTTATTTATGCTTTAATTTTGTTGTTATAAATCACTCCGCTTATTTTCAAAGCCTATAGTTCTAACAATTCTGAAGTCTGTTTAATTTTGGACCACGGTAAATTTTCATATACCAAATTCCTGAATTAACAATTTACAATCGTTTACAAGCAATACGAAGTGTATTTTTTTTTGTCAATGTATCTATTCTATCTCATAAAATAAATTCATCCTGAAGGTTATTTATTACTAAATTCTATATAACTTTCTTAGGAAAATTCTTTCACATTTTGTTATGAACATAATATACAGGGTGTACCAAATCTGGACCACAACATGATTCTATAATTCACATTTTGTATAAATTTCTATTTTAAAAACTTTCTGACTGATTTTCTAAGAGATATTTTAATAAATTTACTATAAGGAAAATCGGATTACTTAACTGTGGATATTTTATATAATTTTTCCAAAGAAAGTTCTGTATAATAAATTTTTTACAACCGACCATTGGTTTTTTATGATTCGATAACGGCCTTCTGTAATGGTTTCATAATTTGTAGTTTTTTATGGTGTCGGTAATTAGACATATATGTGGAAAACATGCAATGCTTTGAGGTAAAAATTCCGAAAATAGATTTAAAACACAAATTTTATGTCTTCACTTGAATTGTGACCAACGACCCCAAAATTTTGTAAGAATTTAAGATTTGGTGTTTTTATCAACTATACACCACAAATTCAGTTTTATTAACTATTAATCAAATTTAAATTTTGTTCTTTTGAAAAAGGATTCTAAGAATAAAGGTGCGATTTTAGGTTTGCAATACTTTAGTGAATAATTCAAAGTGGGCGATAGCTATTTTATATAATGGCGTTTTATATAATATTTATGATTAGCGCGCTTGACTTTTATCCATTCTCCCTATTCTGATCTCTGAGTTCATATTTCTACCAAATTTTATGATAAACCAATCAAATCTTATATATATTTCCATTGAAAATTAACATAGATTATTGAATTATGTAACAATTAATAATAAAATATTTATCTATGTATTTCTAATGGAATTGATGATTATCGATTAACTCAATTAAATCTTCGATAGTCCGTAAATGATTTATGCTTTATTTATTAGGATTAAAGGAAATTAGACGAACTTTTATATAGATATACAACTTTTTATATAATAATATATGTGTATAAGGACATTTATTCATTTCTATAACAACTATCCATTTTTTTTTGTCAAAAAAGTTTTAATTAATTCGTTTTTTTTTCTTTTTAAACATTAATATTATCTAGATATAACGCGATTACTTATGTCTCAAACTATATATTATAGATATGCATTATATTAGACATATTTTTATTATATCACGATGTAATAGTCATTCACATATAATCGCAGCAGGTATGCAGTAAAAATATATACCTATATGAGTAAATATGTATAGATATATAGATAATGTAGTACCTTTTTTTTTGAAGCATGTAGACTCACTAACGAATCCCTATATGACGAAATATTCCAACAATGTTTACAATATATGTATCATTGATGTTGTTCTGTACTTTTTATTTATATTATTTTATTTTTTGTTCTATTATATTTTCACTGTTTTTATTTGCATATAAGTACGTATATATAAAAAATTTGGCAAAGGGGTGCATATTGCAAATGCATGCAATACACGAAAAATGTTTTTATTTTATATATTTATTTATACCAACGATATATGTGGTATATATATATTAGAGTGGTTTTTTTTTGTTCGAAGATTTTAAATCGCTTTGTATCATCGGCCGCACCCCCCAATTTTTTTTATTTGGTGAAATCATGAATATTGGTAAAATTTGGGGTAGGTAAGTTGAGGGGAAGTGGACCCACCGAGGGGTTAAAGTTGAAAAATTCAGTGTTTTTAAGCAGATTGTCGCGCTTAAAGCGTTAACGGATGACTTTAGCGGGTTAACATGTATGGTGGACTTAACTAAAATGAAACAGGGAAACTTTTTCTCATAGACACTTACCCCCTAAATCATCCCCTTAATACCCCTCCCATACAAAATTCATTCTCATAATTTACAATATATTTTTAACATTATAAGGGTTAAAAATTGACATTAAAGGGTTAACATGTATGAAGAGCCCCCACTATTATTGAATGCCTAAACTTTTCTTAGAACATACTATGGACCTAAATCATCCCCTTAAGGCATCCCCCATACGAATTTCCGATTTTTCACACAAAATTAGTATATTTTGGTGTATTATATGAAAATACATTAAGAAACACCTAAATCTCATATGATATTTAAAAAATGCACATTTATCATATAAAAATTTAAATAATTATGAAATGAAATACTATTAATATTTAATTTTGTTATTTATTTATTTCAAAGACATAAAATACTAATATACAATAATTTAATAATTATAAGACGACTTGGTGGTGCCGTTGATAAAGCATCCAACCCAATTGCGAGTGGTCACGAGTTCAAATCCTAGCCGGAAAATTTTTTCTGTGCTTTTTATGATTTGAATTCATGAACTAAGTCACCATTTATTCATGGGATCAAATTAATGAATATCTTTGGTATATTGTGTCGGACGCAGCCAAAGATTAACAAAGTCTACACACACATACTCGCAATTATATATAAAAGTATATAACAAATACTCGTCATCATTATTAAAATTACATTAATAATTAATATCTGCTATCTGATTTTTATTCTTCGTATGAACTACATAAAGCTATCTGATTTTTATTCTTCGTATGAAATACAACTCTGTGGTGTAAATGTTAAAAATGCCAACCTAAAAATTCTAACGAAATTTTGGGGTCGTGGGTTCGAATCCTACTGAATGCATAAAATATGTTTTGTGTTTTCGGTTATTTTTCGAATCTGAATTTTAACACAGAGTTGTATATTCCGCTTGCGGTTGGTCGTACGGCTAATTACCGACACCGCAAAAGCCACAAATTAAGTAACTAACAACAGAAGGCTGTTGTTGGACGCTAAAACCAGATTGTTGGTTGTATAGCGAAAAATTTATTATTTATTATTATGAACTACATCGTAATCATAATGCGAATCAAATGATTCAGTCTCGCCAGAAGATGATGTCTTGAATTAACAAAGATTTAGACTCAATATCTAATTGGGGAAGGATAAACTTAGTAGAATTTAGTCCATCTAAAACAAAGGCATGTTTGTTCTCAAACAAACGATCCATAAATGTTGACCCAATACTTATGCATAATACAATTATTCCACAATCTAATGACCTATTAACTTTGGGAATGTCTTTGTCAAACAACTTTTCATGGAGTAATAATATAATAATTGCAGCTAAAAAAGCGGCTAGTCGCATTGGATTTTTAAGAAGATAGAAAGAATTTCTCAATTCAGAAAATTTAGCATTAGTTTATAAGACCACTTCAATACAATTCCTACATATGGGCTAGTGCACCAATTACTACACTGCAGTTTAGTGACAGGATCCAAAAAATACACGCAATTTCGCTGATCAAAAATGAAATAATAACAAATTCCATTGAATCATTGGATCATAGCCGATCAGTAGCTTCATTGTGCACATTTTATAGGTATTATTACCATGAATGCTCTAATGAAATTTTAAAGCATAGTGCTTATTAAAAACTAATGTTTATCTTTAAATGTTACTCTTTTAACATTGTTGTCTAACAAAAAACTATTACAAGAATCATAAGTTGAATCGGCCATAATTAATGTAATTAAATTAATATATTTTTAAGTCTATATATAATTGTAAGTCATTTTTGTTTGCTAGTAGGATATTTTGCTTCGTAATCCTTAACCACTTTTCATGTGAATTGCTTATTGCAATAATTATTAAATTATTGTATATTAGTATTTTATGTCTTTGAAATAAATAAATAACAAAATTAAATATTAATAGTATTTCATTTCATAATTATTTAAATTTTTATATGATAAATGTGCATTTTTTAAATATCATATGAGATTAGGTGTTTCTTTATGTATTTTCATATAATACACCAAAATATACTAATTTTGTGTGAAAAATCGGAAATTCGTATGGGGGATGCCTTAAGGGGATGATTTAGGTCCATAGTATGTTCTAAGAAAAGTTTAGGCATTCAATAATAGTGGGGGCTCTTCATACATGTTAACCCTTTAATGCCAATTTTTAACCCTTATAATGTTAAAAATATATTGTAAATTATGTGAATGAATTTTGTATGGGAGGGGTATTAAGGGGATGATTTAGGGGGTAAGTGTCTATGAGAAAAAGTTTCCCTGTTTCATTTTAGTTAAGTCCACCATACATGTTAACCCGCTAAAGTCATCCGTTAACGCTTGAAGCGCGAAAATCTGCTTAAAAACACTGAATTTTTCAACTTTAACCCCTCGGTGGGTCCACTTCCCCTCAACTTACCTACCCCAAATTTTACCAATATTCATGATTTCACCAAATAAAAAAAATTGGGGGGTGCGACCAGCCAAATTCCAGAATTTATAAAAAAAAACCACTCTAATATATATCCTTACGTGCATGATATTTGGAGCATATGTACCAAACGATATAATGGTTGAATTTTAAATGAATATTTTACACAAAAAGTATCGAATATATTTCAAATATTATATATATTATATGAATGTATAAAATGTAATTCATCTGTTATTTATATATATATATATATATCGTTATATGTATATAGGCATGCAATATACATATAATCTTTAAATTGATAGGTTTAATATTATATATATGCTTCATATATCAATCCATATATACATGTATAGGTATATACAGTGATGATGATGATAATAATAATAATTTGAATGATATAATATTAAATATTAATATGTCGTATCTGTTATACATATGTATACAATACACGATTTATCAAAAGATATCTCATATTTATATTTATTTACATAAAGGAATAATAAAAATATTGAAGGGAGTGTTTGCTTTTCTTACTTTTTTTTTATCTTGTATTTTATTCAATTTTTATATTTTTTATATATACGAATGATTATATGTATACTATTATTATTTGTATGTTTATTATAATGTATTATTTTACATCGTTATTGCGTTACGGATACCTTTTTTAAAAATTTTTTATACGATATTGTATATCAACAAAACACACTATTTATATATCATGCAATATATATCAAATAACAATCAACCATATTAATTTAATACACATATATTGAAAAAAAAATTGGTTTTTTTATTTGGTAAATGAACAAATTAATTTATGATTAAAGTGTATATGAATATATTATAATATGATATACTTGAAAGTTAATTTATATATAATATATGTGGTATAATTTATTATATGTGTTAATTCTTTTTTTATATTTTTAATATGTAAATAACTTCCCTTATAAAAATTTAAAATGTATACACATATTTTATTACGTGACAAAATATTTCGATTATATATATTGATGTTTTAAATATATGTATATAATATATATTTAACCCCGTTTGATTGAATAACATTTTCGAATCAAATTACTTAATATTATGTAAATGAAGATATATTTATTAAATGTTTTTTTTTTTGACATGATGTTGATTTTTATATTTAGGAATAAAATGTTTACATATACAGTATAATTTATGGTTGACAATTTGCAAAGGAAAACTTTGGTATATATAGGGTTTAAGTTAAATAAATTTAATCTAATTTTAATATTTTGATAAATTCAAATATAATGATTATTTAATTGTGCGGTGATGTGGTGAGCGGTGATGTAATTATAATGTCAGTTACCATATTTAAATTTCCTGTAATAATTTGTGATTGTTCGATTTAATAGAGAATGTCTTAATTTTAGATATGTTACAATTTTATATTTTTGTTTTTAATTTCGATTTGGAGTAAATTTGTGTTCAGTGTACTACTGAGATTCATATGATCTATTGGAGAAAGATCCTAAGGATATAAAAAAAATTCAGGATTTAATTTCTTTATGAAACTTAATAAATTATATATAAAGATAATTTTATTGTCATTATAATCCTCTCGTGATTTATGTATGTGCCTCTGTTTATAACCTTTAGAGTATTCGCGTTCCAAATCAAAGTTCCAACGGTTTTTTTAGGATGTTATATTAGATTAACGTATTAAATTGGGTTGGGTACACATTACCGATACACTTCACCCTTCGAAGTCATTGTAGTACACCTGATTCTATTACATATTCCTATCCATTCATTATGGCTCTACTCACGAACCTAACAAATTGACTGATGCGTATGGACATAATTTTCTTGGGCAAAGGAAATAATTTTCCAATGGTCCTGAATCTTATACCTGCTATAGACTCACATTCACATAGAATATGCTTCGCAATTTCCTCCTCCGTGGGGCAAAGCCTACACAAATATCGGCCTTTAAATATACGATGACTATAATTTTTATTTCGGTGGAAATTTGTTTCGTCAGCCTTTTTGAATACGTAAGAATAAACAGTTTCGAATGCCTACATCCATCGGTAACGGTATCATTCAAGTGCTTTTGTTAAGCTTTGAAACGGAGAATATTTGTATCAGTTATTAGGAATAAATGAACAATTAAATTAAATCAATAGTAATAATGAATAAAATAAATGCTAAATGTTGAAAAGCCATTTTTTTGGTGTAATTATTGGTTATATTGTTTATCAAGAATTAAACGGGGTATTTATAATACAATATCATTTGCAATGGCTGTAAGTGTAACAAAGAATAAAAGAAAACAGAGCAATATCAAAATACAAATATGTATATCGATAAAATAATAAAACTACCTAACTATAAATATGTGTATATTATATATTATAAATTATATCATAAATCAATTAATGAATCGCTCAATATATGAATTTTAATCATTCAATTGTTTTATTATTAAATAAAAACGTACTATATACGTGTTAAATTATAATATAAAACATTTTATCAATTTTAACCAAAAAGCAAAGCAAAACAAAAAAAAATTTACGATTTTAATCTAAAAACTTATTATTAAATGTTCATTATTATTGTATTGTATATATGCGCGAATAATATAATAATAATATTTAGTATAAAAGTCGTATAAAACATGAACTTTTTTTTTATCCTCATATATACGAATGAATATAGGTACATATTACTTTTTATGTATACAAAAAATAAAGTAAAAATGAGCAAAGTTCTTAAAACAATATACGAAATAATATATACAAAACACAAAAAAAAAAAATTGTATATATACTTCTATAAATAAAACGCTCGCGTATATAAAAGATATATATACTGAAAAGAAAATGAAAAAGAAAAATACAAAACATCTGAGAAAATAAAAATCTCAACCCAAATAGTTAGCTTTTGCTTTGGTTTTTCTTTTCTATTTTTTCATTTTTTTCATTTTTTTTTTCTTCTTTCATTTTTCTTTTGCCATTTCCTATTATTTTGATGACGCTCTACATAACATCAGCCTTTATATACTGATATAATACATATATATTATAATATTATATGTATGGTGGTTGTACACTATGAAAATCATTTATAACTGAATATGCAGCAGCAGCATCAGCTTCAGAACTATGCTGTCATTTATATTATTATTATTCTACAATAAAACCTTATAATCCTATACTATTTTCCTCATATATAAAAAAAATATTTCGCAACACGGTCTATATATTGGTCTGTATAACTATATATATAATATATGCGGAAGGAGCATTTTTTCCCATCTCTATATATATAAAGTAAATGAAAAGTTGTTGTTATTTTTTAGTTTCTTGTTTTTTCTACCTTATTCAAAATATAACAAAAACAACCAACAAAAAAAAATAGAAAAAAAAAGAAAAGAAAATCATGTTGATATGATCATTTATTTATGAAACTCCATGGGATTTTATTTTCTATTTCTATATATATTATTATACATAAATATAAATAACTTCCTTTGGTTTATTTTATTTTATCATATATATATGGTATATAGAGATGTTTGTTATTTTGTTTGAACTTTTTTTTTGTTTTATTTTTGCAAAACATATACAAAAACGTATTCTATATATATATATTTCAAGAGTGAATATACTTTATTAGCATTTCAATATATTTATGTTATGTACCTATGATAGATATAAAATACGCAAATGTATTATATAATATATATTTTTACTAAATATATCAATACACACAAGTGAGTTTTTATCTATATGTATATATAAACCAAACCTAGATTTATTTGTCAGATATATTTTGGAAAATTAGTAGTAAATATTTATATATGCGTGTAGATATATTGGGATAGTTTCAAGAGAGATTTTATTTTATATTCAGAAAGTGTATATTTAGTGGATAACTTTTTTGCACTTGTATAATCATAATCAAATCTAATTTACGGTATATTCTTAATGTGTATCCTATCCTATAATATGGGATACTGGAATAAAATATATTAAATGATCATTTAAATATACAAAGGAATAAGAAATTCATTTTGTAATGTATAATTACTGTATAATAAACATCTTATATAACAATATACAAAAATAATCGGCCTTTACAACAGACGATTAGTTTTAGCATCCGACGACATAATCTTTTATTGGTTTGTTCTTCATAATTAATTGCATTTTTACAAGCAGAATTTCTACTATAGTTGGTTGTTTTATTAAATACAACACCTCACGCAGAGTAATAACGAAATATACAAAATTAAAACAATATAAATTATCCTTGTCTAATTATCCTTGTCTATATCTTATTGTTATGTTATATAGAAATATATAAACCAAAAATTTTCAATTTTATATGTGATCTATTCAATTCTATTTAAACAAATATTTTTTATGATATGCATAGGATATCAAAATTTTCTTTTTCGTCATTTTCTTTTAAAAAATCAATACCGCAAATTTTCAATTTATATATTAAACAAGAACAATAATATCTGCAGGATTTTAAAATAAAATCAGATTTTTGCATTAAATACATTTCATTTAAATAAATATATTTAATGATGCAATAATTGTATAGTGTAATCTGTATATGTATATATGCTATGTATATATATAGTATATGAATATAAATATATAGTATATTTTTTTTATTTTTTTTTAAATTCCAAAAAGATAACTATGTACAGGGTGTCCCAGTTGATTTGGTATAAACGCATAGCACCAACGAAAGAAATTTCGGGGAAAATCTACTTTCCTGAAAAAATTGATGAAAAAAATTTAATTTTCTTGATTGGATTGTCAATATCTCTAAGCGGAAGCCAGATATCAAAAATATTGACAAATACGAAATTAAAGGGAATTACCTATTAATTAATTATTTGCTGATTATGCTCGGTTCAATAGTTTCAAAGTTACAGTTTAATCACTGCGCATATTAGTTTTTTATTGAACGTAAATTTTCAACAACTTGAAAAGACACCGTGTATATCTCTACGAATATTTCGTAAATAAATCGTTAATAAATACACACAGATTTATTATATACGATTGTTATATATAATCGACACGATATTATTATGTGGCGGCTCTGTGAAAGCCATAAATTGTGAATAACGTGATATTTCATAAATAAATATATAGCTCTGTGTATAAATAAAATAAAATATTTAAAAAAAAAAATAAATAAATTATTTAAATATACGTATATATATAATAAATTCCAATTGAGCTTTTCGTGGTATATGTTATGTACATATATCCTTATAATTGTTTAAATTAAAATTTAAACTATTTTGGTTGACACAGACAGTGAATTACCATATAACAAAAAAAGAGTTTCTATCTATATGTTTCACTTTAATTTTCTTCAATTGTAATTATATTATGTTTATTCGTTTTCAATAGTATTCGAACCTACTACCCCACTACATTTTGTAAGAATCTTATGTTGGTATTTTTATCAATTACAGCACGATGGATTTGAATCAAATTTTGCAGAATATTCTCAAAATCCCATCGCAAAACGGAAAATGCATTCATTCGTATTCAACCAAAAGTATATCGCATCTATATATCGCATCTATATATAAAAAATTATATTATTTTGCAAATTTCCCAATAAAATATATAGTTTAAAAATCCAATATATTTATTTATATATAAAGATGATTTCAGGTGTTTTTATATATAGAGATTACCACAAATTTTTAATAATAATGATTACCTTATAGAATTTTATTTTTATATTTTAACATTCATCATCTGCAAAATATTCGTACATTCATAAACGGTATACGTAAAAATTAAAGATAACATATAATTTACCGGTATGCCTGCGTATATTTGTTTGTATAAATCATTGTATTATTATACATATTATATATCATCTATAAATTGTATATATACCTCTGGAAAATACAACACACACGCATAGAAAGCACATCAAATCAAAAGTAAAGAACAAAAAAAAAATAATAAAATAAAAAAAGGTCAGCAAACACAGTAAAATAATGTATAAAAAACTAAAAAAATATATATATTATGTTTAATATATATGTTTTTATAAAATAATGTAATATTTTACGTGATAGGTATATCGTAAAAAAAAAGAATTTTTCGTTTATCTCTTACATTTGCCTTTTTTATTCTATATATATATATATATATATATATATAAATATACATGGACCATTATATATTATTCTTATATATATATATATGTATATTATATGTGTTTTTATGGTATCTGTATAGAGTATAAGAAAAATGTATCCTCCGGTATATATATATATATATATATATATTTGTTACGGAAAACTCGTTTACACTTTTGTACATAACAATTTACACAATATACACCGTTGTATAGCCCATTCTTCCACATAAACCACCAACGATGGTTTATATATGGTATATGCTTATATATGAATATAAAAATAATATATATAAATTATATCAGCATTTTGTATATATGCATGCATATATATATTTATTTTATATTTTTTTATATGCGTCTTGTTTTTCTTTCTTCATAAATAGAAAATAGGAAAATTCATACCTTTTAAATATTACAAAAGTTATGTGTTCTAATATATTTATAATATATATACAATATATTACCTATATATATACCTATATATATATACAATATATATACCTATATACGAGGCGTATATAAATTAAGTCGGCTGCACTTATCGCAATTGCTATAAAAAATAATCGTTCGTAGAATGAATTTTTGTTTGAGGAAACGTTTTTAATATAGAGGCAAAAATTATATATTTGTTGGATTTCTAAAAATTAATTATAGTGTGGTTTGAATAACATCTGCATGGGTTGGACATAACTAATTATGAAAGCCGAAAGACAAAACAATTTTATCTTTAATTGATCAAAAATATACATTTTATGATCAGGTCATTCACAGTTCTATTACTTATACATAATCCATTATCTGATTAATGTAAATGATGCTGATAATTTATTATGAAAATTTATTATTATTTTGAATGCAAAAGTTCTCAAATTGTTACTATATATCATGCTATGAATTTTACCCCGCATAGATTTTATATGATTTTTCGAGGTAACCGCCATTAAAATTCAAAGGATAAAATATAAACATAAAACATTTATATATTCGCAGTTGAATATGTTTTATTTATATGTGTTTAAAAAATAATTATATATTTATACTGTAAGTATAGATATGTTTCTACAATATGTGTTTTTTTTAAGTATCTTATGTCAAATCAAAAACATATTACAAATATGCGTTGGTTTTCCATTTCAAAACTAAATATATATGTATTTATGTATGGTATATATATCAATGACTATATAATATGTATATGTATGACATTTATATATATTTATTTCATTTAAAAAAAAATGTATTATTTTTGATGATCGTGACTATTGCATAAATTTTACCATGAAAAAAAATAAAGGATGGAAATATAAACGAATGAAAAAATAAATTGTAAATTTTATATAATATAATAATAATGTAATACAATGTTATCAAATATCTCGGCGTTACATATATAATAATAATAACAATATTAGAGATATGGTGTTTAAATTAGAAAAATAGTCATTTGTCATATTTGTTGCGATAAAGGAAAATAATATGTAAAGAAAAACAACACTCTATACAGATGTATGTGTGTTTGTAGAAAAATAAAATGAAGTGTATATATATGGGATATGCAATAGACTCGCGATATCAGGAGAAATCGATTACATTGGGGATCGTTCCCCATTTCGAAGTTGACTTATAAGGAAGGTTCCTTATAAAATGTTAAAATAGCTTTAGAGCTAGAGATATCTATCAAACATCGGAAAAGAGGTTAAAATCAAATGATATATATTCAATGTAAGCAATTATTTTGAAAAAAAATGCAAAACCATGTGTATTATTTTGTTGGAACAGCAAACCCAATAAAAATTATGTATATATTATATCAGTATAAAATGCACTGACGAGAAAAAATAACAATTGATAAATTAAATATAAAAGATCATACTATTTAAAAATGTTTTTGCCAGTATAAAATGTGGCTATCAAATATATAATTTAAATGACTTCGAATACCAATCAATGGTTAAAATGCACTAATCGATTCTGATATCGATGTCTATATTTAAAGGCTATAATACAAAATTTGGAAGTGTTCCCTATTTCGAAGTTTCCTTATTCAAGTGTTCCTTATATCACCTGTATAACAAAAAGAACCAAAAAATAAAACATAGATATGTTTAGTAGATGTAGATACGTTTTAATGTAAAAAAATATTTAGATTTTTCATCATGATATATATATATAAAATTAAATATCCTATAATATGATACATACACACTCTTGCAAATATATATTGTTTATACATGCACATATTTAAAAATAAAAATATATTCACCGTGAAAAGTATTTATTTTCTAATATCATATTTTCATCTATTATTATAATATATACACTTATATGCATATTATTTATGAATAATGAATAATTTTGATTAATATAAATAAAATATATTCTATATATACATATAAAGATGTTGTTCATTGATTTATTTGTAATATTCGTGATGCTTTTTTATTAATATTTAGGTATATTTCGCTTATCGAGTATAGATTCATATCTATATACATATAACAATAACAATCGATACACATAAGCTCTCTAAACATTTTTCATTAATTGTTAATTGAATTTTGTGTATTATATTTTAAATTACTAAACCTTTGCGTTTGGCCTTAAAAATATTATTATATGTAGTATTTAAATTAAGACATTTTACATTTTAGGTGCGTAGACTTTTTCATTTCCATTTAAAATAATAATAAATTTTTCGCTATACAACCAACAATCTGGTTTTAGCGTCCAACAACAGCCTTCTGTTGTTAGTTTCTTAATTGTTAGTTTCTTAATTTGTGTCGGTAATTAGCCGTACGACCAACCGCAAGCGGAAAATACAACTCTGTGTTAAAATTCAGATTCGAAAAATAATGGGGCTTATCCCCAACATTTTTTAATCTTTTTCAATAAAACCAAATAAATGTGATGGACCTTTTTGGGTCATTAATTTATATATATATAGTACATTATCATTACTCTCATTATAGTATTAAATATATGATTAAAATAATAAATATAAATTATAATGTGGATGGTACAATTATTTTATTATTATATACGTGTATATTCCAGTCATGCGATAAAGTTTGAACCTATACCAAAATTTCAATAACTATATGGTACATAAAAAATTGACAAGACCTATATTAATTTATTGATAATATAATTATTTTATATATTATATTTATTTATTTATGTTTTATATCATTTTATGTATACTATAAATAAGTATAATATTTGAATGACTAATTGATATATAAATCATTTGAATTCTTTTGTCACTATAATGATAATATATATTATATCTATATATTATTTACTATTAAAATTATTTAATATAGGTATATATCAATATACTATATTGTGTATATGGATGTAAATCCAAATGTTCCACCCACAATAGAGTACATATAATTTAAGGAATATAAAAAAAAAAGTCATTCATATACCATAAAACAATAATATATATATATATTTAAGATGATTAAAATATATTTCCTATTTCTTCTATACATATTATATTATATTGTTTCTTTTGTGCGATTATAAACAAAATATATATATAATTTAACCCAAAAATTACAATTTCAATAGATTTATATTCAAATACGTAATATATGTGTTTATGGTATATACAATGAAATTCTGTACAAATTACATACTTTTGTATGTTTGAATAAAGATCATAAAGATATTTAATATTCGCATCTTATACAAAATTTCTAATATATATAAATTATTTCATTGAATACATATATATAAATAAATATAATGATATAATTTTAATGCAATATACATTAAAATCTATATGTATATAAAATCGCATATATTCTATTTATATATTTATTATATATATATGCCTTTCTAATTGTTTCTATTCATAAAATAAAATATTATTATTATTATTAATTGTTTTGCTTCAATTTTATGTTTATTTATATATCATCTATATAGCAGAGACGAGCGTTGAATAATATGTGTCTTAGGATCATATTAACACTCCGATATTCTTGATGGTATATACTTACGTACATTGCATATATATGTTATATGAAAGACAATTTGGGTGTGAAGGTTATAAAAATTTCCCGAAAAATAAACTTTTATAAATTTTAAATTATTTAAAAAATTTCCCTGGATTTTCTTCAATTAATGTTTGTGTGGAATATTTAGAAAATTCAATAAATTTCTGATATTTTATTGAAGAAAATTTGGAAAACGAACAATTGATTCAGAAAAGGGTGAAGTCGATTTCCCAAAAATGTGCAAATGTGAAAATCGATTATATCTTTTGAACCAATTATTGTGCAACTAATCAATCAATTTTGATTCTAAATAGAAAATTGAGAAAAAATAATTTTCCGGAAAATTTTATGCACACTTATATTTTTTTTTATAAACTATATATCTATATAAATGAACCTTCAATAATTTTCGATTATTATAAATGATTAATAATGTAAAAATTTTTTAACTCCTCGTCCCTGATCTACATATATAGTATATATAGATATGAATAAAATAATCACTAATATAATATCACAAAAAGAATTAAATGAATATATATTGAAATATTATGAGTTATTTGTTTATATACAATAATTTAATTATAATTTATAATAAAATTATTAAACATTTAATTTAATTATATTATAGATATAAAAGAAAACAATTATTTTTATATATACCATTTGCGCGTTTACTACAAATTTGTTTTTGGGAGAAATTGGTTTTTTTAATGATGTCAGTAATTTTGCATAATTCTTATAATTATTAAAAATGTATCCTAAATATACATTTATATTGCAAAACATCGTATATAGTGATTCCGAAACGTTATATGTACATCTCACATTTGTTGTCTTTCTAAAATCATTTTGATTTCGTGGTTTTTTTAACAATCCATAAATTTATATATGCATATGAATGCTTAAAATGAAATAAATAAAACATATAAATATATAGAATAATATTACATTATTATTATTATTATTATTATTATTTAACAACTAATGATGTATGTAAAATGCCAACATTAGTTTTTAATAAGCACTATGGCTGCTAGGGCCTTTGGCTTTTACCGGAATTAGAAATCATTAATATTATAATTATTAATGTAATTTTAATAATGATGATGAGTATTTGTTATATACTTTCATATATAATTGCGAATATGTGTGTGTAGTAGACTTTGTAAATCTTTGGCTGCGTCCGACACAATATACCAAAGATATTCATTAATTTGATCCCAATGAATAAAAGGTGACTTAGTTCATGAATTCAAATCATAAAAAGCACAGAAAAAATTTTCCGGCCAGGATTTGAACTCGTGACCACCCGCAATTGGGTTGGATGCTTTATCAACGGCACCACCAAGTGCCGTTACATTACATTAAATTACATTAAAAATGTTCTATTCTATTGAAAATATAGATCCCAAGAATTCATATCATATATTGTATGTAATATAATAATAAATATCCCATATATTTGATTAAGTATAAATTTTCAAAGAAATCGTTTTATATATATACATACACACGATATATCGTATTAAATACTATATATATGGTATATATATATAATTTGATAGTTTAACTTTATTTAATATATATTCTCATTTATATAAGTATATTGTATATAGGTATATACAAAATATGTATACAACACAGAATTTTTACCAGGAAAAAAGTAAAATATACGAAACCCAAATAATGTCAATTTTTATAAATTTTCAAAATACAATATCACATTATTACATAATTTACAGTACAAATTCTATTAGACGAACTTTAATAATTGTATTCGCTCGCATTTATCCTTCAATCCAATATCAATACATTGGATACCTGCGAAGAAATTTCATATGCGGTCCCTTCGATTTTTTGTAAATATATATATACCTATAGAAATTCTGAATATAAAATTAAACTATATATGATAATTCTATATAATAAAAAGAAAATTCCTTATACACGTTGTATATATTTTAGGTTTGTAAAATTGGAATTTCAATGTATGGTATATGTATGTTATAGACTCGTATGAATGAAAAATGTAAATATGGCTTCCTTTTTATATGCCATATATAATATATATGTATGGAAAAGTCAATTTCCTGTTTTTATTTCGTATTTTCGTATCTTTACGCTTCGTCGTGTTACTAATATATGAATATATAAATAATTTCATAATAGAATCATTTTTCACTTCTATATCGCATATATAACTTATGTATAAGCGCATATACAAGTAATAATATATATATGATATTTATTCATATATGGTGTAATATTCTTCTATATCTATTTATATATACACATACTTTTTATACACATATCAATGTTATTAAGTATAAAATTATCATATGATAATTCCCCTCTTTATACAACAGATAATTCAGAATATTATATATATATATATACAAACCATGTTTAAATACATTATATATATGAATGAATATATATAACTTATGAATTGGTGCGATAATATTCTTCATTTCAAAAAACAAATGTACAATTAATTTTGGATTACAGAAAGTGGAAAGTGTAATATTCCTTTACAATAATTTTCTTATATATATTCAACGCCCATATTTAATTTTCAAAATAGTTTTCATTTCTTGAAGACTATACTATATATAATAGATATATGTATAATATATTTATTTACTTAATATGAACCCAAAAACTCTTATATGTATGATATATCATATTTCATGTGTTACGCAAAGGGAAATCAAAATGATAACAAATATGTTAAAATTTTTAAGGATATATATCGCAATGGTGGTTTATATATCATAATATATACATTATAAGAATATGTTATAGAAATATTATATATGTAAATTGGATACATTAAGAAGTAAAAATATAAAAAGGAAACCGATCTATATTATGTATTATAAACATATAATTTTAATTTCAAATTCAATCCAGAATTTACATAATCTATAGTCTATAGTATATGTAGTTAAACTTAAATGCGGGGTAAATATTTCTAAAAAAATTATATATTATATTCACATTTAACCATTCATTCCATTCAAATCAATTGTCATGATTATTTTAAGGGTTATTTACATCATTTATTGAATGTTAAAAATGTATGGAAAAGGCGCATATAATCATTATTCAAATTGAATAATTAATTATAATAAAATGTAAATATAGTTAATAAAATCCTTTCAATGTGTGTGTCATGAAATCCACTGAAATCAATATAGTTTTCTGGTCCTTTTTTTAATTGTTAATTCCTATTCTTAGAATGTTTTTTTTCGAATGTGTATTCTCAATTAGATTTCACTGTGACAAAATAGTTTTCTATTACACCCATTACAATACTATAATATAATTTTTATGATCAATTCTGGAGTATAATTATTAAAGATTTGGAGGTGCGCCAATCTCACATCAAAATCATTATAGCTGAATGGTTGAAACCATCTTTTTCATGTTGCATCAACAAGAGTTCGATGCGATTCGCTGCCCCAATTTTCTTCAAATGAAAACAAAATATTAATGCTACCCACAATTCATCCTTATATCTGGTACAAAATTCGACTTTTTTAACACGATTAAAAAATATGATGTTGTTTGTACAATGACTTGATGTATACCAAATGTGTTTGACAGATGTCATAGCAATAAAATAAATCAAAATCTTGACGGTCGCTTCAAACAGGTATCCCTGGTATATATGCGGTTATACCATGTAAATATAAATTAGCACTATCAGGTTTTATGATATATTTCTTCAGTTTAGTAGGTCACCAAGTAATCCCTTTCAATACCTCTATGATTATATTTATTATATAATAGAGTTGTTCCAATTGTTCGTACAATATTTCCCATTTAAATACATATACAGACAGATATGAATGAAATAATACAAAAAGATACATTTAATTATGCATGAAATAATACATAAATGCATATATATATACAGTATAATAATAATCTGATCGTCACCGCATATATATTATATACAATATAAAGTTATACTAAAAAAACAATGATCGTTAAAAAATCCAGATATTCACAAAAATAAGCACAGGTTGTACTTTGAATTACAATATATATATTATACATATATAAATGAATATGAATTTCAATGCTCATAAATGCGGTTATACTAAATAATAATTTTTTACCAATTTAAATTTTAAATGAAAAATATTTTGATATATTATACTATATACTGTATTGTACCTGTCCAAAATTTTTTTTTTCCCAAATATATATATGTTTCTATAATTTATGGTGAATGTTGCAAAGGTACATCATGTATATATTTATAGTGTCTAAAGGTGTATATATAGAGAGAGGAATAATAACGAGAAAAGGTGTATATGCTATTATAGCACTTATTTTATTTTATTTTTACCTATATTTTTACCTATATTATTTTTAGCATATATGTAGATATACTCCAGTATTTGTGTATATATAGAAAATAGTAAATCACGGAAAAATATCCTGTAAAAAATTTACTGTTTTTTTTTTCTGTAAGATTTATTTAAATGATAACAATGATCATAATAACTGTTACAGTATCACTATACTATAGTATATAAATGTATAAATATTGTTCCTGTACATATATGATATATATACGCATATGATTGTGTGGCATTGGTATATATCTATCTATATCTATATATAATATATAGAATTAATGTAATATCATTTATACCATTTTATATGCACATTTATATGTATATCATACATCTATCTATATAATGTAGGTATATACAACAATAGGAATTTTTTTATGTATATTTTACATCGGAAAATCCATACATAGATATAGCGTATATTGAGGTATATATGCGTATATATATTTTTTGAGACGATGTTTACCACCATAACTTTACAAAAGTCGTATAAATTTTTTTATTGTTTCAAAGTTTTGTTATGTATATCTATAATTTTTCTAAATGTATAAATGTTCAATTTAAGAGCATATAACAATACAAAAAAGGGTGGTTTGAGGTATAAATACAACACATATTATTTATATAATATACACAAACGGTAATAATAACAGAGAAATATAACATGTTTTGTTATTTGCTTTATTCGTCGGTGTTATTACGAATAATATTGTTTTTCATTGTCTTAAAGGATATAAAAAAAAAAAATAGAATCCCATTGGCATGATAACATACATATGTATATATTTGGGAACTTTAATACATATATATAACAGCACAGATATATACCTTCCAGCAATATTATATTTAAATCATTTTGGTATGTAGCATGTACTATATATAATGTTAATTTCAAAAATGTTTGAATGAATGAATGAAATCAGATATTCGCATTGATATGCATGCATATATATATTTACGAATTATGACATATATACAAACTATATATATATTATATAATATATGAAAATAAAACATTTTTGAACGTTAAAAAGCTCTATACATATCCAACCATATATATACATATATATAAAATGAAATGGAAATATTATTTCATATATATATATATTTAACATTTTAATATATATAGATATATATATTTAACATGCGAATAACATAAATAGATAATTTTTATGGAAATGCTTTTTTTTTATTTATTTTTTTATTAGTTTTTATTTTTTATGATCTTAAAAATTGAAGATATTTATACATAGTACTGTATATATTAAAAAAAAACATTCAAAATTATTAAATAAAATCCAAATTTATCTGCTGCGTAATTTAATATATTAGATAAATACTTGTATCAAGGAAGTATTTCTATTCATCTCAAAGTTTTGAGGTCTAATAAAACCTATAATGTCACACATCTATATATACATATATATATATATATATATATCGGAAAACTATCGATAAACTTAAAATTAGATTAACGAAGCATTATAATTTCAAAACATTTTATCACGGCTCTTAAAGTGATTTCAGTATATTGTTTATATATATGATAGTTTCATATATAACCACCCTTTTTTTTTATTTTCATTTTTGAAATATTATGCATAATGACTTGAGATTTTGGGTCACTCAAGAAATCGTATATAAAGTTTTCATTTTTCGATATTTCACTGAATTTTTAATTGTATTTTAAGCTTGTTATAAATATATTTCCCTATTTGTACTTCTTTTTATGATACTTTTGTTTTTAAAAAACATGTGAATATAATCGCT
Organism: Dilophus febrilis; assembly: GCA_958336335.1. Taxonomy (NCBI): domain Eukaryota; kingdom Metazoa; phylum Arthropoda; class Insecta; order Diptera; family Bibionidae; genus Dilophus; species Dilophus febrilis. Next base: position 32,831,870 of record OY284471.1, read on the forward strand.
ATATATATAAATATTTCAACATATGGAATGCACTTTTCATTTTTTATTAATATATATATATTGACGCTGTGATGGTTGTGACGATTACAGAAAAATTTTCAGGATATTGTCCAAACGAATTGATATTCGGAAAGGTACATATTTAATAAGCTAATTTATGGAACAAAATCTACTGAGCGGTGCCAAATGTTTTTTTAAACAATCGATTCGTTTTTATTCATATACCCTATTTATACAAAAAAAAAGTGCATTAACAAAAAAAAATATAATTAAATGTATAATTACAAGCGCAAATATGCCCTTAATATTATATGCATAAATAATATATACAAAATGATATTTATATATAAACTGTATATAAAATAAATAATAAATATATATTGATTATATTATAATTATATTTTTAATTATATACGCGAGTACATTAAATAATAATGAATCATTTTTATACATTACACAGTATTATTATTATTTTTATTTAATAAAAACAAAAAATGTTAATAATCTGAAATTTTTAAATACGCAGTAAAGCCAATAATTACTGCTCGATAGATGAAAAATTCCCAATATGTAAATAATTTAATTTTACCAATATAATATATATATAGAATTCATTCTATTATTTAGTTTATTACTTCATATATATAATTGATGTTAGCAGTTTTCTTTTTACATTCAATTGGGGGTAGTTATCAGAACATGTATGGGTATATAATCATCAATCAATTTTGTCAGTTAAAAATTTATCCATTAACTATTTAAAAAGAAAAATGAAGAAGCATTGCGGAGAAAGTGTCATTGGAATATGAAATACAAATTCTTTTGCAACATAAAACAATCAAACGAAACATTGTTATTGATTCATATATATTATTGAATATGTTTAACATTGGAAAACTAAAAAAAATCAATTTTTCTGATGAAAAAATATTTATATAAAAGCTTTGTTTTTCGAGCATGGAAAATCCGCATATGCAAAATGATATAAATAATAAATATATGTACGTATTTTCATTGTTGTTAAAACTATCCTCCGATATACATATATGATTTCATAAATGTATTCAAATTTTTTTTATATATTGTACTCGATGTACTTATATATTTTTTATACATAACCATATATAATAGCAGCGCATTAATGAAATAATAAATTAAATGGCAAAAAAAAAGAGGAACAAAAAAAAATGTTGTATTATAAATTTTCAAAATATCATGTACCATTTTATATATGTATATAAATTGATTAATGTTTAATATTTGATACTTTTTTTTATCATCGTATTATTATATATATACGTTGCATATTATATAATGCATTTCAATTTTTTTTTTGTTTCAGTAAATTTATGTACATTTTGAAAGTGTAATTTATTTAATAACAATTTATATACTTTACTTATATATGCATATTCATTCATTCATTTATTCATTCATATATATATATAATAGTTATTGATTTATCTTTACAAAACATGAACACAAAATATATTCATATGTACAAATTTATATATGTACTTGTATATATATATATATATATATATATATATCATAGATATATGCAGATAACGTGTATTATTCTAATTTATATTCATACACTTACTAAATTCATATATAAATATAGCATATAAGTTTTAATAAAGTTCTGCTTGTAACCTGCTATTCATTTCTATAAACATATACATATTTGTATATGAATAAAAAAGTACATATAAATGCAATAATGCATATGGTGCATATTCATATAAATATATAAACATATATATATATATACAATACATTTATGTGGATATTGTCAAAGAGTTTTCCACAATGGAAGAATTTAAATCTTTTTCATATATAATAAGACATTCTTTAATTGTAAATGTATATATCTTTTTTTTTTATATGTATCAATGCAATGCACGTTGTTATTTGTAACTCAGGTAATTTTCTATAGAATATTAAATTTAAAAGGACAAAAACACACACTTATTGTTTTGAATATAATTTATTTTAAATGTAACATACATATATATAAATTTTGTCTTTTTGATAAAAATATACTTTCTTTTTATTTACTATACATATATGTATATATTTTAGTGTGTGGGTTATCTCTAAACATGATATACTTATGCATACATATATAAATAAGAAGTATATTTTAAAATTAACAATATCTGCATATATATATAATAATAATAATAATAAAATATATACAAAAAAAAAGGAAGAAACTTTATACAATGGATTACGTGCAATGCATCATATCATTTAAAGTTATATTTTATATATTTTCACAATAATTCAAACAGAATAAGAAAATTAATATAACAACAAGAAACGCAGGGTGCGGGTGAAAGATATTATTCATAAAATTATTTTATTACAGCTAACGTTTGGTTTTGTACAGAATTTTTATTGAATTGTCTAAATCAATTAGATATACATTTTTTGTTGTGGTATTGGTGAATATTCAATGTTTTCATCCAATACGAAATGCAAAACAAAAAAACCAATAAAATAAATAACAAATGACACTAGAGATGTACATATAGTTGTATTACGGGAATTTATGGGTAAATGTTTCCGAAAACCTAGTTTTCATTAAGGTGATTTCGATCAAAAAAGGATTGGTCTTTTGTCCCAATCAAAAAACACGGAAATCGTTATGTTTAAATGTTTAAAATATTAATTATTTCTTAAGAATATAACATAATAAAAAAGTTATTTAAAGTTATTATTTATCACATACCCATCCTGTATTATATATTTCTATTTTTAGCCCGCCACGCATATACTATGTATATATTAACAGAAAAACTTTTATCTTATCCACAAATATATATCTACTTATATGCATATATATATAATATTATCTAAGTATGTATATATAATATGTATGTAGAACCGTAGAACGTATATATAAAATAAAACTTATATATAAATTGGAATAATTGACGTGAATATATGTTGAATTAAACAAATATTTATGTATAATAGATAAAATTTTGTTTTATACTCGCAAATATATAAAATAATAAGGAACAAAAAAAATTGAATAAAATATAATTATATGCATTTTACGCTATGTTTATAGAGTTATTGAAAATTAATGAAACAAAAAAAAGGATTATTCCTTAGAATTAATTACAATTTTCTATTATAATTTAAAAACGGGTTCTCTATCAGATAATATAATAACATTAAACAGTTAAATTTAAAATAAGATAATTTTTGTTTTGTTATTATATTATATTCGAATCTGACGAAAAATTTAGCACATCCAATCTAAATGTTTGCCCAAATATCCTTAAATTTATATTTTCTTTCGTTCGAATGTTAGTATTCCTAATATTTTTCATTCAACCTCAATTTCTATAATTATTTATCGATATATAAATAAAATTACCACTATTAAAATTGTTAACATTCATGGTTTTTAAAACCTCGCCTTTCTATACATTCGCCCTTTTCAACATATTTTTTGTAAATCATGATTCAAAATCGAATTTATTTTTACAATATAAAATTAATTATTATATATGTATATAATTAAATATATTTTCACGCAATACGAATAAAAGTGCAATTTCATGTATATTTTATGACAAAATATCAATAACATTTTTTGTTTAAATATATATAAATGTTAATTAATGCCATTATGTAATTCAATTAAAATATTATCCGTATATATGCATTTAATAACAATAATTTTCATTTGTTCTCTTTATATCAAAATTTAAAACATTTCTATTATAAACAATAATAACATAGTGATTGCGAGCTCAAAATAAGTTCTTTTCATGTACATATAGAAAATATTAAAGTACATATATATTCTGTTTTTGTGGTATATAGGAACACTATAGTAAAAAGCACGAAACTAATGCATTCCATATAAAAAATATAGTATATAATATATATAGTATATTTGTATATTCTTTAACATGTATCAAAGTATTAATGTATAATGTGTAGAGGAATTCATCCAAAAAATCATCTGTATATTAAACTTAGGGAAAAAGAAATCACTATCAATATATTGTATATATGTAACGAGAATTCCCCAAAGAAATACTCAGGATATATATTGTACATTTCTATATATACATGAAAAAGGCAACAATAATAAAAAAAACGATGACAATTGACAGAACAAAAAAAAAACGTTCGCAGAGTATTCGAAAACAAAAAGAATAGAAGAAGCAACATTGATTTTATTCTATTTAGTATATATTTATGTATATATAACATATATATATATAGTTAAGTATATATACAATCTGTTATAGTTTTTATACAGAATGTATTAGTATATTTATTTTATATAAATATAGATAGATATACGAATGAATAGATTCACAATATTCTATATACATATATTAAGAAATGAACTTATCTCTTTTGATATACTTATTTTTGTATTATGTCTTCGTATAAAATATATATAAGTTAATATCAACAATTATAAAACAAAAGAAAATCGAAGACATTTATATATATATATATATATATATATATATGGTATTGATGCTGAAAATGGATTAATGTTTTGTTCATATTTGATATTTACGGCTGTGGAGCGGCGTGAAAAAATGTGTCCTGAAGTACCAAACGCTAGAATATTTTGAAGAAAGGTACGTGCCTAAGCATAAATTAATTATTCTACAAAAAATATAACTTTTCCGGAAAATTCAATTTTCAAAATTTTGAATTTTTTACTTATATCCATAATTTTCAATTGAATTGAATTTCAATTGAATTTTGATTTTTTGTAGAAGAAAATTTGAAAATCGGTTTATTTTTTTCTTAAAGATATAGATGAAGGTGTAACAAAAACTAAATTTTTCGTTGTCTACTGTCGGCTAAATATTTTTTAACCCAATTTTTATATCTTTTGACCCTTGACCTTTTCATGCAATTTCACTGCAGTAAAGTGATAATATAACTATATTTTTCATATTTCCCAAAAAAAAGTTTTACATTATAAGAATTAAATCATATAAAAAGAAAATAATCTTTTGTAATTATTTGACACAAACAAAAAATTCTAAAGTAATTAAAAAGTAAAATGAAATTGCCAAATAAATTACGAAATAATTTCCGAAAAATTGTTTTATATATAGTCAGACATTATTATTTTATAGAAAATTCTATAATTATTTGCTGGTGTAAGATTCAGTAATGTTCACTCGTCTTTTTGTATATATTTTTGATAAAAAAATAATATGACGGAATGACGGAATTTCAAACCTTTTATTATTATTTCAAAGAATTGCCCTGTAATGACCTGTTATTATCGATATATAATATATAGTTTTAAGATATATAGTTTTAGATTTACAAAATTTTTACTCTTTTGTTAAAAATGTTTTGTTATAAATATAATATAAATTTTTTTTTTTCAGAATTATACTTAAATAATATAAGTGTATAATAATATTTTACAACATTATTTATATTCGCTGCCATGTATTAATTTATACGTATAGATAGATACAGTATATTTATATAGATAATTTGATAAACAAAAAAAAGTCATATATATATATATAGATAAATAAATGTATATATTTATTATAATACAATAACATATCCACACATTAACCATACGATAAATTTCAATGATACAATATACAAAATGTATATATACAATTTCATGCACTTAAATATTTTAATGCATTATACAATTTTTTTTGTTATATAATATTATATATAATAAATTTAATGTAAAACACATATAATATTTTATAAAAACAAAAACGCAAAAACAAGAAAAAATAAATAAAATCCATTGAAATTACTGTGAAAAACAGGATGAAAAACGAAAATTGTTAATGTCATCAGTATTTTCCGGTAAAAACAAACAAAACAAAAAAAAAGCGTATATACATTATTTATATACATATATAAATAAATGTGTATAACAATATGTGAATAGATACGTACGTATATATATATCACCAGTATCTTGTCATTCATTATGTTTGTTTACAGTTTTGGAAAAAAAAAATCTGAATTAAAATTAATTCTTATATGCACATAAATATATATATTTTATATGTACATAAACGACAGCAACAATAAAAATTGTATATATATCATACATATATATACCATATATACATTACTCTATATATATATATATATCTTTTGGTACATTATACAATTTTTTTTACGTATATATATATAAACATGTAGAAGATGTATGACTATGTAACAAGGTTGCAAATTAAATTCATATATATCTCTTATATATTTTATTTATTAGTATATATATATATATATATATGTATATGTATATGTATATAAAACATATATTGTTGTATATATACATTTGTTTATTTATTGCTCTCATATATAGAAAACATTTAACAACGAAGTGAAAATTTTTTAAAATAAGATTTATAGCATAAAATAAAGAAAATACAGAATTTCAAAAAAAAAGCGAAAAAAATGTAGTATTTTATTTGTAGAATTTTATTATCGTAATTTTTTTTAATTTTTCGTTATTTTGTATGTTTTATTTCATTGTTACTGTTGTGTTGTTGTTGTTGTTGATGTTATTATTTGGTTCGCCAAGGATATATGAGGGTTCTTTTTTTCTCTAAATACTCAATTATAATATACATTACATAAATTTATTTTTTTATATTCTTAAATATATAATACATGAATGGATAAAGTATGAATCTTAAATGAATATATGTATATGAATATAGATACCATATATAGCGTAGAATAAATTTCTTTTTTTTTGTATGTATATTTAATAGTATATGCAAGAACCATTGAGATGGTTAATTAAGTTTAATGCAAATTTCTGTTTTTTTCGTTAGTTTATTTCATAATTTTTCTATATAATTATATATAGTTAATTTATGAGTTTATTTAAAATTGCAGTGATTTATTATATCGCAGACAATGATAAAATAAATCACTGTACAAATCTGTGTGCATTTATATATTATTATATACAAAACAATAAAAATCAACTATTGAATATATCTCAGATTTATCTGAGTATCAATATTTAAATATTGATTAAATATTTTCAATAATGTTCATCAATATTTAATTATCAATATTTAAATAATCTAAAGGGAATTAATCTAAAGGGAATAATAATCTAAAAGGAATTATCAATATTTAAATATTAATATATGATAAAACTTAATGAACATTTTTAATTTCATCCATTATCCTTAATGCCGATTTTATTTATAATCTTTTCAATTGTTAAACATATAATAAACAAAGTATATTATAAAAAACTACAGCAGGGCTTCAACCCTTTTTCACGATGTTCAGACTTGACCCCTTTTAGTTCACAGTTTTGAGTTTCCCTAGTGTAACGCCACCAGGCCAGACGTTAAATTCTTATCTCTAATGAACCACTTTATAATCTTGCAGAATGTTATAATGTTGCCTAATGTTGCATAAAATATCTTATAATGAAAATAAACCTCGATTTTTAGAGGATTGTTTTGTATGGCGGTTACCCAAAGGGCTCAGATATGAACTCAACCTTCCTTTTTCGGAAATACACAATTTAGTGAAGAAATGATCTCGATATAGTTTGTTCCATTCGAGAGTTATCGTGGTGCTGTTGGTCTGGGGGAAAACGTTGAAAATGTCGTGAAAAGTGATAAAAACTACGTGTAAGAGTCTTTTTGACCATACACCGAAACCAATAATTGTCCCTTCTTGGAGAGGGGGCCACGTCATTGAGATAATTATTTCCCAATTATGCATTAATTTAAAGTTAATTTTAATATAATTTAATATAATTTTTAAGTAGTTACACATTAATATAATTTTTTTTATAATTCATTAAATTACATTTTTATACAATATTTTTTAGTAACACTTTTGAAACAGTTTTTTAGCAACTATATTTTGAATATATTTGAACATTTAAAAACTATCCAATTTTTCCCCAGAAATTTCCATATATATAAGAATTCAAGGTTGTGCCGTAAATAGGAAAATTTCACCTATATACGATTATTAATTTAAAACTGATCAATTTTACCTCTATTCAAAAACTTATATTTAAATTGAAAAAATCAATCGCAAACGAATAAAAATGTTTTTATATATTCTGATTATTAGAATTTGCTTATTTATTAGAATTTTATTATAAGGCAACTTAAATGAATAATTTTGTTTTTTAAATGTATATAGAACAAAAAATCTAATATACATCACCGCACAATTCAATTTTATACATATAATAATAACTAACTATATGAAATTTATTTCGAATTATATTTTGAACATAGCATAAAATAACACAGATTATAATTTATATCGCAAAAGATTGTGATTGATTGAGCAATTAAATTTAATTATTAAATGGTATATATACACATATATAAATGTATATTTTGTTGTTTTATATCGGCAAATGGTGTTAAAGAACAATTAGTGAATTTACAGTTTCCCAATATACATATATACATATATAATAAAGCATATATATATAATAATACTAATGTGGTAAATTAAAAATAGTATTTTCCAAGTAAAACTATATATATTTTTGAGAACTGATAAAGGTATAAATACCATGAGTTTTCTATATATTTGTGGTTGATAGAAATACTATATCAATATTTATTTTTAAAATACTTCATATAGTTGAATATATATACTATATAAAAATAAATATATATCTGGATAATATATATATAGATAATAAAGTAAAGAGTTATATAAACACATTTGAACAAAACAACAATGTTAATGATCTCTTTTAACTTTAACCTTATAAAATTGATTGATTCAATAAAACTAAAATTCTATATATATACATATTTTCCTCTATATAAACATTTATATATATGAATAGTATATGTGGATAAATTGAATATATGCAATATATATTCACATACTGGATGCTTCTGTACAAGTTTGGGTTTTTCCTAAGTGAGCAAAAGTTCTATAGACCAACATTTTCTATATATAGCTATTAAACCCGTTTTCTAAAACTGCTAAAACGCTTTTTACTATATATAGACATAACCATTAAGCACTATCAACCATTGTATATATTATATACTCTTAATTGATCTATTGATAAAATGCGTTTTTTTTATCAAAATATATTAATGATATTTTATTTAATGGTAGTAAATAGAAATTAAATTTATCAAAAAATATGATATTTTTATTGAAACACACTGTAACTTTACTTTGATGAATAAATACAAATCTATATATTTATGTATAATCGTATATATAAAAGGTCGATAGTTGGATCATTTGGTCTTATGTCATGTATATTTACTATATATATGTATATAAAATGATTTTCTCTATATAATACATTTAATGTTAACATTGGCACAAGTAGCAATAACCTTAAAAGGATTAAGTAGATTTTATTTCAACAGATAATAAAATCAAATGTTTTATATTTCCTATATGTATATATATGCATGCATTCATATGTATATTGAAACGAATTGATCTATAAAGAATATTCGCAGGCAATATAGAATCAATATAATATATATAGATTGATTTAACTATATTTATAAAACCATATATATGCATATACTGGATATAATTGGAGATTTTGAAAATTATTCATTTATTTTGTGGTTTTTTTGTATAACACATTAACTTTAATCAAATGTATAAATATAAACAACTCATACATAAACGTATTGTGTTGTCCTATATAAATTGTGCGCGATGGTAAATAAATTGTTGATTGAACTATGAAAAAAGATAAAAAAATAAATAAATGTTTATTTTATTATTTTATATATAGTTATACAAAATATGTTTAGAAAAATTTTGACAATATGATTTTTAAAGCACATCTATATATATGATGTTTATTTTATTTTACAATAAATTGTGTTATATCTATAATCTATATATAGAACTCCAATTAATACAATTTATGATTGTACTTTTACCGTGTCGGTAATTAGTTGTACGACCAATGGGATGGGAAAATATGCAATTCTTGTGGAAAAATTCAGATTCGAAAATAACCGACAAACACAAAACATATTTTATATGTTCAATTGGATTCGAAAATACGACCCCAAAATTTTGTAAGCATTTTTGTTATTGGTATTTTTATCAATAACCGGGACGGACTTTACCTTCATATCTCTAGGAGAGAACTAATTTATAATGTTGCATAATGCTATATTCTTGCTAAATGTTGCATAAAATATCTTATAATTTGAAAAACTCGATTTTTATAAAATTCTTTTATGGCGGGCACCGGAAGGGCCGGGCCGGCCGGGCTAATTTACGAACTGAGCCCTCATTCACGAACTCAGCCTCCTTTTACAGATTCACACAAGCTAGTGAAGATTTGAACTCGATAGCTAATTTTGGTTTAAAGTTATCGTGGTGACAACCATCCATAAGTCCGACAGAAAGGATTTTTTCGCGTCTTTGGGCTCCGGGAAAACGTTAAAAACATAGAGAAACGAAATTAAAACTTTGTGTAAGAATTTTTTGGACCATACCGAAACTAATACTGGACCCTTCAAATGATATCGAAGTTTGATCAATCAATATAACGTAGTTGGGAAAACTGGTCTATATAAATTATATATATATATTAGGTTGTCTAAAAAGTATTGATAATTTTTTTTACAAAATTCAAACGATTTTTTTATATATTTCAAATGAACTTTATTAAACCAAATATGCGCCGTTTTGATCGATGACCCTTTGCCATTTTTCTGGTAAAGACATTATCCCATCACTGTAGAACTTCTGTGTTTTCTGGGCAAAAAACTGATCCAACTGCATTTTGCAGTCCTCTGCGGAATTTAATTTTAAACCATTAAGGGAGTTCTGCAGAGACCG